>VWZI01021133.1:1691-17650 GCA_013396835.1 Psilopogon haemacephalus | reverse complement strand
TTTTTTTGTCATGTACAGGCAGTATTGCCACATTTTATAATATATTCCAAAAAGCACTTTGTAGTGTATTTCAGACATGAAAGTAAATAACTGTTTCTGTTAAACAGAAGAAAACTCCTCCATGCCCAGAAGCAAAAATCCCCATAAGCTAGAGGGAAAAAAATAAATAAAAAAAAAAATTACAAAAATGTCAAGGGCAAAAAAGCAGTAAGGACCCAGGAAAAGCTCTGGACAGTATCACACAATGCCTTTTTATTTCTGGCACCTTTACCTAAGAAGGAAAAGTGTCATTCTTCAATAAATAACCTTTTTACCATCTGGGGAAAAATGAGAGATACAAGTAGAAAGATATTCACTGAACAAATTAAAGCAGCTCTCTTGTCATCTTGCATCCACACAACCAGCCTGCATCCTTAGTGAGAGATGAGAGGCACCAGCGGATAATAGAAAAGGAGAATTATATGCGCAGATAAAAAAGAAAGAAAAAAAAAAAGACGAAATCGTTGTTCTTTACACCCATTCCTCAGAGGACTGAGACTGGGACGTTTTTTGGCTGGATTTTGCTATGGTTTTATTTAGTTTTATTTATTTTATTTTGTTTTATTTATTGCGGCAGGCATGTGCTGGATTTCATTTTCTCTTTCTCCCTGCCTGCCTGTGCTGGCTCCAGCGAGCTGGTTGCCTGGAAGACCGAGACTGCGGAAAGGAGAGATTTGAATGAAAAAAGTAAACATTACCAACAAAGACTATAATTGAAAGGGGCTTTGTGAACAAGGGGTGTTGTCGGAGAGCAGAATGGGCGAGGGTGGGGCTGCCTGGGGCTCTTTGTCTCGACGCACACTGGAGCTGCCTGTANTTTTTTCCCTGTCTTTAAAAAAAAAAACATTCTTTTAACTTTTTTTTTCTTTTTTTTTTTTCTTTTTTTAATGGACTGTACTAATTGGTTGTTAGGCTGCAGAACACCACTTCTGAAGCTGTTCTGTGGATGCTCTGCCACCCAGAAATGACTGAGGAAAAATACCTCTACAATACTTATTTGTAGCATTTATAATCCAGCAATGATTTAGAACCAGAGTTTCAGATTGCCTGCTTAGATGGTCAGGAATCTTTTCATTTTTTTTGGTAGGTTTTCCTGAAGATTTGTTTTTGTCATAAATTCAGTGTCACTTGACGTGTACAGAACAGACGCAGGGAAAATAAAAAGTGGAAAAAAAGGAAAAGTGAGGATTAGAGTGCAGATGATTACTGCTAACTAACAACTTGGATGTGTTTGAAGCAGTTTGTGCACCAGCTGAAACTGGTGCATCGTGTGTAGCCATCCTGTCACTAAGTGATACTAAATGAGGCTTGGAAATAATATCAGCAATAACTTTCATTACATCATTTTTGATCTAACCTGTATGCCTCCATGATTGACTCAAACAGAATATTTGAATACAGAACATACCTATAAAGTTTCCTTGACTGCATAATCTTCAGCTGCTGCTTGGATTCTTTTAATAAATTTCCTTATATTTTGCAAACTATTGCATGTGTATCAATGCAAACAACTAAGTCCATGAAAACTTACAGTATAACAGATAAAGCAAAACATACACTGAAAAATATCTTGACAAAACCTTGCTTTACATTTTAAAACTGGCTTCCCTGCCACGATGCTGTTCTCTTTGATAAGGTAGAGTTCTGTTTCCTAATTTTATTATTACTATGGTGAAAGCAATAACAGTATTTTTAGTAACAGATGTTCTCTTTTACCATCATGCCTTCATAAGTCTGGGGTAAATCTCATAGCTCAAAAATCAGTCCTTAGGAAAACAGGAAGCTGGTTAAAAGGATGCAGTGAAGTTTTCAGTTCATGAAAGGTTTGGCTTTTGGGCATTTCTGTTTTGTTTATACCTGTTTTAAGAGTCTGTTCTAATACCTGTTGTAGGAAATGGAAAGATTCCAGGTGGCTTCATCGGGATTTGAATAAGTCAATAAATCCTCTCTCCTCTCTATTACAGCAGCTACCCCTCAAGAAAATTGTGATAACTACCCTGTGAGATCAGAATACAGCTCTATAGTTGCAGGCAAAATTGCTCAGTGCAGAGCATTGAGAGATGTGGATTTGCTGCCTAAGCAGCAGGTTCAGCACCTTCTTCTCTGGGATGCAATGTGCACAAATGGTCGTAAGTTTGAAGGGTCAGTCTCAGAGGCATCCTTCAAACTGTGGCAAGTGCTGGGTATTCTTGGAATGGCATTTTTAATCTGAATGATGAGAGTGTTTTGTTTCATACTTTCACAGAAAAGTGCTAATAACTGATTCCTGCACTTCTAAGACAAACATTTATGTCTCCGCCTAGTACTGTCTTTATTTTTTCTGAGATCATTGTCAGGCAAATAACATGGTCTGTATTCCCTAGTAGCAGCTATGATGTGGTGACATGTGGCTCACTTACTGCTTATCACTGTTGAATATATTCAGAACAATTCTTAATTCTGAGTTTCTGTTGATCTTTTCCCTTTTATCCATTCTCAAAATTTCTAAAGCAGAACTTCAAGAAAGGCAACAGCCAACACATAGAAAGAAACAAAAAAACCCCCATATTTAGCAGTTAAGAAACAATGACGAGGACTACACAACAGATTTATGTTAATACACACATAATTTATTAGTTATCTTTTTTTGAAATTAATATCAATAAATATTTGATTCTAAATGGAAAAGTAACACAGAAGAAGGTCATACCAAAATTTTAGTAATGAATGCTCATATTATGCTAAATTGGATGTCATACTAAAGGTCACGTAAAGCTACAAACAGAAGAATTTCATGTGTGCAAGTTATAAACTTTCCTATGCATGAAATTAGACTACATATTGATAATGGTCCTCTCTATACTTAAAATCTTCAAAGGCCTAGTATGTGTTTTAAAGTTTCTGAGCTTTTTCTTATCACCTTCTGTATTAATTTTAGAATTCTCTTGAGTAGTGCCTATGTTTCCCTAAACAACAAATAATAATCCTCTATGTGAAGGTCTGTACCCTTTATGAAGTCTTTATCTTATCTCCTAGACTTTCTTTCCTGTCGCTATTAGGACCTGCAAAATCCAGAGACTAGCAATAACTAAACTATTTGTGAGAGAGAGCTGGATCCAATACTTATCAATCATTGGGACAGGCTTTAATTATAAAGTGTTTAAATAAAGTTAGTTTCTGATCAAACCTGTCGTAATGACTGATAGGAATTATAGTCCACTCTCTCACATACAGCTATTAGGGTCATTTGGACTCTGGAGGCTACTACCTTGCAAGAGCATAAAATAGAATTCAGTTTGTGAAAGGTAATATCCTTCAGGTTTGTAGCTCTCTAATCTGGAGTCTTTGAGAATTAAAAAATGCATATTTCATTTACAGTGGCCCTGGAGAAATGATGGCCTCACAAGTCTCATGACCTTCAGGCTGTGTAAGTACCCACGGTATTTGACTTTTCAGTTTGGCAGGTGAAACAAGAAGATACAACTAACCATAAGATTCACAAGTTGATAGCTGGTGGGCCTCTCTAAAACATGAAAATGTTGAGGGTGTCAGTAACTGCATATTTCACCCTTCGTAACACTGAGAAAACTCTCATCACTTTCAACATGCAAAGACTATATTTTAGAGGACAGGAGGTTCTGAGCTCACAGAATGAGGAAACCTCTTCCATTGTAGGTAGCCATTCTGTAAGTCTTACCACCGGAACCTGAAGACAAACAACCCCATTAGCAGTTGAACTGATTGAGCATGGTTTCCTAAGCAGTTTGAGAGGTTCTGCTACTACAGAACCTACCCTCCTCCTATTCCCGTAGAGTAAGAATTACTTTTGGAGTCAATTCTCACCTAACTACCAGTCAAGAACATCATGATGGAAGGGATCACCACTGAGGGCAGTGATCTTACACACTTATATATCACCAGGGCAGCTATGATCTGATACTACTGCTATTTCATCATCTTGTACTACAGGAATGTCAGATCTGTTTTCTCTGCCTAGTCACTAATTTTCAGGAAACCTGCAGCAATAGAGTTATGTTTTAACCTTTTGTGAGCATGTGAAATTTCTCTGAAAGCTGTTGAAACTGGTCAACTAGTCAAAAATTATTAAGGAAGAGCTAACAGGCAGACAGAACGACTATTTGCCTGTAAACCAGGCCATACCTTCAAAACACAACTACTGCTGCTTTAGCTATTTGTGCAAAAAGGTGCTTGTGACCTTTACAAAGTTCAAGTAGGTGGCTTGCGTGAGGCATAGCAAAACAAGATTTTCAGTGATTAGTAAGAAAATTAATTTTCTCCTTCTGAATGACTACCTGTTGAATGATGCTTCTTCCTACTAAATATATCAGACTTTTTTTTTACCTAAGTAGTTATCTTGGAGGCTTGTCTTTTACCTTTTGCTCAGCCACCTCCTTCACTTACAAGCAATATTAAACCCATTTCCCTGCCTGTCAGTGTGTCACACACAAGTTTACATCTATGCACTTGCACTTATGCCTTTAGCCCTTATGCACAAAATGCTTTCACAGAACAGATTTGTCAAAAAAAGAAACCACCACCTTACTGTCTCCTCAAAATCAATATTTGTCATAAGGCATATAAGACATCTGCCAACTACTCAGTCAGTTCCCTTGAAGGAGCAGACATCTCTTTATTTTCCTGTGAAACACTTCCCATGCAAACCTGAGAGTAGTAAACTGTGTATATTAAATGTCGTCCTTTAGAATATTTTTAAATTGTTTCTTTCCCCCACAACTTTGGGCTGGAGGGTTTTTTGGGCTCAGATTGTTCATAACATCATCTTCCTTTTAAATACTGCATATTGACTGTCATAATGCAGCCTGCATCCTGTGAGAGGTTCTTAGGTCTGGTGGTATCATGTGAAACAAAATAGAACAGATTTCTCATTTCAATTCAGCTGGAAATTCTGTGTTGTCAGGAAAAGCCCTTTTTGTGATCAGCTGAAACCTCCATTTCCAGTACAATTTGAAAGAATAACAGGACAAAAAAAAGGAGCATGAGAATGAAAAAGATGCTCACACAAATTTAAGTGAACGCTGAAAAGTTTGCCTATGGCTGGTAATCCCAGACTATTACTAGTCTTTGTAAAATAAGTGGACTGTTCTACAGATATGTTTTACTGCTGGAAGGAACCCCACTGAACCCCATGAGCAGTGGGAAGAGGATTTGGTTCAGAGGCTTTTGTGAGGTCTGGTTAAGAAGTGAGTGATAAAAAGGATGAGTTCATTTTAAGAGTGAACTTGAAAATATTCTACAGAGGTGTAACATTCACACACTGGAGTAAATATCACAAAGCATCTTTTGCTTCTGAAACCTAACTGCTGTCATAATGACCATCTGCTGGCTGTAGGTTTCTAACATTCCCTGACCTATGACATTTATGACAAATTACGCACCAAAGTGCTAGAGACGGCTTGTTAAAATGAAGCCTGAGGCCCGCAGGTTCTCAACCCCTTTTGTCTTTAAAAGCATGGGTTAAATGGGAACAAGAAGTACTTTGGACAGAAAACAGACATGGCAACGGCTAAAAGGAAATGAAATCCTAATCCTCTAACCCTTTGACTTTTGCAGCTTGCTGCACAGCAATGTGCTTTCAACCATTAAACTACCTTAACCTTCTGAAGAGCCAAATCAGTTCAAATTGACTGAAAATTTGCACATCACCACACAAGCCTTGATTGATTCCTATTTGAAAATTGTATGGAGGACAACCATTTAATGCAATATTTTTAACCAACAAAATATGTTTCACAGTCACCTCCAGTGCACAGCATAATTGGTGTCATATAAAAGCAATGTGAAGAAACACTTTTCAAAGTCACAAAGTTAGTCTAGCTGTAAAACACACTGGTGTCAGATTTAGACAGATCTCTAGAGTTTCTTCAGGGCTAGATAGTATGTATATGGATTTAAAAAAAAATAAATGTCATTCTTCTTAACTCTTTCTTTGCTACTTTCACCAGCGCATCATATTTTGCTTCTTCTGGGTTTTTAGCTTAAGGATTCAGAAACTCAATTCTTATTTCAAAATGTTACATTTTTTTTATGTATATAGAATAAGATATTGAAATAGGCACCTTACCTTACTTAAAATAAAAGGAAAACTGAATACTTTGTCTAATCACTGTGAAGATTATCAATGTCACAAAATAATGACCATAAGCCCAGCAATAACAACAACAAAATATTACACACATTGCATTTGCAACACTAATAAACTATGCATTAAAATGACAAAAGAGTAAAACAGCACATACGGATGGTTTGAAAAAAAGCACCTGCTGTATGTTCACAATACAGTTAATTTTTATTTTTACCTGGAATCTTAATTGACTCAGTATAAGGTAGTGCACTGAAAAAATAAATAAATCTCAAAATCAACAGTATTGTTAAGTTTCTGCTAAACACATGAACAACAACAACAACAACAACAAAGTCATGCTCAAAGGATCTCTGGGATTAGAGATCTAAAATCTCCATACATTTCTACATACTTACAAAGAAGTTTGTTTTATTTTGTTTGTTTGTTTCTTTTTACTGTATTGCAAGACCCTTATATTAGGTGAAAACAAAGTAGACATTACACAATAATGTTACAGGACTACTTGAAGGTGTAACTTTTCAGCGTCACAGGAACAAATGCAGAACCACCCTTGTCATGAAACTTTCCTGCACAAAATGAAAACCAAACACTTAAGCATATCAGATTTGACAAAAAAAATCACACAACTAACAGGTCTTCCTCCCTACAGGCTTCTGTTACATTTGTTTCTTTCCTCTTGCATCTTCAGGAAGAAGATCTCATAGTTCAGTACATCTGTGGTGTCTCTTAAGAACTTGCAGGCTGCCATAATTGACTTTGTCTTGGGCTATATCTAGCACTTGGAGTCTCCTTTCACAAAGTAAAGCTGTCCTGAAATGAATGAAAAGCACCAAAATGTCTATTGGCAGGAAGAAGAATTTATTTTTAGTGACCTGCCCATGAGATAATCAACCAGGACTGTCAAGTGAGCTACTGAGGGCAAAAAAGGTCATGAAAGGAAAGGTGCATATGAAAGGAGAATGCAGAACATTATGGATACATAAGACTCATAATTCAGACAAGAATTTAAGCAAGTATGAAAATCACTCTTTCTGCATTTTCAGATTAAAGGCTTTGTTTAAATTGGATGTGCTGTTAATTTTTTGCTGTTAGAAAAATACCAGACGTGATCTTCATCTCCATAAAGCCCCAGTCACCTTAATTTTCTGCCACATTGATTTACATGAAAGGAAATTCAGGAATATACAACTGAGCTAATGCCTGATAAACTGTTACCTACTAAGATATATGGAATCACTCACTGTAAATAAAGTAGCCTACACGTAAAACATCTCTAGGGTATTCTTATCTAACTTTGAAAATGTAGATGAGACAGTAAATTATTTTCCTGTCTGACACAGGTCTATAAACTTTTCTTCAAATTTTCATTCCACATCAGCGTAAAAGACATGCTTTGCAAAGTTCACTTCTTTCTTTCTCCTGGAGAAAAAGAAAAAAAAAAAAAAGAAAGGGAAGAGAAAAAAGAACTGAACCCAGGATAAGAGACAGAGAACAGAAGACTGGGGTTTGTTCTAGTACTGACAATTCCCACTTTTTCAGTGCTCTACTCCTTTACTGAAATAACTGTTTTGTGACAGTCAAAAGACTTGACATTAAAACAAGCACAAATAGAGAGGGATAAGCCTTAACTCAATAATTATTTATTTCTGTAAAATATAATGGTTCCAGATGATGATAATAAGACCTAGACCCACTTTAAATCATTCAGGCGCAAGTTTCCAGATTATTTTCCTTATTGGCAAGTAAATATAGTGAGCAACATACAATAGTCCTGGTTTTGATCATAAAATCTGTTAGAAGACTGAGAGTCTTTTTGTATTCTACTTGCTGTGTTCTTCCTTTCTCTTTCCCACTATTCCTTATAGATTTGGTTTTGATGAACTTTTTTTTTTTTTTTTCTAAATTAAACCCATAATTTAAAAAGAAAAAATCCCAAACCTTTCTGTGCTTACACTTGACTGGAAAGAAATTGTGACCTTCAAGTAGTTCTGAGATGGAGAGAATTCAAACACATTTAATTTTGTTCACATGCTTAGGCAGTAAAATAAGGCAGTGCTGCACACTTACGGATGTACCTTTGCAACTTTGTCCTCCAAAAAGTACAGGTACATCTTATTTGACCTCATATGCTGAGCATGAAAAGATAGGAAATTACACCAAGATGAGTATACGCAGATTCTGGACAGGCCAAACCTAAGTTCATAATAAATGGGCTGACAGAAAATACCTTCTACATCCACAGTAGAGGTGTTGAGAGTTTCATTGTGTTAGTGGTTCTTTTATTTTTTTTTTTTCATGGCTTCCAAGGGCACATCATATCTAGCTTAAGCCAAACATCCCTTCTAACAATTTCTATTTGTCTGTATGTAGCATTTCCTTGATCTTCTAAAGTAGTTCATTCATATAGCCTTAGAATTACTCTTCTTTATTTTTCAAAATATATAAAAATATGGATTTCAGTATCTCCATTTTCTGTGTCCTCTTAAAAGCAAGTCCAAGAGGCTTGACCCTCTCTGAAGTTTGTGCAACAGCTCTCAAAAACTTCCATCACTCTGTAAGATGCCTTTAGCTGACTACCCTAAATTAGAGCATTTTGAAGACACATTAAAATATAGGGCACTGATAATGTTTATAAAATGTTTTCTTTATGAATCTGCATTTTCTGCATCATTCAGAAAGTACATAATACATTACAATTTGTTGTTGTGATTAAAAGACATCATTGAGCATATAAACTTAAAAGTATGTACAAGTCATGGAAGTGAGTGAGTAGTAGTCCTCTAACTGTTGCAATTATACTATTAATCATGAGTTATGCACCTCAGTTCAAGATACAACAGTATATTATGACAATAAGGTCACAACAAATCCTGTGTCAGAGAAACTCCTGGTAGTAGAAACCATGACTTCAAATAGCTCCCTGTTTGCCAAAATAAACTAATCATTAATAAGCAGACTTATTTATGAAACTGCCTTTTCTCTAAACAAGTTAGAGAATTTCATCTCAAGAAGTTGGTGAAATCTCCTTGGATATGAATAAGAGTCTGGTTTCAGTTGTGCAAACACTACTGTATATTTTATTATAAGTGCTCTTTCTAGTTTGTTGTTTGCAAAGTAAATCTCAAAGTTTGAAGCTGTCATGGCCCCTTCTCTCATATGTTTTTTGTAATCTACTGTAAGCACCAAGTCAACCCTGTGGCTAGGGTCCTATCTACAAATAGTAACAATAAAAGGCTCATGTTGCATGTTATGCAGAGGCTATAGATAGTAAAAATTCTACCATGTGATTTTGACGCCCTTTAATAAGATTTATATGAGTGTCTTAGCCCTTCCTGCACCCACTAGGATCCTTGGCAACAAGGAGAATTCAATGCAACCAAAGGCAGGATATATTACAAATCCTGCTTTGACTTCTCCTGTGTGGAAGATAACAGGCTTATTTTTTAGATTTGTGAATCAGATGGTGCTGCAGGAAGGCACTGAGAACACAGAGCAAACTACAGCTTCCCCCACTTCCTTATTGAGCTCATCTCTCCTAAGAGCTTCTCCTGAAAGCTTTGCTGCTCCAGTCATGGCCTGATTGTCTCAGAGGTCTCTCTGCTAGTAAAGAGCTCGTTTGATAAAGCATTTCTTCTGCAAAGATGTTTTACAGAAATTATTCATCTTCTTGCCATGGCAAAGTTGGTAAATTACACATTATGCCAAATGAGAAATGTCAGAGATGTGCTTTTCAAAATGTCATCTGAGTAGAAGTGGCAGACAGCTCAGCTGTCTTCTCTTCAAATCCTTGAACCTTAACTTTTGTCCACTCCACCAAAGAAGCTGTAAAGCAGTAGAGATGACACAAGGCTGAATGTTTTAGCTATTGAGGTGATAGTGAGGCAGATGTTCTCTTCTTCTTAGTGACTAATGGCAGAAGGAATGAGAGGAAATATGTTTAAGTTATGGCAAGGGAGGTTTAGATTGGATATTAGGGAAATCGCCTTCACTGGAAGAGTTGTGAGGTGTTGGAAAAGGCTGTCCAGGGAGATGGTGAAGTTGCCATCCCTGGAGGTGTTCAGAAAGCTGCAGATGTGGTGTTTCAGGATATGGTTTAGTGGTTATGACAACTGAGTTACAGCTGGACTCAGTGATCTCAAAGGTCTTTTCCAGCCTTAATGATTCCATGACTCAGTGATTCCTGACTTCACTTTGAAAGAGAAGTTGGATAGTTCGTCTTCCAAAGGAAGTGGTCAAATAATTGTGTAATAGTCTATGTTGGGCAATTTACTATAGGAGGCAAAATATTGAATAATGATTTGTGAACATTAAGTAAAACTAAAATTTTATAGCATTGAAATTCTGAAATAAAGAGTTCATAGCTACCTTGTTAATCCAACAATCTCAAGTAATAACTCATATGACTGAATAACATTTTGTTAATGTTTAGAAAGAGAGATTTAATGGAATTTACAACACCTATACTTAGACTTAATGGCTTACCCAGGAGATGCCAGCTTTGTTCATACTTAATGATAAAACCCTGGAGTAACTTCACAGGTTCCATTTCCTTAATCTCCTTATCTCTATATAAAGAAATAAAATAACTTTTTGCATCTTTTCTTACCAATGATGTCAAATTCACNTAAAAAAAGAGGTAGTGAACATAGAGAAAAGCTGTGTATTGCAGAGATCTAAATTTACACTCTAGTCAGGCTGTGAAACCAGTCATTTCACAAAATGACTGAAAATAGCAGAGAGACATCACATGAGATGTAAGTTGCCAGTTATTTCAGAGTATTACTGAAGTAACACATAAAACAAATTTCTACATGCATATTTTATAAAAAGAGGTAGTTTTATGTTGTTTATTTACTTATTTATTTATTAACAGTCAGCAATAGCTGTAAATTTTTACAGAAGCAGTATTTACTTTTGCAATTAAGACTTTCCTGATGGTTACAATTTGGTCTTATTTAGTGACATTATGTTTTTATATATGTTACCTATATTTGGACAACTATTACATTTTGCAAAGTCCTGATCTCCATCTGTGATGGTTTGGGAGTTATCCACCACCTCAAACATTTCGATTCACTGAGACTAAACTCAGCTGTCTGGAAGTTAAGGAATGAAGATTTATATTCACAGCTTAGCACAATATACAGATATTTACAATACATTACAAATATTTACAGCTATATACAGAAATATACAAACTAAAAGTAATACAGAAACACAATATCCCTTCCAGAAATCAGAGTCCCCAGGAGGGGGTCCCAACCACCCTTGCACCTTCTCTCCACCTCCCAGTCTTATCCCAGAATCTGTCTTATGTGCAAGGTAAAATCTGAGAGATCAGTGATTTGGTTTAGAAGCAGAATTGATTAGTTGGGTTACACAGATCCATCTAGAAGCCAAGGAGAGTGAGATCAGACTCTTCAGGCAGAAAGTGACACTCACTGTCTTATCTATGTTTATGTCCTTACTTTAGTACATCTCCGTAACCCTATGAGTGAAGTGGACATCACCATGGATTTCTTTTCACAGCCTATAATCTAATTTTTCTTATTAAAATATTCCAATTAGCCTCAAATCAGCACACGATCCATGGAAAACAGAACAGAGATCTCTCATGGCAAGAGGGACAAGACAGAACAACTCCAAGAGTTATTTATGTAATATGATTCCTCCTCTGAAATATCAAGCAGAATATTCTCAATTTTGTTTACAGTGATGTTCTTTGATGCTGGTAATCCAAAAGAATGTTGTCAGATGTGTTGACTTATAGAGTCAGGTAATCATAGCATTGTCAGGGCTGGAAAGGACCTCAAGGATCATTTAACCCCAAAATCCCTACCATGGAAAGGGACACCTCACACTAGATCAGGTTGCCCACATCCAGCCTGGCCTTAAAAACTTCCATGGATGAGGATTCCACCACCTCCCTGGACAATATGTTCCAGTGTCTCACTACGCTCGTGGTGAAGAACTTTTCCCTAACATCTGATCTGAATCTACCCACATCTAGTTTTGCTCCATTCTCCCCAGTCCTATCACTACCCGAAAATCCTAAAATGTCCCTCACCA
This sequence comes from Psilopogon haemacephalus, assembly GCA_013396835.1. Lineage (NCBI taxonomy): Eukaryota > Metazoa > Chordata > Aves > Piciformes > Megalaimidae > Psilopogon > Psilopogon haemacephalus. The sequence goes on along the minus strand of VWZI01021133.1, from coordinate 5,439 downwards.
GCTTTCCTGTAGGTCCCCTTCCGGTACTCAAAAGCCACAATAAGGTCTTCTTGGAGCCTTGTTTTCTCCAGACTGAACAGCCTCAACTCTCTTACTCTGTCTCCATAGGAGAGGTACTCCAGCCCTGTGATCATCCTCATAGCCCTTCTCTGGACACATTTCAGCACATTCATATGTTTCCCATAAGAGTGGCTCCAGAACTGGATGTAGTATTCCAGGTAGGATCTCACCAGTACGAAGTAGAGGGGCAGAATCACATCTGTCGACCTGTGTCATGGAAGGCTAATAGGCCTATTAGATGTCCTGGCTTGCCCCACCCTTCTGCTGATGGACGAAGCAAGAGTGTGAGGAAAACCAAGTCTTGGGTCATTATGTCTCCTCCCAAAGTGATTAATAGGTACCCATGGATATTTAGATACTTGTTAGTGTCTTGTCCAAATAAGGGTAAGCAAGTCCTGAGGTTCAGCTAATATGCAAATGCCATTCTGATTGGTGAATGTCTGTGGCCAAAGGAGCCATTGCACTCAGGCAAGTAATACAAACTGAGCCAAGTTGCAAGCAGTAGAGCTGCTCTGTGCTGCTTCTGCCTCTGCCTCACTGCTCTGCCTCAGTGTGTACTGCTCTGCTCTACATTCTGCTCTACAGACTACTCGGATTCAACAACGTGGTCTGCTCTACCTCCTGCTTCAGACCAGCTTAGCCCTGATGTTTTGGGTTTGAACGACCTGGAAACCTAAGTGCCTGAAGTTTACCAGGAGAAGGCATTAAGTGCCTCATGACATGATGAGAAGTGCCACCAACATTGTGCTCTATGAACATCTGCAAAAGATCCTGCCTGCACCTCCGCAAACCTCTGTGCCAAGAGGAACTAGGATCAAGTCAGAGCTTGCCTGCCTCTTTCCCAGCACTGTGGGAGCTGGGAAGATCTGGGAGCCTCTCAAGGGTTATCAAGGTGCTGAGCAGTTCCAACACTGCTACAAAGGAGCAAAGGGCTATCTCTGAATTCTACTCCACTGCTGTGAGTAAAACAGACTTTCCCTAGGGCTCCAGGCTGCCTATTTATAAGTGGAGCAAAGCTATTTNCCCCCCGTTTTTTTTTTTTTTTTTTTTTTTTTTTTTTTTTTTTTTTTTTTTTTTTTTTTTTTTTTTTTTTTTTTTTTTTTTTTTTTTTTTTTTTTTTATACAGCCCAGGATCTGGTTGGCTCTCTGGGCTGCAGGTGCGTACTGGCAGCTCATGTTGAGCTTCTTGTCCACAGGTATTCCTAAGTCCCTTTCTCAGGGCTGCTTTCAAGCCAGTCACTGCCCAGTCTATACTGGTGCTTGGGATTGCCTCAACCTAGATGCAGGACCTTGCACTTCAAGTCCTACCTGCCTGTGGTTCAGTTAGCTCTGTTTTATCAGTGCTCTTCCTGTGAAATTTGATCTGCAAAATCCTTCTGCATTGCTGTCAGCAGGCTGGCATATATAATTGAAGTCATCTGGGGAAAAATTTCACATGGTAGTTACCTGGCTGAGGCCTCTAGCTGCCAAGGGCTTCCTGGCTTTAAGATTGGTTTGTATGGAGAAACCTGGTGCTCTAGAGGAATCTGTAGAGACATTAGGTCTGGAAAAGAGTTAATCTTAGTTTTAACTCCTAGTAAGAAAATAAATTGTCTAAAGCAGATACATTGGTGCAGCAAGGATGGAGGGAGAAACACAGGGCATCAAAGTAATCCACACTGGGTGACTGTGATGGTCACCCATCAAAAAATGTGCCACAATAAAAGAGGTTTCCTGAGTGTGCTGCAGAAATGTGCTTTATACACTTATACTTCCATATTCCTTGGTAAGCAAATGAAATATTCATGTCTCATCACACAAGTATGATCTCCCGATCTCCCATATATGATCCAGACCTATACTTAGGTCTATCCTTGGTATGTCTCACTGGTATATCTGTTGAGGTTGTCTTGTTCTTTTCATGGACCAGAATGAACTAAAGCTATAAATGCTTTCTTGTCTCACTTATATGTTAAATTCAGATATCTTTTTCTTTTCAGCATGGGGAGTAAAGTAAATAGCTGTGTCCTTGTGTCTACATCCTTGCGTCTCTCTAATGTGTGGAGCTAGGAATGGGGCATGTGGAGATGTTAGTGTTGAGTGATGCAGGGAAGAGATGGAGATTGAATTGTTTTGGCAGTGCAGAGCTTTCTGAGAAGATAACACCACAGATGTGGTGTCTGACTAAGGATGTGTGTGACACCAAGACCTTATTCAAATATGGGAATTTCCCACTGGAAATCACAGAACGGCAGATGCACAGAATGTTAGGGGTTGAAAGGGACCTCTGGAGATCATCCAGTATAATCCTCCTATCAAAGCAGGACCACCTAGCGTACGTTACACAGGAATGCAAACAGGTGGATTTTGAATGACTCTGCAACTTCTCTGGGTGGCTCTGTCACTCTCATAGACAAAAAGTTTTACTTATGTTCATGTGAAACCTCCTCTGCTCCAGCTTGCACCCATTGCCCCTTGTCCTATCATTGGGCATCACTGAACAGAGCCTGGATCCATCCTCTCAACACTGCTCTTCACATCTTTATAGACCTGAACGAGGTAATTTAGTCTTCTCCGAGATAAAAAGACTCAGTTCCCTCAGCCTTTCCTCACAAGGAAGATGTTCTACTCCCTTCATCATCTTTGTCGCTCTGTGCTTTCAAGCAGTTCTCTGAGGTACTTCTTGAACTGAAGAATCCAGAACTGGGCACCTGTACTCGAAATTCAGGCTCACCAGGGTAGAGGGGGTGGAGAACCTCTTTTGACCCACTCACCCCTTTTTAATACAGACCCCATCATGACATTGGCTTTCTTGGCCAGATGGTCACATTGCTGGCTTATTTTCATCCTTCTGTCCACCAGGACCCTCAGGTCTCTTTCCTCATGACTGCTTTCTAATAGGGACATCTCCTATTAGAAACTATACTGACTTCTTCTTTTCTAGGTGATTGAATGAAATCAAGAGAAAAGGAAAATGAAGTAGTTTTTTGGTTTTTTTTTTTCAGTGGATTTAGAGGGGGAAGACTGTCTTCTATGAAGTGTAGGTTATTTTCATGTCCTTAGAACAATCTCTTAGACTATTGTTTTAAAAACAGAAAACTGGAATTACACATCAGGCTGTCAAATACTGACATGCTGTACCATCATGGAAAATGTTCCATAACTAGACAGCTCTTTAGCCAGTGTTCCTCAACTATCCCTGAGACTGAAAATAAAATCTTAATTTAAATATCTGTCCAATTTTCACAAAGGTAAGAGGACCACAGGTTGAAGTTGATAGTGACTGAGTTCTATCCTATCAGAATGCTCAAAAATACCCTAAACATTTGTGTTGGTTTGAGCTAATTGGAGAATTTGAGTGAGAAATTAGACTATTGCCTGAGAGAGTTAAACATACCGTGTCACTAAACCCAGTTTCACTGAGACAGAGAAAAGAACGTTGTTTTGGGAACATTTCCCAAAACATCCAAATAAGCCAGTGTGCTTGCAGAGTCAGTCGAGCTTGGGTCCTTGCTGGCTCCGGCAGCTTCTTTCCTTTGTCTCTCTGCCTTTGAACTAATTCAGAGTTTAAATCACTAAAACGACTAATTTTTACTCCTATCATTAATCTCTCTGACCTTCAGCTTATCTGCAGCATTATCAAGTGGTAAGATAAAGCTGGGGGAAGGGGGGTAAGGTGGTAGGGGGGTTTGGTTTCCCTCTCTTGGGG
>VWZI01021128.1:22897-45750 GCA_013396835.1 Psilopogon haemacephalus | reverse complement strand
AGAGCATCCTGTACTGTAATCCATGCTGCATCCCTTCCCTTCCCTTCCCTTCCCTTCCCTTCCCTTCCCTTCCTTCCTTGTGCTACTCCAACGCAAGTGACAGTACTGATGTTGATCTTCTGCCAAGCCAAAAGTATCTGAAAGCATGACCTTTGAAAGGCTTCCATGAGTTTGCTAGGAAGCATTTTTTGCAGAGCAGGTAACTGGAGCACATTCATTTGGCCTCATTTAGTGTTAAAACACAGACTATGTTCCATCTAAAAAATTCCCAACCAAAACTGCAGAAATACAGGTTCACATGCCTGCTGCATCTCTTCCAGTGTAGAACTGAGAGAGCTGCAGCATATTCCTTCATGCCTTTCACCAACAAAATGGGCAGGTTTCACTTGCCTAACTGCAGAGTCCTGTATGGGAACACAGTGGAGTCAGTGCACACTGATCTTGGCCATAGGATAGGAGTGTAGCCCTTCGAAACTTTTGTTCCTACCAAGTGATCAGGAAATAAAGTTCAGCATCCTACTACCAGTGTAGCAGAGGTGTCCAGATTTAGCTTGCAGTAAATCAGAAGGCAACAGTATCTATCTTTTGGTTACCCTTCTGTTCTACTCTTGTAATACAGTTTCTGTTTCTTAGCAGCTAACTTCATTTGTAGCACAGACCTTATTCCCAGAAAAAGTCATTTGTAGGTTGCCCAGTGAAGGGTGGGCTGCTGCTTTTGGGAGTGGTGGTGGTGGGTTTTGTTTGTTTGGGTGTTTGGGGTTTGTTTTGTTTTGTTATATCCTACTTCTCTGTTATGCCACAATCTGACATCTTAATTAATTTGCTAAGCATGCAAATTCAGTTGCCTGATTTGCAGTGCCTTGTTTCAGGGCTCCCACATGGCAGTGCCACAGACACTGCGAGAGACTCTCTCTGGGCACTGCTATCCCTGCCACACAGCACAGCCTGCAACACTTCTGGTCCTGCAACGCTTGGCGGTGATGAAGATCCTGCTCCTTTCTGCCTGTCTGATTTACAAGCACAGTACTGCAAACCCAGCATGTGAATAACCTGCAAGCATTCATATTTTGCCTTGTAACACCTAAGTGAGATAAGGGAGGAGCTATTCTGTTTACTTTACAGATAGGAAACAGAAGCACTGATGGCCTAAGAGCTTCATGTGCTTGGCTCTTAAATTCCTACAAAAAGGCAGGGAGCATCCAAGTGGCATTTTCAACAGCAACTGGCAACGCAGCTCTAACTCTAGCAACAGCCTCACATCTCGTGTCCCAAGACACACGACACAGCACAGAGTTCAGTTAGCTCTGCCATTATCTCCCCAAATCTGCACATACACTCTGCTTCACCTGCTGACTACAAGTCAGGCCACAGCTGGGTGACTTCTGTCCCCAAGAGCCACCACTGCTGCTGCAGGGAACTTAGACAAGATGGTGAAAGCTTTCCTTCATTTCCTGATCTCCATGGCCAGCTAAGAAGCAGTGTTCTGTCAGACCACTCCATTGAATATACAATATCACAGGACTGTACCAGCAAACAGATCTGCCTTGAGAGAAGTCCTGAATCCTCTCCTGAAGGCAATTCAGCAGCACCCAGCCCCATGTGTCCAACACAGCATAATCAACACCAGAAACTGCCACAAAACACTCTACTCTTGACTGAGCTGGTGCTGTGGCAGGTCAACAGGCCTAAAACATGCCCTGGCTTGCCCCACCCTTCTGCTGATGGGGAAAGCAAGGGCAGGAGGAAAGCAAAGGCTTGGGCCATTATGTCCCCTCCCAAAGTGATCAACAGGGACCCACAGGCGTTTAGGCACTTGTCAGTGTCTTGCCCAAATCAGGCTCAGCAAGCCCTGGGCTCACCTCCTATGGTCAGTGTGGCAAATGCCATTGTGCTTGGGGAATCTCTGTGCCCAAAGCAGCCTTTGCACTCGGGCAAAGAATATCAATGGAGCTAAGCTGCCAGCAGTTGTGCTGCTCTCTGCTGCCTCTGCCTCACTCTGTGCTGCTCTGCTCTTCTCTGCTCTGCTCACACAACCTGCTCTGCCTCACTGCTCTTGGGTTGTACACCATGTGCTGCTCTGCCTCCTGCTTCAAAACAGCTTAGCCCTGATGTTTTGGGCTCAAACTGTCTGGAAACTGAAGTGCCTCAAGTTTCCCAGCAGAAGGCATTGAGTGCCTCACACCCTGGTGAGCAGTGCCACACACATCCTGCTCTCTGCACATCTGCAAGAGCTCTGCCTGCACCTCTGCAAACCTCTGTGCCAAGAGGAACCAGGATCAGGTCAGAGCTCATCTGCCTCTTTCCCAGCACCCTGCTAGAGACTGGGAAGATCTGGAAGCCTCTCAACAGCTATCAAGATGCTGAGCAGCTACAACAGTGCTGCAAAGGAGCCAGGGACTAGCTCTGAATTCTACTCCAGTGCCATGAGTAGCACAGACTGTCCCTAGGGCTCCAGGCTGCCTGTTTATGAGCGGGGAAGAGACATTTTGTGGCTAAACCTTTTTCAATTTTCTGATTTTCCTAAATTACTGAATTGCCTATAAGCATCCTTGTGAAGATTTTCCTGACTGAATTAGAACCCAAATGTGACTGGTTTGGAGAGCGTTTGTGGGCAGGGCTTTTTGGAAATAAAATAACTACAGATTTTATAATTCCTGCCTTGTTAATTACCACAACTAATTCAGCTGCCCAAGCCAACATCAGGCTCATATACCACCACATATGGTCTGGAAATTACTAGTATGCCCCCACCATGTATTTCTGAATGAAAACACCCTGAAATCTTTGACGGAGGTTGCTGCATTGCTTTATGCCTCACGTGTAGTTGGGGGGGAGCCATCACTGCAACCATCTCCAGTGCTTTTCCCAGTAAATCCAGGACTTCTTGGCAGCTTCACACACTTACTACAGCTAGGAATACAGGACAATGAGGAACCTGCAGTCGCTATGTAATACGAAATACATTTAGAATCACAGAATCAGTCAGGGTTGGAAGGGACCACAAGGATCATCTAGTTCCAATCCCCCTGCCATGGGCAGGGACACCCTACCCTAGATTAGGCTGGACAGAGCCTCATGCAGCCCTGCCTTAAACACACACATTTATGTTATGTAGGCTTGTTCAGGAGGCTACTTCCAAACAAAAGTAAGGTTTTACCCTATTTTACAATGCCTATTTCCAGAGCACCAGTTCCACTAAAGCCGAGGTTAGTATGCATCACCAATATAGGAGATCCCTGTTCACATCACCTTTACCAAAAAAACAAAACCAAAAGCCTTGTTTCAGTGTGGTTTGTGGGCGAGATGTTTTTTCATGCCTGCTTGGTTGGTTTGTCACTGTTTTTTTGTGGCTATTGTTGTAGAGTTTTTTGTGGTGGTGGTGTTTTGGGGTTTTCTGGGGGGCGGGGGCTTTCTTTGATTTTGGTTTGGTTTGCTTTTTTCTTTGTTTGGGAAGGGCTCAGGGGTTTTTTTGGATGGTCATGGTGGTGGTACTTCTGCTTGGTTGGTTGGTTGGTTTGGAGAGAATTTACAGTTAAATTGGCAAAGCAGTTCTACATTTGGGTCTATGTGTCCACGTAGCCAGAAAGATGCATTTACACCTGAGCAAATGTGGAAGGCAGAAAGCTTGTCAGGGTTAATTACATCAGGGACACGAACTGCATCTGGTTATACCTCAGGATGGCAAGGCTTAATGATGTGCCTGAGAACAGGAGCATCTTTTACTAAATAAATGGCTAGGCAGACACCATGAGGGAGCCAGGGTGAAAGAAGGCGTACAGACCGGATGGCTGGAGGGTTCAGCAGGCACAGAGGAGTTTACAGAGCAGCAGCTCATCACTTTCTATTAGGAACCTACCTTCAACATGAAAAAGAAAATATGTTAAATGAAAAAAATAAATCGTATGGAAAACTGAGGCAAAACATCCAAAATATGCTAGCTCTGTAGTTTTTTCAGGTCAGTGAATGTCTGCCTGGCTATTACCATACAAATCTGCATCAGCCTCAAGTGAAAATTCTGCATTATTGCAAACCTGAAACATAGGATCTGCTTATAAAACTGTATATAACTGTGCTATCATCTGCACAGTTTTCTGCATTAGATTCTCCTTTGAAAACAAACTTTTCTTACAATTCAGGCCCTGTCTGCTCTAGCAGTGAACTATCAAGGTCAGATCCTCATATGGAGTAAAATGGTATAGGCAAAGAAGCAACAAAAATGTAGAGAGGATGAAAACTCTGGTCTCTTTATTTGTCAAAGTCAAGTCCTATCTGTGTAGCCTTTTGATACAACAAATTCAGCCTGCTTTTCCTGCAAGATCAAAACAGGTAAAAAAGGCACATTGTGAGGGGCAAGACAATTTTTAAAAGGGCTGATTTTTTCCTTCAGAGCTGTTTTACAGTGCAGCCACCTCACTGATTCCAAGAAAGACTCCTGACTTGTGAATGTAAATAGGAGACAATTCAGACACTCTGTCTTCAATAACAAATTGCAGGGGAAATTAAATAGTTACTATCACCTCTACACACGTCCAGATATTTCACTAAGGCATAAAGTCTCTATTTACAGTTATTAAAACCTTTATAGTGTTTGCAGAACTCTTCTTTTGTCTTGCCATGTTTCAAGCATCCAAACAGAATAATTTAAAGTATTACTCTCCCAAATTCACCTTCAGTCCAAGCTGATATTACTATATCTGCCAAATTAATTTATTTTCCATATATTTAGTAAGTTCTTATAACACCGTTCATTGTGGCTTTTTTCTGGGGCTTGAATCCAGCAAGAAAATTAATATCTTGCTATATGAATGAATATCATATATATAAAAATGTTTAAAATATGTATCTAATATATAAATGGATAGCTTTCATATCTTTAATCATGCAATACTACTGCCTGGTTCCTCAGCACCACATGTAGAAAATAAAACTGTGCTCTATATGGAAACGCAGTAAACCCAACTTGCTGTGCAATCTGTTACGTTTAGTTTTATTCCTCAAACTTCAGGACCATTAATTCAGAGCATTTTGATCATCAGGTACCCTTAAATCTTAAAATTAATAGAGTGACTCGACAAGAGCCATCTCAGTGATCAAAACTACTTCAAGTTAAGTACAGTAGTAGTTCAAACGCTTGTCGTCCCAATTAATCAGTATTACGACCACACTAATTGATTTATATACCCTCCTTCTTATGCTCATCTCCAAAGGCAATTATGAACTCTGGCACATGTTTAAATGGGTTGCATTAGAATAATATCTACTGCTTTAAGAATAGGTAACTGCTCCATTACTGAGCATGCTATCAAGTGGCCTATAACCTTCAAGGTGGCACACACTTACTAATATTTCAATTTTCCTGGGCGGGTTGGGGTTGAATTGAATGCTGAGTTCTGTTCTTATTTTTAATTGTTCTTTTAATTGCGTATTATGGTCGGCAATAAACACTCAGAAATCAGTGTTCCAGCAGGCACAGCTCTCTGCAAAGCATGGCTTCCCTAAACAAGCTGGAAAGCACACATCTGTAAATCATAAGTAAGCTGGAGGTAATGAATAAGGGCGCTAAAAGAAATTGCTCGGTAGGGGTTCAGCAATCAGAGTAAGTGCCTGTTTTATTAAAAATGTTCTGTTTCCAGCTCTTGCTTTGGAAGGTTTTTCTTGCTCTGCTAATTCTAATATTTGATCTCTTTAGAAAAGAAGGCCCAGCTCTTTATTTTCTTTGCCAGCTCTCTGCCACTCGCCTTTCTCACAAAGCAACAAACCACTGTGAAGTTTTAGATCTCCTTGCTCCGGATCCCACTGTTGGCCCCTTACTGCCAAACTTTTTTTGGCATTGTGCCACCCAGAGGTACAATTTTTATTAAGATTTCATTCCACAATGCAGCTGGGATGAAACCTGCTGAACCAGCAGATGCCAGGCAGCCAACCCTCAGGACCTTTCTTGGGGCTACCAACACTCCACAGAGCAGATGTTAAAGCATGTGTCCAGCTTCCAGACCATTCCACGGGAAAACAGGGCCCAAGCTGGCAAGGCTTGGGTCTGTGAAATGGAGCTATCAGGCCCTGAAGTGGATAGAATCATAGAATCAACCAGGTTGGAAGAGAGCTCCAACATCATCCAGTCCAACCTAGCACCCAGCCCTAGCCAATGGCACTCAGTGCCCATCCAGGCTTTGCTTCAACACCTCCAGGGATGGGGACTCCACCACCTCCCTGGGCAGCCCATTCCAATGCCAATCTCTCTCTCTGCCAACACCTCCCCCCTAACACCCAGCCTCAACCTGCCCTGCCACAGCTTGAGCCTCTGTCCCCTCCTTCTGTCCCTGGCTGCCTGGCAGCAGAGCCCAACCCCAGCTGGCCACAACCTCCCTCCAGACAGCTGCAGAGAGCAATGAGCTCTGCCCTGAGCCTCTTCTTCTGCAGGCTGCACACCCCCAGCTCCCTAAGCCTCTCCTCACAGGGCAGTGTGTGGACTGGGAGAAGCAAAGGTAGCTTCTTGAACCAAGCTGCTACCCCAGTACACAGCTCCCTGGCTCCTAACCTTACGGCAGTGAACTTCTGGGGTACCTCTGCTTGCATGTAGATGTGTCACATCCATACAGCTTAACTCCCCAGCATTAAGATAAGTCTTTTCACCAGCCTAATTGCACCCATATTGAGGCACTGCTACAACGCTGGGGGTGTAATTAAAACCATACAGGACTTCCATTTGGAACATACTAACAGGGGAAAACGGCTTTCAGCACTTGAGCTTATCTGCAACGAGAGGTGCAACCGGACCCAAACTTAACCTTTCTAGCATGCACATTTGCAACAACTGAGACCAAAGCAGGGACAAACTCTATCTTCCTTCATACCCAAAACTTGCCAGACCACCGCAACTTTTCTGATGCTAAGGTAAGAAATTGAAGTTCACTGAGCATTTAAGAAAGGATTTCTGAATGAACCATAATGCTTGCCTGAGCAGAAACTCAGCATGGAATAACTCCCAGCAAAAGATGGTACTCCAAATACCATGAAAAACTAAGCCACCACCAGATTGCCCTGCCTTGTAATTCAGAGTCCTTGCCATTGAAATTACACTGCACTTTATGCCTTTTTTTCCCCCCTTTGGTAGTGTTTTGTTTGGGTTTTTTTCAATTTCGGTGCTTCATACCAGTGTGGTTAACCTGGGAAAGATCTCTGCCCTTTTCCCAGTAGGTGCAGTGGAGGAAGGGCAGCTCAGCATCCTGGAGCCAAGTTGCAACTGTGGCTCGGAGCATACTTCTGCTTTTAGCCTAGAAGCCCAAAGATCAATAACATCAGACACTCACAAACACTAGAGATGAGTACTGTGACTAGAGAGCACATTTTCCAATATCCTGTTCCCTACAGGCAGTGAGATTTTCCTGTTAAACCCTGGGAGTAAGGCATGCTTACAATTTCACCTATATGTTGTCTGTCAAAATCATTCTCACTTGGAAAAGAAAAAAATGCATAGTACACTGCAGGCAAATACCTACCTGCTAACAGTATTCCTTGCCACATGGACCTTCTTATTCAGAGCCTACCTTCAACACTAACCTGGAGGTCTCTTCCTCAGACAGGCTGCTCACAATTGACTGCAATATGAAATCATAGAATGGTTTAGGTTGGAAGGGAGCTCAAAGCTCAGCCAGTTCCAACCCCCCTGTGCCATGGGCAGGGACACCTCCCACTAGAATAGGTCACTCAAGGCCTCATCCAGCCTGGCCTTGAACACCTCCAGGCAGGGAGCAGCCACAACCTCCCTGGGCAACCTGTGCCACTGTCTCACCACCCTCACTGCAAACAACTTCCTCCTAAAATCCACTTTCCATCTCCCCTCTCACACTTCAAACCCATTCCTCCTTCTCCTCTCATTACAAGACCTTGTCAATAGTCCCTCCCCAGCCCTCTTGCAGCCCATTTCAGATCCTGCAAGGCCACTCCAAGGTCTCCTGGCAGCCTTCTCCTCTGCAGGCTGCAGAGCCCCAACTCTCTGTGCCTGTGCCCAGAGCAGAGCTGCTGCAGCCCTCTCAGCATCTTGGTGGCTTTCTCTGCACTGGATCCAACAGTTCCATGTCCTTGTGTCAGGGCTTATGAACAGCAACAATGTCCATTGGACTTTCTACAGAACATGGCAAAGAAAAGCTTTCTTTCCCAAAAGCCAGACAAGCTGCTTTAAATCCTGACACCTGAGGGCCCAAGAAACTTCAGGCAAAGCTTGTTTGACAAAATGGAATTGCTGTCTAAAAAGTTAAACTCAGTTCCAGGAGGTCTCTGGCAAATGCAGTGTAATAATTTGGAAGTGCCTATACTATGATCATCAGATCTGACACATGCATGCAAGCACATGGCAAGAAAAGTAATAAATCAATTTCTGCTACGTTTGCTGGATTTGGGCCATTATTTTCTCTAGAGATTAAGCTCCTTTTTACAAATGCTTTTCCAGTTGTCATGGTTGGAAACTGTGTCACGGTGTTATTAAATGTAAATTAATTCAATATTATCTTTCCAAATTTGCTGAAGAACAGTTTTCGTGGCTCTGCCAATACTAAAAAGAGTTGTGAAGCCACAGCAAAGCATTACTGACCACACAGCGAGGCCATCAGAAAGCTGTGGATAGCAGTGCAAGTGTCTGTGAGACTACTCATTTCACTCCAAGGTCCAGCAAACCTACCCTGTCCTGCAGCAGTGCTGCATGGAACGACTGTGCCAAGGCAGAGCAGCCATTTTAAGGAATCAGTAAGATGAAATGCCATGGGGTTGTTAGAAAACTCTGCTTTTAATTTCTCAGAATTTGCCTAAGCCTGGTAACTTTACAGCAGCAGAAACTTGCCCCAAACTGTACTACACTTAGGTAAGCCTTCCACAGAGTAAGTTTGAGTATGCTCTCCTCTCCTTTCTAGCATCTTTTGCCCCTTGTTAGACAAAGCTCTTGGAAATCTTGGGCTATTAGTTCTTTCCCCCCACTTCAACCCACCAGATGTAATACAGCTGTCATCCAAAGAAGACAATCCATAATTACAGTGACTAAAGAAGTAAGAGATGCTCTCTGAGCAAACTCTTTACCCTGGGATAAAGCCCTGCAGGCAAGCCCAAGGCACAGAGCATCCCGGCGGGGCAGGAGCACACTTCAGAAAGCTCACACGCCAAGCCAGGCACAGGGGAGCCCCCGCTGCTCCAGGACCCCCCAACATTTGCAAATCAATTTGCCTGAGCACTGCTGCCCCTTGTTCCTCAAGACAAGCAGGGCCCCAGTGAACAATTAAAGCTTTCAATAAATAATCTCTATGCGCACTCATCTGATTTACTGTTATTTGATACAGCAGTTAGCTCCAACGGAGCAGTTACTATTGATCACATCAAGTACCACAGACAAACAGGAAACACTTCCAGAACTCCACGGATTATTACTCTCTATCTGCCACTCACCTGGGCTACTCGTAATGACCGCAAAATTTAAAATCAATATCAGTAATTAGTGTTCTGTATACCTTCAGGAACGACTGGTGAAATGTATTTTGCTCCAAAAGCTGAAAGGCTGGAGAGCTTGCCAACATGAAACATTGCTTGAGAGCAAGCACTAAAACTCTAAAATAATTTCTCACGGTATTGTAATGCACCCAATAAAAAGGGGCAAAGGAAAGCAGAACTATAGGTACATGGAATGCACCTGCAAGCATGGAGACAGCTACAAAAGAGCACATGCACCATTTTCAGAGTCAGCCAAAGACATTTATGAATAGAACCTTCAAACAAACTGCTGAGAAAGAAGCACCTATTTGCCCTTGGAAAATCCCACTACAAGGCCTATAATTTCATACTCTATCTTTGACCTCCCCAGGAGTTTTGGGTTGCTACCAACAGCAGGACTTGTTCCTGTGTAGGGAACTGAAGAGCTAAGAAGAGGTCTGGCTTGTCTTGCAACCAGCTTTTGCTGGCAAGGCTACTATGCACAGTTCCTTCCCCTAACCCTCGCTCTCCCTGCCCCTGCCCTGGAAGGTATCTGAATATAAAAAATGAAAGCAACATGAAATTAATAATACTGGAAGCCAACTGTAAAAGATGCATGTGGAAACACAACTTTTCTCTTAGCTTCAGCTTCATAGGATTTCATTGTAAATCTAACGAACTGCAGGGAAATAACTGTATTTTGGATTTCTGCTGGAGTAATAACTCCAGATAATTAAAATGCAAGGCAATAAGAGAAATGTTTTATCATTAAACTGTAACCAGAGCTCTGTGTGAAATTATCCATTCAGAAGACTTGTTTTTCATCAATTATTTGTTATTTATCTGATGCAAATATAAGGTCTAATTAAAATGTATGACTCCTTATGCAGCTTCTTGTCATTAAGACCAATGAAAACATTCTGAAGACCATAATGAAATAATTATGTTTGCCTTTAAGAATTCTCTTCAACAACACATGGCAGTAGTACACTAAATTAAAACATCAGGAACTAAAATTCTCTTGCATCTATTTCCATTTCCACTAATTATACCCCTAAGCTTTCCAACAGACCAGGCCCTAAAACTCTTTTGAAGCTGAAAGTGCCTAAGGAGCAGCAGTCTCTGCACAGGAATAGACTCTGACGAAGAAACGAAGGTAACGCAGCCCTACAAGCATTAATATTTTAGGTGGAGTTCTCACGTGCAGATAGTGGTGATGTGACAAATGGGCAAAGGGCCAGGAACCAGTTTCAGGGAAAACAACACTGATGTGAGCTCCTTTACCTGCGTCATTGCTTCCTCAGTCTTTCCACCCCAGCCTGAGCACTGCCTTCAGTTTGGGGCTCCCCAGTTGCAGAGGGACAGGGACCTGCTGGAGAGGGTCCAGGGGAGGGCTGTGAGGATGCTGAGGGGACTGCAGCACTGCTGGGGAGGAGAGGCTGAGGGACCTGGGGCTGCTTAGTCTGCAGAAGAGAAGACTCAGAGGGGATTGGATCAATGTTTGTCAATGTGTGAGGGCTGGGGGTGAGGAGGGGGGGGACAGGCTCTGCTCACTGCTCCCTGCCATAGGCCAAGGAGCAATGGATGGAAGCTGCAGCACAGGATGTTGCAGCTCAACACAAGAGGCAACTTCTTGCCTGTGTGGGTCCCAGAGCAGTGGCACAGGCTGCCCAGAGAGGTTGTGGAGTCTCCTTGTGTGGAGCCTTTGCAGACTCTGTGTGGATGTGTTGCTGTGTGCCCTGAGCTGGCTTGGATGGTCCTGCTGTGGAAGGGGTTTGGACTGGATGAACTCTTTGGGTCCCTTCCAACCCTGGCATCCTGTGAGCCTATGATCAGAGTATCTTCTTGTTCTGCAGAGAAATTCGGGTTACAAAAATCATACTAAACATGGTGTTCCTGGGCAGTGCCAGTGTATCATGCTGTAACTAAGATCTGCTTTCACATTTTGGTCAGGGCTAAAAACAGCTTGTGTGAACAACTGCAGTGCTCACAGTGCACTCCAAGAAGGTGGGACAGCTATTTTCCCAAACTGCCTCTGGACGAGTAGTGTTTCCTAATGCATAGCTGTGCTTCAACTATAAAGTCTTGCAGGACCTTTCCAAAACACAGAGAAAGGAATGGATTCAGATAAGGGGGAAAAAAAGCCGCAGAAGGATGTGAGTCAGCTCTGACTTCTTGCAGGCAGCCAAGGGGTTCATGTCAGACCTTCAGAGAGATAATGGATTCTTCTTGCTGCATTCTCCAGAAGTGAATGTGGCAATACACACAAAGTGTAGAAAGAGAAGCAGCTCACATACCTAACCCCCCAGCACGTGATGATATGTGCCACTAGAAAAACACAGCTGGAATGTGCTCTGCGAGGGGAGAGGAGGGCTGAGGTTCACCAGGGCATGAGCACTTGGGAGAAGTATATTCTGTAAGTCCCCCTCAAAGGCACTGCACAGGTATCTGACAGACAGAGGTGATGTGCCATTTTATACCTCGGTGTCCGAAGCGTGAGGTGAAAAACAGAAGGCTCTTTAAGAAAGAGAGGTCTCAGACTTGCCAGCCACTAAGGAGGATCCAACAAACAACTCTGCTCTAGTATCTAGCACAATTCATCCTTGAAGAGAAAAAGAAACCCCAACTACAAAGCAATACAAAGAAACACTCTGGCAGACAGCGGGGATGAAACCTCCTCGGACCAAAAGTTGAGAGGCAGAAGAATGAACAAACATCTTAAAAACAAACAAACAGAACCCCCTCAGTACCTGACCTTAATAATAAAGAAGCTCACACATGTGACTTTTGTACGCAGTCCTTTGACTTGTGTCCCAAGTGAAAAAATGCTGCTAGGAAGGGCAGGTTTGCAGGGAAGATAAAGACCTTTGATTAGAACAACGCAGAGAGTTGGGGGGGCGGGGAAAGGCCTCTGCGAGTGCTGAGGTTGGGGAGGTAGAAGCAGCTGTGGGTGTCGGGAGCAGCCCCGGCTCGGGGGCGCTGGGGCAGGTCTCGGCAGGTGGCAGTGCGGCACAGCTCACAGCTTCCAGAGCCCTCTCTGCCAGGCAGCGCTCAGCACGGGCCGGACACCGCCGGGCTCCGGCCAGGGCCTCCGGGGACACGGCGAGGGGCCCAGGAGACCCCCGGGAGGCAGAGAGAGGGGGGAGCAACAGAGCAGCCTGCTCCCTGCTCCGGCCTCTGGCTCAGTGCTGGGAGCAGAGAGCCAAGGTGCGCTGTGCCATGGCTGCCTCGGAACAAGGGAACCACTTGGCTCGGATGCTGCTCCATTTATCATGCGGCAACTGGGGAATCCTCTTGCAACTGGCAACCAGCTGAGGGAGGAGTGATTCTGGTCTGATCCCGAACGACGACCTGAAGGCTCCTAGGGAAGGAGATGGACACTCCGATACGATGTGCTGCGGAGCCAGCGGCCAGCTGGGCACAAAAGACCTCTGGAGCGCTGTGATGGCCTCTTCAGGATTTACCAGATTTAAAACACACAGGAACAAAACAAAACAAAACAAAATCACAGGATCTGAGAGATATTTTGTGTTATTTGAGTGGGATTTCTGTTGTGTTTTGTTAAATTGAACCCTTCCTTGTGCTGCTTGTATTTTACAGGCACTGATCGTGGGACTGAAGCCCCCAGAAACCCGAATTAAATCAGACTGTGGCAGTTGTCTCTGGTTGGTGCAACACCAGACACCTTGTTTAATTGCTCCACACCCCTGCTACCTATCTTTAAAAGCAGAATAATCCTTCTTTCTTTCTTTCTAAGAAGAAAGAAATGTTGCATGTTCACCATGCTGCGCATCCAGGGCAATGACGCAAGTATTCGCTGGTACAGAATTCACCAAAGTGCTGGTCCATAAGTACACTAAAGACTCACTCATATGACCATTCTGTTTCTGAAACTCCTACTAAAATCAAGGGTCAAGAGATGTGTGAATTAAAGTGCTTCACTAGATAAGGCTCTAAAAGACAAAAGTGTATTTAATTTTCATTTTCTCGTTCAAAGATCCTTGGTAAAAATACAATGTCAGCCTGGAGAAAAATACTGTGGTTCAATGGAAGGAGAGTCTCCAAACCATCAAAAGAAACTAAGTGGTGCTAAAAAAGCCTCATTGCTGCAAAACATTTCTATGCTCTTTTTCTTAGGGGATGCACTTAGAGGGTAAAATGTAAGTCACTGTGAATGGTCTTTAACATCGTCTCCTTAGCAGTGGAAATCCAGAGCACTCTGAGAATTTGTAAATACTCATTCAAGCTTTAACCTATTAACTCTATACAAGTGTCACTTGCATGTGTATATTTAGCTTACACAGTTTTATAATATTCAGTTTATATATGGTATAAGCAAGGGAAAGAAAAATCACCTTGTCCAAGGGGGAACAGAAGGTATATTATATACTCTCTGTCTAGGATCCTTTACACAGACCTGCTGGATTATATTTCCATCTCTCTTAACAGAAGTATTTGTAGAAGCTATAAAGGCTCAAGCAGAACACTAAAAGACAGTGGGGTCAGTCATGTAAGAGCTGGCATGACTCTGGTAAAAGGTTCTTTCCCTACCCATCCCTAAACAAACGGACAAAGAAGTGAACGTTGTGGGAATGTGCTTCTAAAGCACATGATATCCTTCTCAGATTGCCAGGCACAAGGCAGGTTCTCACACAGGGCCTCCATGCTGCTGAGCTGCCATGAGCTGCCCATCACATGATGCAAGCTCTTCGCTCCTAGTCGGATTACTACAATGAGCTGACGGAAATAGACTTTCCCCTTCTCCCTCCTCCCCAAGCCCACAAAATGCAGAGACCACAGCCATGTTCATTTGCTGTCACTGGGAAAACAACCCTGAGCAGCTGCTAATGACAGGCGAGTATATGAAGAAGATAATTCAGCAATTAAAATCTATGCCATAGATTTCAAACTACCTCAGATGAGTATCCCATGAAAACAGAAAATCAGAGAAATCCGAGTCACATAGAACAGAGGGAGAAAAAAAAAACAGTTGACTTACAAATTTACAGAAAGCAATGTTTCTATAAGCAAGTCCTACTTTGTCTTTCAAGGGTCTCCATTTCCATTGTTAATGTTGAGAACTCTGACACTGAATTACTTTTTCATATAGTTTGGGAGAAGAGAGAAAGTTCTTTCATTTTAATATTAAAGGAAGGATTTGAAGGGCATTTGGTCATGTAAGCATATAGCCTGTTTTCAAAAATGCTAAGAGAGCTCCTAGATGCTCAGCATATTTGGAAATGAAGCCACGAAATGTGGGCTTAGGATACTAACTTTAGGCTACTGTTACTGACGTTCTTAAACTTTGAAACACATTTGCTTGTGGAATGAGAGATTGATAAAATCTCACACCATAGATTAGTTTTTAAAAGACAGCTTAAACCCCATGTTTTCAGTTCAAAGTTTTTCACTCGTTACAATTAGAGGACCAGAGTAGGTATGATTACTGTGAGGAAAAAAAACTATACAGAAAAATCATATTACTCTCTCCATTTTTTACCTAGCATTTGGTTCTCATAAAAAGGCAGCAGCAGACAAAAGACTTCATTCTTGGTTTGCTGGCTAGAAAAGCCAGCTTTGCTACCCTTCTGCCTATACTTTTCCTTGCAGTACAGAGAAAATTATTATTCTGTGAGTTTCGAATAGTTTTGACCATTTTGTGGCTTCTGTTTTCATGGCTCCATTTGGTTTGAAAGGGCTTGGATTTCAGCGAGAAGTGGCACAGGTCACACTGCATGGGGACAGACTTCTGCGTGTGAGCAAAGGTCAAAATCAATCATAGCTTTGTATTTCCAGGCCTATTACTTTTGGCAGTTTACCCTGCCAGAAGGGACTAAAATATTTGCTTCCTAAAAGAAGTAAACATCAATAGGAGGAAGGAATATAATTGGCTTCTCAGTCACACAGCAAGGAGAAACGAGGAAAGGGATCTCCTCACCACAGTCACTGGCTGGCTACATCTTAGATTGCAGTATTTTCATTTTAAAAAACCTTAAAGATTTCACAGCACAGTGACTTGAAAAGGACAATGGACCTATTTAGGCAATTATATTACGCAGCCTTTGTTAATAGGCAGCCTGCTAAGTCCCAGAAAGTCTGGATAATCAAAAGTGTCCAAGTACAGGAAGGGGAAAAGTACAACTCCACCCTCCCGCACATACGCTGCCAGGACCTCTGGATTTAAAGGGTAAAGTCTATTTACCAAAGTTCCTTGGCCGTTTTATACATCGACTGACATCCTTCCTCGTGTGGCTGTGTGCTATAGCCTAGCAAAGCTTTGGAAAGCCCTCCAAACCCACAATTAATCTGGCCCCAGACGCCTGCCTCTGGAAATTCGCTGGCTGGGAGGCTGCTGCCAGCTCCCGAGGCAGAAAGTGCAGGCAGGACAAGGATGCTCCCTCCGCTCGCACACAGCCCGGGCCCGACGGCCGAGCGGGGCTGGCAACTCAGTGCGGCTCTCAATAGCGTCCATGGGGCAGTGCACGGGCGGCAGTCGGACTAACGGCCACAGCGTCTCTGCCACAACCCTCCTCCCAGATCCCAATGCTCCACAACCCTCCTCCCAGATCCCAATGCTCCACAACCCTCCTCCCAGATCCCAATGCTGCCTGTGCACGCAGCCCAACTTCGCCGGCCGCGCACAAAGTGGTGCACAATGGAGCCCCGAGTGAAAGCAGGCACTGGGGCTGCTGTTGAGACCTGGAAATCTAACCCCCGAGTGGCTGCCTGACCCTCGAGTGGCTTCCTAACCCCCGAGTGGCTGCCTGACCCCCGAGTGGCTGCCTAACCCCCGAGTGGGCTGTCTAGCCCCCGAGTGGCTGCCTAACCCCGAGTGGGCTGCCTGACCCCCGAGTGTCTTCCTCGCTCTCTGCTCAGCCCAAGCAAAGCCCCGTGGCGGGGCCTGGCCGCGGCGCAGTCAGCACACACAAGCCTAACGCAGGCAGCTCAGCACTAAGTGGGGATTTAGCTGGACGTGAGGATGAGTTAACTTCGCTCGGTCTGACACATTATCTCCCTCTTTCAACTTCTCAACTTCGCCGTAACCCTCTCCCAGGCACTGCCGCCAGCCCGGCTTTGTTCTAACAAGTTGCACCTTTCCTGCACAGACTCATTAGGCAGGCAGGGAGTCACCCAAAAATACACTGCTCTTCCTCCGAGCCTATCCCACCCTGACTTCACCAGCGAACGCCTCTCTGCATTTCTGTCTGCAGCAGTTTCGGACAGTGGTGCATGGCCACTGGAGTCCTCCTGTGCCAGCAGCTGGATCAGGCTCACTCTATTACAGTCCACATAGAAACAGTTGTTCTCAATTAACATGGGAGAAAAATATTCCCGTGCAATTGTTTTTTGGTTCGGGTTTTGTGTTTTGGTTTGTGGGGTTTTGTTGTTTTTGTGTTTTGGAATTTTGTTTGTTTGTTTGTTTTTAATGAAGCGGATCAGAAACAAACACTTTTCATCACATATTTCAGAGCATTAAACTGCAAGTATAAAATTTTAAGCAAACACAGTACCCAAAATAAATCACCCCCAGTAATTCAGCTGTAAAGTTTATAGACAAACTTTAAAGAAAATAACCTGGTTCAAACAGATCTTGCCTTCTGGGCACCAGCAAACACACCTGCAGCAATTTGATACTTGGGAATGCAGATTACGAGTCCTTGACTTCAAAATGTTTGTTTTTAAATTCAGAAAGATGAAAGAAAATAAAGTAGTAAGCTTTTTTTTTTTTTTTTTCCTGTTGAGCACAGATGTTTCCAGCGCTCACAGCGAAAAGAAAGTGACCTAAGCATCGCGGTAATCCAGAATTCAGAAGGAAAATGCCTGTCTTCTGTAGCCCCATCTTCATCAACTTTCTGAACATTAACACACGCCAGATCACCTCCAGTCAAACACCTCCCAGCCAACCAAAGTAAGATCTGTGCACTGCACCAGCCTCAACATCCTATTGCCTTCTGTTGCCACATCCACAACGTCTGTCGCCATCGAATTTCTTACTCTTCTAAACCTAAGAGAACGCAGTAGACAGAACTCTTCTACCTGATACAAATAGCTGAAACACTACAGACTGCCAGACAAACTTACACTTGGTTTGGGGCCCTCTCATTTTGGGGTTTCGTCTGTTTACTTAAATTAATAATAACGGCAACTTTTTAAAACTAGGCTTTTCCAAAGCCAAAGCACCGCTTCTTGCAGCAGCTCTCTCAGGACCTGGCCCCTTCTAGCTTCCACACTATGGTTAGCTCACATTTCACCAAAAGTTACTTGTTTTCTCTCAATGTTTGTTGTCGCTGCATCAGGAGGAAGTAAAAAATTCTACTTCACAGTCTTGCAATCTTCATACTTTTGTCCTCCTAAGAACTATTCTTACGTGACTGCACTGACCTGATCTTTATCTTGTGAGAAAAGGAGTAAAGATGACTCATGACTTAAAGTGGAGTCGATTCTACTCTCGTTTCAGAGTCTGGATTTTTTTTTTTTTTTTAAACAAATAATTTATTTTTAAAGCTACAATGTAAGTGGCGCCACTTAAAACATAAACAGGGAGGAGTGCCAAATGAGGTATTTTTTGTGTGTGCTCTTAACGCATCTTGCAATATACAGCGGCTGACATTTGCATCGCAAACCCATAGCAGGTTTTCCTCTCCCACAGAGGGGTGGAAAAAAAAATACCACACAAGTTAAGGTCATGTTAGTTGCACCTTACCCTCTATGTTCACTTTGCAGATCCTCACGGACTAGAAAATTCGTGATGCCGCAGGAGCGTGCTTGCTTAGCAAACCGTAACAGGATTAACATACTGAAGATGTGCTGAAGTTGGAGTCCTACAGCATTCTGCCCTAACCCCTGCAATGGCCAATTTTGCCAGCATTTCAGGCAAAGCCCTGGTGTTGTCTGGGATCGTTACTGCCTGCTCAGAGTCTGCACTACCAATATATTATTCCCTCAACAACCACTTACCTTTTACGCCCCAACCATGTCTCTATTGAAGCAATATTTCTAAGGCCTAAAGCTGCAGGCTGGAGGTGTACTGCTTCTACTGAAGAGTCAAAAAGGAAACAGCAAGCTAAACCAAACCCTTATCCAGCACATACTGAGTCATTTCAAAACTGGGCTACGATTGCATCCCGTTAAATTGCCAAGGTCCTCATGAAAATAATCCCGAAGCACGAGTTAGAGTTAAGCATTGCTCTCTTTGTACTTACAAACACTGGAGCAACCTTTAAACTTTTTACAAGTTTTCTGGACCATAACAATTCTGCCTTTTGTCATTGCTTTCATGAAACGCAGGATAAAATCATACACATTGAGAGAATTTTCATATCTTACAATCAGTTTACATATATTCACCCACATACACGAGGTGCTTACGCTTCGTTCAAAATCAGGAAAAAAAAAAAGGAAAATCCCTTGCTCTAGAAACCAGTCAGAACTCTTCATCTGGACCCTACCTAAATTCTTTTTCCACGTTTCTATACCATTAACTTTCACTGTTCAAATTACAGCCACAGTATTATGAGTCAGGTTTCAGCCAGATTTGAAATTCCCATGCAGTGAAGATTAATCCTCTTGCTTACAAAGCTGTGAGACCGGATTCCTGAATGCATTTTCCTGTGTTTTTTATTTACTCTTGTTAATACCAGTTTTGTTGATTAGCTAAATGTTGCTGTTATCAACATTTGCTCTTATCATAGGCCCTAGGCAAATGACATATTTACCACTCATTCCATTCTGATAAGGGTAATCCTGTGTTTTATTTGTCCAAGAACAAACACCCTGTATTTTAAGAATCCCTGCTTCTAGACATTAACATCACACAAGAGAATGAGTGTATGAGGACATTTCTAAGCCAGAAGTTATTTAAAGAACATTTTGTGAGCGTGAGCCTATGCCTCCTGCCGTACTTCAGGAAAGTTTATCTAATTCCAAGTTTCCAAAGTGAAGTTCTACTAAAGTTTAAACCATGGAAGGAAGAAAACACATTTTTAATAAAACATCTCAGGTTTTTTTTTTTTTGTTTTTTTTTTTTTTTTCCGTAGCTGAAGTTCTCCCATGGCCAGTAACATTATTTATAAGTAAAAGCTTTGCTTCACATCTCATTTGAAGCACTTTGAAAAACAAACATGGAGAAAATAAACATCCCATGCTGAACTTCACAGTGTAATTTTAATTGTAAAGATGAAACATTTGCAGTGTGGTAGGCTGGTAATAACTGGGGTTTACATTTTTCCTTACTCAATCCACACAAATGTCATAGGGTGACTGGAAACTCCCGAGCTGAGTGGAAAAAAAAACCCCAAACCTCCACATTATTTCATCAAACTTTTTTTTTTTTTTTAATTTATTTTTCAATTATCTCCTCCACTCCTTTGGGATAAACTATCAAAGTGGGAACTACTCTAATTGCTAGGTAACTTCTTAACACATGACAAAACAAAAATATCCACCAGAATTATACATTTAATGGTGTACTGAAGTACCAGAGAATGTGCTTAAAAACAGTTTGATAGATAGCCAAGTCATTTATCTAAATCACTGTAGGAGCAGGGAGGCATCCTGCGAGCTTTTATGTAAGGTGATGCTTCGTGGTACTTGTTAATTTCTTAAACTTGAAATTCTGAGGTTAAAATACTTCCGTTGTTTACCACCTATATATTTCAGCAACAAACCAAGACCCTGTGACATAATAACACATTTTCAGAAATGTCCTACCACTAACTCTGCCTCATCTGTTACGACTGTGCAATACTGCCTGAATCTCAAGGTACAGAAATAATTGATGGTTAAACTCAAAGGGTGTTCACAGTAAGTAGTTCTCTAGCAAAACAGCAACTTCTTAGAGCAACAAAGTGAAGAAAAGAGGTGGCAGCAAGGTCAGTACAAAGAAATATTGCCTTTTCTTAAGATACTTAAAACTACTGATTTTCGGAATGGCACCTACCCACTGCAAATCCACATCTTTGCAACAACTGCAAGAACGGAGCAGCATTTTAATTGCTTGGCTGCTCTGCTAAAATGCATCCAAACGTCGTGCAAAATTAGACGAAGGAGGCAAAGAAAAAACGATCACAGACACGTTATGTAAATCCACTCTCCACTGGCCGGAGTTTTGCAAGTATTTGTTGCAATACATTATGTGTTCCTAGCAGGCTCCACAACTGTTGTTAGGATCCTATGCTACATGAGAAAGAATAAACAGAAAGCAGACGAGTGCTTCTTTCCTTTTTCCGTTCTTGCCAAAAGGAAAAAAAGGGCTTGCAAAACACATTTTGCACAAATATTCCCCCCACCTCTCATTATCCCTGCGCTTAATTAGAAGTATTCGTTTCTTTTCAATGCACGTAAATAGATTAACAATAACAACAACAACTTTAAAGTGGAAAAAATAACAGTTGGGACCTACATTGAGCACTGTGCCGGTGTTGCCACTCTGTTTGTGCCAATCCACTGAAGCATGCTTTGAGAGCCTTCTCCTGGAGCATGCAGGAAGACGGACTCGCAGTGTAGAAATCCAGCATCTGAGCAGGGCTCACTGCTAGAACATCCATACAGTCAAACATGATTCCCCCTGCACAGAACGCCTGCAAAAGTGCTTTCCTCTAGGTGTGGAGGAAAATGGCACATAAAAGTACACCCAACTCCATCAAACTCTGCCCCTTTTTTGGCACGTAGGCTGTTGGTCTTTTTCCCAGACCAGAATCATGAATTATGACAGACAACACAGCTAAAAGCCTGTAATTGATCCAAATGATCATTTACCATTTTCCAGGCTGCTCAGTCAATCCAGCAAGATGGGGGGAAGCGAGCCGCATTCCAAGTCTTAGTTCTCATTAATTTCCCCCAAAATTTCTTTAGAATCAGTCCACCTCCTCGGGCACCGGCCGAGTGTGTGCCGCGTCCCACGCCGCGCCGATCCCCGGCCTCCCCGGGAGAAAACGGCTCGGGAAGGGGCTCCGGATCCCCCTCGGCCGTGAATAGATCCTTCTGCCTCTGAACAGCTCACTTCCTACTACTTGTGTCACAGGGAATGAAAGATTGAATTGCCTAATATATGCGAGTGAACTTTCCGTGAACCCTTCCCAGGCTGCTAACCTTCAAATGACCCAAGCGGTCTGACATCACCAGCTCCCAGGATTCTCACACCGCCTTCCCAGCTCCCAGCAGCCCTGCGGAGCGGCAGGCGGGCGGACAGCACAGCCCAGCCCAGCCCAACCCAGCCCGGCTCGGCCCTGCGGAGCGCCAGGCGGGCGGACAGCACAGCCCAGCCCAGCCCAGCCCGGCTCGGCCCTGCGGAGCGGCAGGCGGGCGGACAGCCCAGCACAGCCCAGCCCGGCTCGGCCCTGCGGAGCGGCAGGCGGGCGGACAGCCCAGCCCAGCCCAGCCCGGCTCGGCCCTGCGGAGCGGCAGGCGGGCGGACAGCCCAGCACAGCCCAGCCCGGCTCGGCCCTGCGGAGCGGCAGGCGGGCGGACAGCCCAGCCCAGCCCAGCCCGGCTCGGCCCTGCGGAGCGGCAGGCGGGCGGACAGCCCAGCACAGCCCAGCCCGGCTCGGCCCTGCGGAGCGGCAGGCGGGCGGACAGCCCAGCCCAGCCCAGCCCGGCTCGGCCCTGCGGAGCGGCAGGCGGGCGGACAGCCCAGCACAGCCCAGCCCGGCTCGGCCCTGCGGAGCGGCAGGCGGGCGGACAGCCCAGCCCAGCCCAGCCCGGCTCGGCCCTGCGGAGCGGCAGGCGGGCGGACAGCCCAGCACAGCCCAGCCNCCAGCCCCGTCGGGGCTGCCCCGCAGCCGCCGAGCCGCTGGCCGCCACGGCTGCGGGCGGTGAGGACAGCTTGCAAAAATAACCGAAATAAAGTAGAAGAAGCAAGGCCATGAGGAGGAGGGGAAGGGAGGTGAGAGTCGAGACCGCAAGGCTGTCGAAGGTTGTGGAGAAAGGCGTCTTTTAAAATTGGAGCTCAATTCGATAAAACTTCTGTATGCTCCCCCTCCGCCCCCCGTGCCTTTCCTTCCTGGCATCTGCGGCCGTAGCAGAGCCGCGGCCACCGATTTCGCCCCAGCTCCTGCGGCAGCGGGGCCAGGCTCACGGCAGGCTGACCCCAACACAGGCACCGTGCACGCCGGCAGGGGCCCCCGCTCGACGCCGCCAGCGCAGACGATGGCTGGTGCCGGCCCCACTGCTGCCAGGGGCCTCTCGGGCCGCTGCTCCTGGGCCGTGCCGGGGGTCCAGCTTCCATCTCTCCTCATCGTCCTTCACCCTGCCTCCTTCAATCACCTAGGGCTCCCAGGCCCCGGAGCAGAGCTGGCAGGCGTTTTTGCTGCACCGCCGGGCACCGAGCAAGAGGCAGCCACACGTCTCCTCTCCGCCCCAGCCCGGCCGTCGCCGGGCCCTGCCTGTCTCTGATTAGCAGA
>VWZI01021128.1:9451-22860 GCA_013396835.1 Psilopogon haemacephalus | reverse complement strand
GCGCGAGGCCCCGCGGGGGCTGGATCAGCTTTCACAGGGCTAATGAGCTTCAGCTCCTCGGGAGGGACGAGAGGCCACGAGCAGGTCTGTGGGGAACTGGCCCCACTCCAGGGTGCTGGCAGGGACCTCGTCTGCCTCCTCCTCGGGGCAGGCAGCCCTGTCCTTCCCCACAAAGGCATTTTGAAGGCTGTTCCCACCGAAACAACTTCTAAGGCCTCTGCGAAACCACGCTGCCCGCAGCCCTCCGCGGAACCACTCTGCCCGCAGCCCTCCGCGGAACCCACTCCCCCCACAGCCTTCCCCGGAACCCACTCTGCCCGCAGCCCTCCGCGGAACCCACTCTGCCCGCAGCCCTCCGCGGAACCACTCTGCCCGCGGCCCTCCGCGGAACCACTCTGCCCGCAGCCCTCCGCGGAACCCACTCTGCCCGCAGCCCTCCGCGGAACCACTCTGCCCGCAGCCCTCCGCGGAATCCACGCTGCCCGCAGCCCTCCGCCGAACCCACGCTGCCCGCGGCCCTCCGCGGCACCACGCTGCCGGCAGCACTACGCTGGCCGCGGCCCTCCGTGACTGCAGGAGGTGTCAAGGGCTCGGGTGTGCGGGCGGGA
The DNA here is from genome assembly GCA_013396835.1 of Psilopogon haemacephalus. NCBI lineage: Eukaryota > Metazoa > Chordata > Aves > Piciformes > Megalaimidae > Psilopogon > Psilopogon haemacephalus. The sequence continues at coordinate 22,252 of VWZI01021128.1, read as the reverse complement.
GGCCATGGTCTGCGCCGTGCTGGCTCACCACTGCACCAAGCCTACAGGGAGCCCCGCGGTTTGTAGGGGAGAGAACCACCTTCTGCAGTCTCGCTCACAGAGAAAGGCTTCATCGAGTCTTTAAAAATCAAAGCCAGAGGTCTGCAAACGCTCCCTCTGCCCCACTGGCGAGCACATGAGCTCAACAACACCAGCACCCTTTCATTTTGAGCTAAGTTGCCTCAGCCCAAGTGGACCGATCAAGATTTGCGGTGGCATGGAGGAGTCTCCTTTCCTGCCCCAAAGCTAACTCGGGCTCAGAAACTAGAAAATAAAGCCCATAAATACTGTCTGTTTCTTGAAAAGCCCGAGACGGGAGTCAGGCAGAGCAGGGATGCTGTGCGCAGACATAGCACACAGCTGGCACCTATAAAGAAATGCTGTGGAGGGACTCGCTCCGGGACCTCTGCAGCCACTTTAATGGATGCAGCGCACAAAAAGTCCTTTGATGAACCGAAAGCTCTCTGACAACAATGCCTGCAGATTGTATTAACAAAACTCTTCACATAGGTTCAAGAACTTTAAAAAAAGAACCAAACCCCAAACAAACCCCTTAACAGCACACGTACTTGTTCCCTGAAACTGATACACCCACACTGACAACCAGCAGCCAACAAAATGGCATGCTGCAATCTGGAAATGAATCCGTTTGAACAGATAGTAACAAAAGCTTTTCTCATCTTCCTTTCCCTCCGACAGGAGATTTTGGGTTGTCCCTGAAGCAAGCAGCCTCTCTTCCCTTCTCCCCTCTAGGCAGAAGATCTGGAGTTGAATTAATTTAAAAGAATTTCTCAGTCCATTGGGGTGTCCCTTCCCAGCCTGGTCTCCTTCAGCTGAAGAAGTCCCTGACACTCTGTAATGCAAAGATGATGCACGAAGCCCATTTATTGCAAAGGCCACCCTTCAGGGAAACTTTGTTTAAGATAGTTCAGCACAGCAAGCAGCACTCATTGCATTAAAAAGGCAGGTGGGAAAGTGGCTAAATTTCTGTAAAAATCTCAGCTGGTTATGTTGCTACAATTTGGTTTTTGAGGAGCAAGCTAAACTAAAAGACTGTATTTCCTAACCAGACGACACAGAACACACCAGAGTTTGGAATAGGTAAAGTGTCACTGTGAAAATAACTGGAAGAGATGATATGAAGCACAGGGTGCTTTGTCAGCCTGTGATCCAGGCAGAAAACAGCATGGTGTGGAGACCAAAGCTCTAGGAAGGGTTTAAGCCAGAGAAAAACATCTTGCCCATGTGAGTTAAAACAAACAGAATCAGACAAACAAAGACAGCTATGTTTATCCCATCAGCTGTCTTATAATACCATATTTAAAAATAAAACCTGCCCATTGTACCTTAAAATCTAGACTGGCATCTTCTGAAAGTCAATGCCAGGAAGTTGTGCTTAGCTGGATGTGAATGAAAATAGATTGCTCTTTTTTTTTTTTTCTGTCATTGTATCTAAATGAGCCAGGTAGGTCATCACATAAATAATGGTTGTGCTAATATGTATTGCTAAAACTAATAAATTCTTCAAACAGCCTAAAAGTTTGCTTGCATACTATTTCTGTAATACAGTAATGTGTGTCTGACACACAGAAATGTGTGTCTGAAAGAGCATGATACTTGATTTTTTCTTAGAATAGCAGCAAAAGCTACGTTTGTAACATGGGGACGACTTTTTAATGCAGATCAAGCCCAGCCGTAATTACTGTGGTAACTAACAGGCCTCTAATTCAGATATAATTGTCACATATTTTAAATGCCTGTCCAGCTCCCATGGAAGTGCGAGTAGGCAACACCTCTCCAGTACCTTCCATTTCATCCCTGCAAAGAAGCTGTCATCTTGCGTCACTACTTTGATCTGTTCCCTCTCAGACTGTGACGGCAGAAACTTTACAATAAACATATTCTTAGCCACGAATGACATAAAAAGCAAAAGCCCCAGTCAGAAAACCATTTCCTTCGGCGTTACTGTATATTTGTCAGTGTGACATAGCACATTTGAAACCCATAATCATAAACCAAAAATTTACAGCCAAGGTTTAGGGTCTACATCTGTTTCTCTGGTTTTTGTACTGCAATTACCCACTGGACAATTCAGAAAGCAGCACTATGAATCATCTCCTACACACACACACGTTTATGCTGCCTGAGGATGCCAGAACCTGCTTCACTAAGAGAGGCACCACACACTAGAATTAGGATGAGTGCACTGAGCTCTCTAGTAACAATTAGTTTACTAGAACCAGCAGAGTACACCTGGACTATTACAGGCATATTTATAGGATGGAAAAATTAAGTAGTGCATGCAAAAACTCTACAAAATGAAGTATGTCAGAGGAAGAGGACCTTTTTTCTTCCTTTTTTTTCCCTTTTGCATGCGGGTTACTATTAATCAAATGTAGCACTCTCTTGAAACAGTTTTGACAGCAGAGTAAATGGTTACTAGTGAATGATGTGTGTGTTTAAGCAGTGAAAGCAGAGACAAAGTGATGTTTTCTTCTACTCCCTAGGCAGGAGCTGACACTAAGCTTGCTGGTTCAGCTTTGATACTCAGCTTCCTTTGTGTCAGTTGCTGGGGAATCACTGGCACTTCATTAACACTGCCTCACACACTTCGGTTTTTTACCTCTTCAGTGATAATAGGTGTTAATATCAAAATGTATTGGCCTGCTTTTGTTTTTTATAATAACCCAAGTAGTCTAAATATTGAATAAACACTAAATATTGAATATTATATGTTATATTGTGTTATATTATATTACATTACATTATATCATACTATATCATATTACATCCTACTATATCTCATTATATCATATTACATATATAATGAATACACACAGCAAATAATGTGGGTTTGGATTCTGAAAAATGTGTAGCTCCATGACACAGAAGGAGTCAGTAAGTTACTGGGGTTTGAGACAAAGAATGTTAAGTATTTTTAAATACTGTAAAGAGCATCCACATGGAAAATAAAAGAAAACACAGCCACAAGTGCACCTTCTCTGAGGCTCCAAATGTTGACTGCTGTAAGCTCCAGAAAGGCTGTCAAAGAGGCAATGAGATCATGCACCTGAAGAGTGCTTTTTTGAAGGTTATAAAAATGAAAAGCACTATTACCTTGAAACTTGGCCATACACTGAATTGGCTGAACTGGCACTTGGTGTTCAGGAGGATCCTGCAGTGCGGACGCCAATGCTACATGCTTGCCAGAAAATAACAGAAGCGAGGGAAAGAAAAGTTTCTTTCATTTTGTTTTCTTTTTAAATGACCAGAAAGTGCCATTCTGAGGCTTGCCAAGAAAGAGGTTTTTACTGCTGGCTTATCAGCCCCTCGAAACACAGAGCTATAATGGAAATGCTGAGGTAACTGGGGCACCACGCATGGCACTGACAGGCTGCATTATATAATCCAAGGAGAAGGAGAGGTGAGAGATCCATAAAACCTAAGCAGAAGCAAGACGTAGGAAGGAGCAGAAGAGCAAGCAGAAATATTGAATATTAAACTGCAGAGAATACTACCTCTAACAGTGAAGTTTCCCATGTGCTGAATATGATCTTGGTTCACCACGGGCGACAGGGCACAGAGCTCCATTAAAAATAAAATGGAGATTCCTAAAGGTTATTTGAGTAACTGCTTTGTTTCTGCCTTTTTTTAGAGTGGAAAAAAAAAAAAAAAGAAGTTACCTAACAGAAGGATAAAGGATAGTATTTGCTGACATTCTGATAGTCTGAAAGGTGTCCCCCAAAGTGTAGGTAAATAATGTTAGAAAGTGCAGAATAAATGGAGTTCCAAATGTAGACAACTTAGAACTCTAATGGAACTAGAATCAGAATAGAAAGTGGGGTAATGGCATTTCTAGAGGGTCATTAATGAAATTAAATTCCTAGAGACAACTTTGGCCAAGTGATTTGCTCCCAACCAGAGACTACAGCTGCTGAGCAGTAACTGCAACTACAGCTCAATGCAGATGAGTATTAAGCTGTACTCAAGCCCTATTTAACTTAAGACAGACTCAAGGAGACATTTAGAGCTTCTGCTCCTGCACTGCTGCAGGGACAATCCATATCCTCTGCTCTGAGGACAGACTGAGAGAGTTGGGGCTCTGCAGCCTGCAGAAGAGAAGGCTGCCAGGAGACCTTGGAGTGGCCTTGCAGGATCTGAAGGGGGCTGCAGGAGGGCTGAGGAGGGACTATTGACAAGGGCTGGTGGTGAGAGGAAGAGGAGGAATGGGTTTGAAGTGAGAGGGGAGATTGAAACCGGATGTGAGGAGGAAGTTGTTTGCAGTGAGGGTGGTGAGACACTGGCACAGGTTGCCCAGGGAGGTCGTGGAGCACAGAATCACCCAATTCTGTGCTCACAACCTCCCTGGAGCTGCTCAAGGCCAGGCTGGATGAGGCCTTGAGTGACCTGCTCTAGTGGGAGGTGTCCCTGCCTATGGCACAGGGGAGTTGGAGCTGAATGAACTTTGAGCTCTCTTCCAACCTAACCCATTCTGTGATTCTATATGTATGAAGCCAGTGACAGCTGAAACACACCTGCACAGAGCTCTGGTCACATAAAGCCTGGTGCAGAATGGGTTGGATTATGGCACTGGTGTAAACTGTAATAGATCCACAGCCTGGTACCAAACATATATCTTCATGATAAGTCAGGTTCTGCTTAGCTACTTCTCAAACATACATCAAACATTGGAAGAACAGTCCAGTATCTTCTCTGTGGGCATCTTAGAAAGCAAAATGAAGGAGTGCAATTGTGTTGGCATAGCTCTTTGGCCAGCTTAAGTAACAACAGCAATGAGTGTGTGCTGACACCACCCAAACCTGCCAGTAGTGATGGCCATCATGCCACTGCTTCTGCTCTGCCTGCTCCCTGTGCAACCACACCTTGGCTTTGTCATGCAGATGTATTTTCTGTTTGGACAAGCATTGAGGAATAGTCTGTATGAATTGTTGCTGTACACGAGGTAGGATTACCCAGGAACTAAGGTGTATATTTGGCAAACTGAGACCCCTTTCCATTGGCAGGATCTGTGCCACACACAGTATATGAATTCACTTCCAGCAGCTGTCCCCACACTGTCACTTATTGATGTAGCCAGAAAAGAAAACTTTGCTACCAGGCTCAGCTTTACAAGCCCACAAGCAACCTCAGAGCAACTACTGCTCTGCAGCTGAGACACTTTGCATATCCATTCTGTGCTACAACAACCCTCCACCATTAGGCTGTTGCCAGTACAACTCTGTCACTCAAATAGAGACAAGACAGACTCTGAGTCAAGAGGACTTAGAGATTGTGGTGGTCAACAGCAGATTGTCCCAGCCATTGTGCAGTGTCAAAAATGTGTACATAAACCAGGCCAAAGCTCTTCATTTTGAGATTTTGAGCCTCATTCTGACTGAGCAATCTTGCATAGCCCTTGCCATCCCACTAAAAAAAAATCATTCCTTTTAATCTATCCACAGTTCTGGCCAAAGATCATCAAAAACAGGCTTCTCATTCCTAAGACAGTAACCCTACACATCTTCTGATCAGGCTACAAGGAGAGACTTCATCTGTCTTTATATGGAGTCCTGTGAAAGTGAAATCTTCCTTCTGCAAAAATGGCCCAGAGATCTCAACCTGCCTGCATTCCTGCATTCCATCTTTGGAAGGAAAATTCCAAAACGTGCCAGAAAACAGGGTTGTAGCCCAGCATCTTCAAGAAAATGTCAAGACTGATGGGCAAAGTAAACCTCAACCTACAGGATGGTTTAGTAACAAGAATGAGGCATGTGCACCTTCCCATAGAATCACATAATGGGTTAGGCTGGAAGGGAGCTCAAAGCTCAGCCAGTTCCAATCCCCTGTGCCATAGGCAGGGACACCTCCCACTAGATCAGGTCACTCAAGGCCTCATCCAACCTGGCCTTGAACAACCCCAGGCAGGGAGCAGCCACAACCTCCCTGGGCAACCTGTGCTAGTCTCACCACCCTCACTGCAAACAACTTCCTCCTAACATCTACTTTCAATCTCCCCTCTGCCAGTTTGAACCCATTCCTCCTCCTCCTGTCGTTACACAACCTTGTCAATAGTCCCTCCTCAGCCCTCCTGTAGCCCCCTTCAGATCCTGCAAGGCCACTATCAGGTCTGAGAAACATGTTGAGATTCTCCCAAAAAAGAGTACAGCACCACATTATCTGCAACCAGACTCTGAATTACTTAAGTCAGTTCATATATATATAACCTTTTTTAAGACTTAAAAGAATATTCCACCCACTAGATTCTTAAATTTGGGTAAAACTTGTTAATTTACTAAAAAAAAAAGAAGAGAGCCCAAACCCCAACAAGCCAGAGCTCCTGAGGGCACAGGCAGTGCTACTGAAGGCTGCAGTGCTGGCTGGACACTGCAGACACATGTCACTCAGGGGCAGGGCTGCAGCCATGCAAGACAGCCTAAGAGCTTTGCCAACACAAATTATTAGGCAGAACCTCACTGGAAAAAAATGAGGCACAAAGACCTAAGTGAAGTGGAAAACTTCCTGAGAGTTGAAGGACATGTTGACAAATGCCACTCCACTCTCCTGCTTCCTCTCCCAACCCAACAGTTGGAGCAGACGTTCCTAAGTATTGTTTTCACAGGCCAAGCTCAGTCTCTCTCCTCTTATCAGTAGTCTTTCAAGGCACTATGGGTGAATCTCCCCCAGGAAAAAAAAAAACAAAGCCCCCAACAACACCAAAAAAACCCAACCCCAAAATCAACAAAACCCCCTCAGATGTGCCACCTCTTCCATACAAACAAACTGGCACAAACACAGAGGCTTGGCTGGGCTGCAAGGCTGTAAGAAAACACACCTGGCTCTTCTAAAGGAGAAATTGGAGAGCTCATGCTTCAGCCCTCCAGACATGAGTGGCCTTAAGGAGAGGAATAGCTGAGGAGAGTGTCTAATCAGGACAGGGAAAATCAGTACTGGTTTCTTTAAATATATTAGGCAGGAAAGGACAGCTTAAAACTGAGACATTTAACCACTCCTCCTGCACAAGCAAACAGGCTGAAAGCTGCCAGCACAGGTGAAAACAGAAAGGTAGGAGAAGGCTTTCCATAGGACTGAAAGCAAACCAAGGCACAGGCTATTCTGAAGGTCTTCTGGAAATCTCATCTTGAAAGAGCTTTCTAGTTCTGGTGCAAAGAGATCTTTCTATTCACTAGCCAAAGGTGTCAAAAGTAATGTTTTCAGGGATGAATGGCCATCCTTACACTGCTGGCTCTGATTTTGGTGTGGAACACTCATCAGGAGAGCATGGAAGGAGCAGGAGAATAATCCCAGTTCAGAAATCCTCCACGAAATGACAACAGGCAGGAAGCACAGGACAGAAGCACAGAAGCACTTCATTGCTGGGCTGTCTCACTGGCTGGAGTCTGTGACTCTCCCAGCAGGACTCACTTCCATAGCAGCTCCTGGGTTAACCCTTACCCACTTAACATACCTGGCATGATTTAAAAGACCTTTTTCTCTTTCAGCTTTAGAATAATTCTGCAGGTTTGAAAAAAAAAAAAAAAAGTTTGGCAAAATTGATCTGAGTGCTGGTAGGGTACAAGCAAAGCTATCTGGCTCACCACAGCAGGGTGAGGGTACTAAGGGCAAACAATGCAGGCAGTTCAGATTGGTCTAACCTATATTTTATATTGAATCATAGAATGGTTTAGGTTGGAAGAGACCTCAAAGATCATCCAGTTCCAAACCCCCTGTGCCATAGGCAGGGACACCTCCCACTAGAACAGGATGCTCAAGACCTCATCCAGCCTGGTCCTGGTTGCCCAGGGAGGGAGCAGCCACAACCTCCCTGGGCAACCTGTTCCAGTGTCTCACCACCCTCACTGTGAAGAACTTCCTCCTAACATCTCATTTAAATCTCCCCTCTGCCAGTTTGAACCCACTTGTCACAACATACGCCAAGAGAGAATGAGCTTTTCATCAAACAGTTCATGCTTGGTCTGTGGAGGTGCTATCTGGAGTGCATTTATTTACCAATGGGCTCTTTCACCCCAGTTCTGCCCATCCATTGACTTCTGCTTGGGTAATTACTGAAGCACTTCATTAACTTGTAAGGGAATTTTTCACCAGCAGGAAACATGTCGTTTCCATCTTTCAAAACTCCTGTAAATCTTAGGATACTAGTTGATTTTATAGCCCATCCAAATTACTGACATCATTATGTAAGCATCTCAGCTCCTTTCATTACTGCAATCTCCCTGTTTTGCTTTGAGAACTGCACTACCTCTGTCTGAGTACTCACTAAGTATGCATAATAGTATCCCTGTTCTCCCAGCAGCCAGGAATCACAAAGTATGACTCTAAAAATGTCCAAATCTAGGATGAAGACTCTCTAAAGCTCTCTAATTTTAAAACGTGGTAATTCAGCCCCGTTAGTCTCCTCCCTTGCAAGATAGCAAGGCAGACACTGGGGAGCAGGAAGGGCACACACCTCCTTCGCTCAGGTGCTGCTGCTGTGAGCCACAGCTGTGGATCATTGGGGACAAGGAGCCAGCACTGGCAGCTGTGGACCACTGGGGAGAAGGAGCCAGCACTGGCAGCTGTGGATCACTGGGGAGAAGGAGCCAGCACTGGCAGCTGTGGATCATTGGGGAGAAGGAGCCAGCACTGGCAGCTGTGGACCACTGGGGAGAAGGAGCCAGCACTGGCAGCTGTGGACCATTGGGGAGAAGGAGCCAGCACTGGCAGCTGTGGACCATTGGGGAGAAGGAGCCAGCACTCCAAACTCAACTTGAGCTACCACAGGCACTAATCAAGGCTAGGAAAAGCTCGCTCCACTGCCCCATTTCAGACAAGCAGGGCAAGACCTTTCCTCTGCAGGACACAGGGATGCTCTGAGTTGAGAGTTCAGAGGAGAAAAGCCTTGAACCAAGTCTTCTGCTCCTCGTCTTTCACTCAGCAACATCTCTTCATAAAGAATATTCACTGCTCAGTAGCAGCTCCTGACTGATGCTAGGAGTAGTCAGGAACAAACAAACGAACAAAAGAAATCAGTTTGTTCCAGTAACACAGAGACCTTTGTTAAAGTTCCTTTTTTTCTTAACTACATTAAAGATACAGGTGATCTTTATATGCTACTAAGATGTATGTTGCTACATGTTTAAGATAAGCCTTGCTTTTCTAAGCATTCCATGCTCTAAAAAATTATCTCTATTTCCTTTGTGTGGTTCTCATAGACCACTTGCAAATCCAGACAGCATAAAAAGATACCATTTGAAACAACAGTTACTACTTAATTCTGCTTGCTGCATGATATCTTGCAAACTCTTCTTGCTAACTTAGCTGTCCAAATTTATACGACTAAGAGTATCAATGTAGTGAATAGGAGATTAGTCCAAAAAGAGCTACTTCAGAAATATTTTGTGGTCTGAAAATTAACTAGCAAGAATCAATTTAATTTCTTACTGTGGATTTTTAAATTTTTTTTTTTTACAGCTAATATTATGCCCCCCTTATGGATCTAAATGCTCTCACTGATGCCATTGGTAGCCTCTAATAAAGGATAAAACTTTGAGGACTCGGTTCAGGAAGCTCTGTTGAAAGCACCTCCTGATACAAATGCCCACACATGCTTATCAAATATTCCTGTTCTTCATTAAACTAATGCTGCCCTTCATAACAAACAGCAGCACCAAGTACCCCTGTATTCCCACAGCCTGCTGCTAAGGCAGGCAATACCAAAAGAGATTTGCAACCATATCATTATATCAATCCCCAGTATTACTGCATCAGTATTATAACTATAATTAACTAGCTGCAGGTCAAATTTCTAATAAATCTTTGAAAATTAAATGCATAATTTGTCAAACCCACATACCTTCATAAATTGATTAGTCAGAATTTAGAAGCTTTTTAATTAGGAAGAAATTTATGCAAGACCACATGTAATAATTACCAATCAGCTCTTCCATGATATTTTTGTACATCAGCAAAAATTAAAACATTGGAAAACATTACCAGGTCATTGCAGTATTTCAATGTCAAACACAGAGTTTCCATGTAGAGGTTAAAGATATTTTCCCGTATCTTTTACATCTTATATATAGCTTTATGAGCTCAGGACTGGGGTCATTAACCAAATACAAAATCAATGAGAAAAAAAGATCTAATCTGACCATTTTAAAGCATGGAGTCATTAAAAATGATTCATACCACTGTAAAACTTTTTTTTTTTTTGCCAGGGGTCTGTAGTTTTACTAAACAGTCTGAGTCGGGTTTCCATTTTATGCTGCACTAAAACAGTACTTTGCTTCTCTCGTTTCTTCCAGACAAAATTCAGAAAGCCTTTAACATTTTCAAAATCTCCCCCTCATAATGAGCACCAGGATAAGGGCTAAGGCCCTGGCTGCCAAATGGAAACCCAGAGAAACAGAAAGTTAATTGATAGCGTCCACGGCACAGGAGAAGCAAGAATCGCACCCCAGGCTCCCTGCTTCGCCCCCCTGTGCTTTCACCATGGGCCCATTCACACTCTGCACCCCCACAAGGGCTCCCAGGACTTCTATCAACATTTCACAGGAGAAGATTTTTTTTGACAGAGAAAACAAAAGCTCCTTTGTTGGAAGTCTGGACACTTTTTTTTCTACCTAATAAAAACATGAATAGAAGTGGGACTTGAGTAAGCATATGGCAGAAAGTCTGGACTAACTGAAAGGGAAAAAAAAAAAGGGGGCTAGAAGAGTTTGCTCTCTGTCACTCCCCAACGTGTTTACTGCCAAATGTATAGGATGTAAATAAGGAGTATGCAGAGCGAGCCATAATGGAACATTGTTTATGTGCACATCCTGGCAAATGCATATACAGCACAGAGACTATTTCCAAGCAGAACATAAACACAAAGGGGGAGTGATGACAAACAAGTATTCCAAGGCAAGAAAAATGTTATTCCATATACATACCAAACAAATTAAAGTGGTTTCTCCCCTGCTAGGATCCAACTGGCAACTCTCAGCTGCACACACTTATGTAGCTGTTAAAGAAATGAGACATCCCAGGCTTACTGCTTGGCTTTCTTTTTCTTAAGGGACCTTATTATGCTCCCAATAGTCAAAAGAAAAAACACAGTTAAGATCTTATTTTACTTTCTTGCAAAACACAAGACAACAAACCAGGCCCTTCTTCCAGGCTGGACAAGTTGCTGAGGAGATAGAGCTGATGTCAAGAACACCACAAGGAATTCCTACAGATTTCCCACTCTGAGTCCCCAGTGAGAGATAGGGAGATGGTTCACCCCTCGGAAAGTCCACAAGCCCCTTAGACAGCTTTAGCAAGTGACACTGGTGTGACAATAACTCACAGAGTTTGTGCTCCTGACAGACCTTTTTTCTCCCCGTTTAACCATTAATCATGAACAGGAGGAGGAGCTAGAAAGCACAAGACCCTGCAATTTTAACATGGCAAATCAAAGTGCTGAACCTTTTTGTGTGTGCTTACTTCTGCAGAACAGAATATTGTGCTCCAAGAGCTGCTAGGTAAATAAATGGCTGCAATTTTTATTCCTTTACAATTAACTTTGAACAAGTACCCAACTGAAAGAGGAAGAAAAGATGACAGATAGGAAAAGAGGCAGTGGGGTGACAAGAACAGAAAGCCAACTGACCAGGCAGAGGTTTTTATGCAGTTAAGAGGCCTCTTTAGGATGAGATGCTGGAAGCAAAACACAGAGGATGATATGAGGCCTGGGACAAAAATACTTCATGACACCTTCCACAGGCAGCCTGTAATTTTAAACTGCTTTAGGATCCTCAGAGCATGCTGCACCTTCTGGACTCAACAAAGCATCAGTTCAGAACTGAATCCTGTATGTGTGTGTGATTTCTGCTACTCTGTCAAAACCTGAATCCAAATGTTTCCTGCTCAGGCTTTATGAAGTCTTGGGGCTTGGAGCTTCATTCTTTGAGTAGATATAAAGTCTCTGCTGTTCACTGTGGCATAAATTCCTTGACAATAAGAATCATAGAATCAGTCAGGGTTGGAAGGGACCACAAGGATCAGCCAGCCGTTGCAGTCTCCTCCCACCCCAGGAGTGACCACTTTGCCTTCCCTGCTCACTTCCCTTTTTAACTGGTCCCAGGAAAGGCAGAAGCCCCAAGCTGGCCCAGCTGGGCAGAGGAGCCTGCTCCTGTCACTGCTGGCAGGTGCCCATGGTGCAGGCTGGGTGGATGGCAGTGGGGCAGAGGGCTGGGGCTGCATTTAACAATAGCTCTGATTGCTTGCTACTTTCTATAGTCTAATTTCAGTATGTCTCTTCTGTGTACCAAGTCACTCATTTTAGAGCTCACCCACGCCTGGGAGAAAGCTGCTCTGTCCTCAAGCCACAGTGCATTTGGCTACACCCAGTCACCATTTTGCTTGGCTGTAAGAAGCATGAGCAATTCATAGAGTCATAGAATCAGTCAGGGTTGGAAGGGACCACAAGGATCAGCCAGTCCCAACCCCCCTGCCATGCCCAGGGACACCCTACCCTAGAGCAGGCTGCCCACAGCCTCTGCCAGCCTGGCCCCAAACACCTCCAGGGATCTGGCCCCAAACACCTCCCTGCAGGGGCAACCCATTCCAGCCTCTCACCACTCTCATGCTCAGCAACTTCCTCCTCACCTCCAGCCTCAATCTCCCCACCTCCAGCTTTGCTCCATTCCCCCTACTCCTCTCACTCCCTCACACCCTCAAAAGTCCCTCCCCAGCTTTTCTGTAGCCCCCTGCAGATCCTGGAAGGCCACCAGAAGGTCC
>VWZI01021110.1:68005-78161 GCA_013396835.1 Psilopogon haemacephalus | reverse complement strand
GTACCCTTCAGCTTTACTTCACTCACCAGCCCCTCCTGGTTGGTGGGGACTAGATCCAGCACAGAACCTTTTCTTGTGGGTTCTTCTACGACCTGAAACAGGAAGTTATCATCAACACATTCCAGGAACCTCTTAGATTGCTGGTGCTGTGCTGTGTTGTCCTTCCAACAGATGTCAGGGTGGTTAAAGTCCCCCATGAGTACCAGGGCCTGTGAGCATGAAGCTTCTCCTTGGCGGGCATTAAAAAACATCAAACTGCATCAGTGTCAGCCTGTGGTGTTCCAGCAGAGGAAAAGCTCTCATTCTCACCTAGGTGTTTAAGAATAACATTAACTGGTGTGTAAAAGGGACTTTTAAATGACACCCCCCCTCCCCCCGGCCATCTCCTCTATCGTATGTAAAAGGCTTCTAGAATATCAAAACAAATCCTAAGTGGGATTGTGAAGTATAAATTGTGTTTGTATAAGTTAGTGGGTTTTCCTTTGCGTGTCTTGTTGGTTGTTTGGAAAGTGCTTGCCAGCAGGGATTCAGGAGCTGGGCCATAATGCTCCTTATGTTGAAGTTTCAGAGCTTGCCCAGCAGCTCTCAGCATTGCTGCCCCTCCTGCAGGGGTGGGCAGGCTGCATCCCTCTCTGCAGGAAGGAAGGAGTGGCTTGCTGAACTTCAGAGCCTACAAAGAGGGGACCCTGCTGGCTGGAGGTGACCTTCAGCAGAAGGGCAGTGCTGGGCACCTGGTGGCTGGTTCCTGGAGCAGGTCTGGCAGCTGTGTGCTGTGCCTTATGCCTTAGCCCCAGAAAGGCTTTGCTGGGTGAGTTGTTCAGGTTCTTTCCCCAAGTCTCAGTTTCCCTGACTGTAAAATGAGTCATGAAAGGGCAAACTGCCCTGGGCCCATGCTCTGCTGTGCTCCAGAAGGGAGCAAGGGCTGGTCACCCTCCAGAGCATAACCCCAGCCCACTGCTGCCTTGCACACACTTCTGTCCCCAGCTCCTCCTCCTCCTGCTCCAGCTTGCTGGGCTTCTGCTACGGTGCCTTCTGACCCAGCAGACATTAGGGCTTGTTTTGCCTGCTGCATGCCCTCAGCAGCCCCACCCAGGTACTGCTGACTGCTGTGTAATGGGCCTGAAAACACAGAGCTGAAGTGCAAATCTGACATTGAATTTGGACTGGAGAGTTTAGTGAGGCTGTGGAGGTTCTGCCACTCACGGCCTCTGCAACCTGCAGTCACATTCCCTTCGTTGAACACATCCCCACTACAGGTGTGTGAGTACACACTGAACGTGCAGGTGCTCCCCAACATCATCCACTCTCTGCAGAACCCTTGCTCCCAGCTGTTCACTGCAGGGGTGTTGAACAAGATGACCTTTGAAGGCTCCTTCCAGTTGCAGTCTGTGAGTCTGTGAACTCCTCTCTCTGTCTGTGTCTCCTCCCAGGATCACAGGGCAAATGTGGAGAATGAATCTCCATCAGTCATATTTAGTCACTCCTAAACCTTCTCACACAAAGATGGTCCTGAAAAGGGGGAAGCAGCAACTTAATAAATGGAAGCAAAAATCTCTTCACTCCCATTAACCTCTAAGCATGGGAGCCTCCCCAATGCAGCTCTGGGGAGCAGGCAGGGGTACAGAGGGGAGAAGGACAGCAAGAGGCAGAGTCTTCTCCCAGTGCACTGGGGTCTGCCCCTGTCCAGCAGTGCTGTTAAGGTCACGTTTGGGTTCTGTCTGGCCTGCCAGCCTCGGGCCTTCAGTCTCTGCAGGCTCAAACTTCTGTCTTGTGCCCTGTCTCCCTGAAGTTTTAACTCTGAGCCCACGGAGGCTCCTTCTCAGGTCATTGTCCCTGCAGTGACCCTGAAGAATGGGCATGGGCTCCTCTTCACTCACCTTCCTCCTTTCCCTGGGTCAGACTCCCCAGGACCGAGGTCAGGGAGGCTCTCTGGACACACAAGTCCTGAGCCCAAACGTTCCTGCAGGCATTCTGGGGCTGCAGGAAGAGGAAGGAGCAGCTGCAGCTGAAAGAGTGTCAAGCAGAGGGAGAGGTGGGAGCTGCAAGCTGCACCAAAGGACCTGGCCCAAGCACCAGAAGTGGCTGGTGGGAAAAGATAAGAGCTGCTGCTGCTGCTGCACCTGCACCTGAGCATGAGCCAGCACAGAACCCTCAGAGGGGGTGAGGAAAGGCTGCGGATTCTAACCCTGCGCTCCCAGAGCTGCACAGGCTGGAAGGGTCCAGCTCTGAGTCAGACCCTGGACTCAGCTGCTGCAAGCCAAAGCAGCTGGTGGGCAGGTGCTGGGGAAGAACTCAGAGCTGCTCCTGACCGCAAGAGAAGACAACCCAGTTCCTCTGCAGAGCTGGGAATTTCCTGCTGCTGCTCAGTGGCTGCCCTGCCCTTGTGCCAGGTGAGTGGGAACACAGCAGGGGGGGCTGCTGGAGAGCCACCCGCGGCACCAGGAGATATCTCCGCTTTTGAAACTTTGGCCATACAGGATAAATTTTAAGCGGTGTCTGTTTCAAGTACTCAGCCTGAGAGTTAAAAAACAATATCCATACCCACCAGGAATGGAGACAGAGATGGGGGATGGGGGCTGCATTCCCTTCTTGGAGGAGGGGGTGGGAAGCACGGAGGAGAAAGCTGTTTCCTCAGCATCCCTCCTGCTGGATGTGCAACCCCACAGGTGAGGCTCCTGCGGGGCCGCAGCAGCTGCCTCGTTTGTGCTGATCGAGATAAAAGAGTCCCGAGGCAGGCCGCAGAGAGCTGCTGAGGCTTGGCTGGGAGCTGAAGGGGGGGGGGGCCTCACAGCAGGGCTGGCAGAGGGACCTGCCTGCATCACATTGCTGCGGTGACTGGTGCGGGAGGGGTGCCTGTGCCAGCGCCAGCGCCAGCCTCGGCGGAAGGATCTGTGAGTGGCTGATGGTCTCGGCCCGCTCCCCGTTACATTCCCGGCGTTGGTTGCGGGACTCGCGGCTCCTTCCGCGCCTCACCGAGCTGGCGGCGGTGCCCCTCTGGGCCTTCTCGGCGGTCCGGGGTGCTCGCAAGGGAGAATTTGTACAGGCGGAGGTGCTGGGCTCTACCGGAGCGGCGGGATCCAAGGATGAAGCTCCGGTAAATTTAGCGAGCTTGGCGGATGCGTCTTGAGCGCATTCTGTGCATAACTGGGGCTGTAGGGGCTGAGCAGAAGCGGAGAGAGTTTCGGCAGGAAACAAGCGGCTCCGAAGGGGAATTTCTTTAGTAAATATCTGCGGTACTTTCATGTTTATCTCAGAACGTATTCTTGTTTGCGCTGGTTTTTAATAGAAGAACATGAAGGGTGGCAGCCTGTGAGGGGGGTACGAGGGGTTGGGGATGGTGTGTGTGCGCTGACCCTCTGAGGGCCTGGGCGGGCTTGCCTCACGCACTGCCACCGAGGGCCGGAGCCCGCTGGTCTGCGCTGGCCTCAGGCGCCTCAGACAGCGTCCTGGGGGGAATTTTAACGGTCAGAATGGCTGATGGTGGCGACAGAGAAATTGCTGAATTTACTTGGTGTCCGAGGTCGCGCTCTGGGCAGAGCTGGGCGGGGAGCTCTTGTGGGAAGCGAGAGGGGGAACAGGGTGAACTGGGAAGGGGAACTTGTTAAATACCTGGCAGTCTGTCCTGTGTATCTTAGCACCTACGCCTGTTTGGAAAGTTTTTTCCATACCATCGGGGCGGTGGAGGGGTCACAGGGGGGGGGGGGTGGCACTGTGAGCTGAGGGCGGGGGCTGCCCCCTCACTGGTCCTCCGCATGACATACAGCTGCCGCGCGCAGCTTCTCACAGGAGATACGAGGCGGGAATTTGAGCGGGCAGAGCAGGGCTCTGCGGGAGGTGATCTGCAGGGTAGGCTCGGCTCAACTCCAGCCAGAAGCCGCACTGAATTTGGTTTCGAGGATCTTTCTTGAAAGCGTCCTGAGGCAGGCAGCTCTGAAGGGTTTTGGTGGGATTTGTGAGGGAGACGATGAGGCATGTTGGAACAGGGTGGGATTGATTCGGGGGGGAGCTGAGGTAAAATATAGGGAAAAATATTTTTTATTAGAATCAGAGACAGTTTCATATATATTTTAATTTTTTTTTTTAATACAGAAGAAACATTTTGGAAGGATCAGTGAGGTGGTGTACGGGCAGAGAAATCACATTTCAGAGGGAAAAAATTGAAGAAATCTATTGGAAAAAAAAAAAGAAATCTCTGGAGGAAAAAAATTGAGGTAAGTAAGAACACAGAGGTGACATTTCAGAGGAAAAAGTTGTAGGCTGTCTATACAAGCTAAAAATGACCATTCAGAAGGGAAAAGCTGAGGTGATTTAGTGGGAGTAATTTGGCAAGAAAACCTAGAGGTAGAAAAGAGGGGGAATAACTGACATTTTGGAGGGATGACGTCCATGAGACAAGATAGGGAAGTGAAAAGCAGAGATAATTTACAAGGTGGGGGGGGGGGAATGGAAAATGAAGGTTTTAAGGGAAAAGTGGACCTTATTTATGAGGGATAGCTGTGGCATGGGAGGGAAGACCTGAGAAACCATGCAGAGGAAAAGGCTGATGTTTTTGAGGGAAAAGGTGAGGAGATTGTGGGGTGGCAGGAGAGATTTTATGCCTGGAATTGCAAAGGGAATGTAAGGATGGGTGATAAAAATCTTGGAAACAAAAGCTAAGGTTATTCAAGGGGAGAGAAATGGTATTTTAAAGGAGAAGCCAACACTGGTTCAAGGGTAATGAAGTGACATGGACAAGAGACCTAAAATAATGCAGAGGTGACAGAAAACAGCTTCAAGCAGAAATGGTGAGGTAATAGAGAAGCAGGTAAAATAATGCAGAGGTGACAGAAAACAGCTTCAAACAGAAACGGTGAGGTAATAAAGCAGCAGGTGAAATAATGCAGAGGTGACAGAAAACAGCTTCAAACAGAAACGGTGAGGTAATAAAGCAGCAGGTGAAATAACGCAGAGGTGCCAGAAAACAGCTTCAAACAGAAACAGTGAGGTAATAGAGCAGCAGGTAAAATAATGCAGAGGTGACAGAAAACAGCTTCAAACAGAAACGGTGAGGTAATAAAGCAGCAGGTGAAATAATGCAGAGGTGACAGAAAACAACTTCAAACAGAAACGGTGAGGTAATAAAGCAGCAGGTGTAAAATTTGGAAAAAAATTGCTAGAAATTCAGATAAGTTTTTGAAATAAAAGATTAATTTGTTTCATAGAAAGTGTACTTCTGGTTGGTTCCAGAGACAACACTGAAGGAAGAATAAGCTCCTATCTCAAATTCTCAAGGTGCAGCGGCTGGTGAGGCAGAGGTACATGCAGGGTGGCAGGTGATGTGGCCAGAGTGCCCTCTTCACTCCAGAGCACAAGTCTGCCGTGCAGCCCTTCCAGTGAGAGAAGCTGAAGTGGGAGGGCTTTGTGGAGCTGGGAGGAGGTGATGGCCTTGGGGAGCTCCCTGAGGGGCTGGAGGGACCCCGATTCCCACGGGTGGGGTGATGTTGGCACTCCAGAGGCCTGACTGTCTTCCTTGGCGGCGGTGGCACCAGCACAACCAGCAGCAGCAGGTGGCAGGCAGAGAAGGCAGAAGAGGCCTGTTGTGGAGCGGCGAGGCAAGAGAAGAGGCAGCGAGGAGAGGCATGGGGCTGGAGAAGGGGGCTGCAGAAAGGCGGTCTGGGCAAAGGACTCCCCTCTGACTGAAAGCGTGGTAACACCAGATCTTTGGCAGCACCTTCAGGGTGCTCTGGCTGGCTTTGTGCTGGGTGACCTCCCTGTAAGCAGGGCTGGGTCTTTGCTTCTCTAGTCGTTGGTCTTTTGCCACCTTTGCTCCTCTGGCTGCCTGGAGACTGGCAACCTGTAAGCAGGGGGCGAGCCGGCGTCTCCCTGCCTGTGGGGGAAATGGAGCTCCCTGGACCCCGAGCCCCCGCTGTAAGCAGGGGAGGGCCCTTTCCCCGGCCCCGGCAGTTTGTTGGCTGCTGGCGGCCTGGCCAGCGTGACCCCCCCGTAGTCGGGGCGTGTCACAGCCTTTGCCCCTTGGCCAGCCCTGAAGGCGTCCCCTCCCCCCCCACTTCAGCCCTAACCTGCATGCAGTCCCGGTGGGGCCGCACTTGACCCTCTGCTCTCCCGCTCAGTGGTAAGGGTGGCTGCCCCAGCAGTGGCTGCCCAGAGCTTGCTCCCTCTCTTGGGAAAGGGTGTGGGTGTGTGTGTGGCACCCCCCTCTTGTCTTTGTGTGCCTGAGTGTAGCTGAGCATGCTTGTCCTTTAGGTCCCTCTAAGCAAAGCTGCAGCGCTTTTCAGGGCTTCCCAGGAGGGAAAGAGGGGCTCTGGGCAGTAACAGGGGTGCCTCCTTGGAAACCTCGAGTGGGGTGGGAGCTCAGCCGGTCCCTCCTTTTCCTACAGGAGGCGCTTAGTTGTAGCGTGGGGCAAGGCGACCCCCCTGTAGTTGAGGGCCTGGGTCTGGGCCTTCATGGCAGCCTGCCCTGTTGTCAACCTGCCAGCTTCAGAGCCCTGTAGTCGGGGCCTGTGTGATGAGTCGTGGAGCCCTTTGTCCCTGGCCCCCCCCCGTCCCTCCCTGTCCCCAGGAGCGGCGCAAGGTGCCTGTAAGCAGGGCCTAGGAGTCTGTTTTGGGCAGCTACCAGGAACGAGCCTTCCCTGGCCCTTAAGAGGGCCGAGGTCACCCCCTGGGCTCCTGTACAGAGGCGTTGGTGTGGTGCAACCGGGCGGGCTGGCCCGTAAGACAGGCACAGGCCGGAGCCTGTGGCTCCCTCCCTCTTTCTGGGAGTGCCGAGGCGAGAGCGGCTGCCCTGTAAGGAGGGCTGTGTGTCGCCAGTGCCCGGCAGGAGGTTCAAGGAGGGCCCCCCCCGTAATTAGGGCCGGGGAGTATGTCTGACCCCGGCCTTTCAGAGGTGTGGGGGCAGGGTTTCTTTGGCTTAGCGTGTGCCCCCCACTGTAAGCATGGGCTGGGGCTTGCAATCCCCCGGCCTTTGGCTGTGAAAGCCCCCTGCCTGGCTGCCGAGCCTCCTTCCTGTAGCTGCGGGGGCCAGGTACAGCTCCCCACTCTCCAGGCCTGGACCCACCTGTAAGCAGGCTGCAGGTCCCAGCGCCTTTGCGCTCAGCTGGCAGCCTTTGTGGGGTGCCCACTCCGTTAGTGGGGTGTGGGCTTAGATGCCCCTGAATGTGGGATAGAAGGAGCCTCCCTGGGCCTTTGGGAGCAGGGCTGCCCTGTATGTGAGGGCCCGCTCAGTGCCCTGACAACCCAGGTGCTTTGGCGTGCTAGCGAGGGCTCCGGCCCCCTGTAAGCAGGGTGGCGCAGCCTCGCTGGCCGTTGCTTTTCCTGCCCAGCTGGCTTTGCCCAGGGTTCCTGCCTGGCGGCCCATCTCCAGTGCACAGCGCCAGTCTGCCATGCACCGCTTGGGTGAGTCAAGCTGAAGTGGGTAGGCCGTGTGGAGCTGGGGCAGTCTGCGGGTGGGCGGCTGCCCCGCTGCTGGCCTTGGGGAGCTCCCAGAGGGGCTGGAGGGACCCCGATTCCCTCAGGTGGGGTGGTGTTGGCACTCCTGAGGCCTGACTGTCTTCCTTCCTTGGCGATGGCGGCAACACTGGTGTCACTGGCACCACCACCAGCAGCAGCACCAGTGGCAGCACCACCACCATTCGGGGCCTGTGCAAGGACACGTGGAGCCCTCACCCGATCCACTCCCCCACCTTCTAGCCTCGCCCCCCCCTTCTAATCCCGCCCCCTTCCTCAAGTCACACCCCCTCCTAATCACGCCCCCTTCCTCAAGTCACACCCCCTCCTAATCACCCCCCCTTCCTCAAGTCACACCCCCTCCTAACCACACCCCCTCCAGTCACACCCTCTCCTGCTAGCCATGCCCTCTTCCTCAAGTCATGCCCCCTCTTCCTAGCCACGCCCCCTCCAGTCACGCCCCCTAACCCTGCCCCACTCCCCCGGAGTCACGTCCTCCTTCCCGGTCTCTGGTCCTCGTCCCTTGCCCTGCTCCCGCACCCCAGTATCCCGCCCAGTACCCGTGCCCCAGTCCCCGCTCCTGTCCTGCACTGGTCCTGCCTTGGTCCTGCACTAGTCCCCTGTCCCCGCCATCCGTGCCCTGGTCCCACTTCTTCCCAGTTTCCCCCTAGTCCCTCCCTGTGAGCCTCCCTGACTGACTGAAGGGAAATGGGAAGGGTTGGGATAGAATTTGGAGGGACTGGGAACAACTGGGAGGTGACTGGGAGGTAGTGGAAGGTATTGGGAGGGAGTTGGAGGGAACTGTTAGTATCTGGAAGTGAGATGGGAGGGAACTGGCAGGTACTGGAAGCGGATTTGGAGGGATTTGAAGGACTGGGAGGGAGTGGCTAGAAACTGGAACGGAAGTGGTAGGAAACTGGGACAGAGTGGGAGGAGACTTGAAGGGCTGTGGGAGGTAGTGGGACAGAGCTGGGAAGCTCTGGAATGGGACTGGGAGGGATTGGGGTGGGACTGCGAGGAAAGTGGCAGGGGACTGGGATGGAATGTCCGAGGTGACTGGGAGGGGAATGGAAGGGGCTGGGCAGAAACTGCTCCCAAACTGCAACAAACTGGACCCAAACTAAGGAGAACGGGGACCAATGTGGGCCCAAACTGGAGGCAAGTGACCCTAAGCTGGGACGAACTGGTCCCAGACTAGCAGGAACTGGTCTCAAACTGGACCAACACAAGGCACTGGTCCCAAGCTGGTCCCAAACTGGTGGGAACTTGGGCCAATCTTGAACAAACTGGGCCCATATTGGAGGGAACTGGTCCTAAACTGGGACAAACTTGACGCAAAGTCAGGGCAGGTGGTGCCAAGGTGGGACAAACTCAGTGGAACTGGTCCCAAAATGGGACAAACTTGCCCCAAACTGGTTGGAACTGGTTCCAGAATGGGACAAACTGCAGCCAGACTGGTTGGATCTGGTCCCAAACTGGGACAAAACAGACCAAAACTTACAGGTAACTGGTACCAAACTGGGACACTCTGGAACAAATCTGGGGACAGCTGGTCACAAACTGGACCACAGCTTGGGGGGGATTGGACCCCAACTGGGACACACTGGAAAAAAACTGGGGGCAACTGGTCACAAAGTGCAGACAAAGCGTGGGAACCGGTCCTGGAGCAGGCCTGGCAGTGCCACTCTTTGCCCTCACAGCGTCGGGGAGGGAGGGTGAGGGAGAGCAAAGGGCGGCAGGGTGGTGCCTCCCAGTGCCTCCAGCTATGGATCCCAGTACCTCCCAGTACCCTCCCAGTCTCTTGCTGTCTCACCCACTCCCTCCCAGGCCCCACCAGGCCGCTCCCAGTACCCTCCCAGTTCCTCCCGGGCCCCATCCTGTCCCTATCAGGTCCTTCCCACTTCTTCCCAGTACCCTCCCTGTCCCCCTCTGAAGCCCCTCCCAGGCTTCTCCCAGTCCCTCCAAGGCCCCTCCCACATGCCACCCAGGCTCCTCCCAGGCCTGTCCCAGTCGACTCCCAGGCACCTCCAGGGCCACACCCAGTCTCTTCTAGCCCCCTCCCAGTTCCTTCCAGGCCCCTCCCAGTATGTCCCACACCCCTTCGCGTCTCTCTCAGACTCCTCTTAGTCCCTCCAAGGCCACTCCAGGGCCCCTGCCAGTTCCTTCCAGGCCCCTCCAGTCTCTCCAAGGCCCCACTCTGGGCCATGCCCCCCCTCTCCAAAGCCCCTCCCAGGCCCCTCCCAGTATGTCCCAGATCCCTTCCAGTCTCTCTCAGATTCATCTTAGACCCACCGAGGCTACTCCAGGGCCCCTCCCAGGACCCAGTGAGGGTCTCTTTTAAATTGGGGTTTCCTTTAAGTGGGGTTTTTTAAGTGGGGTGTCTTTTAAGTGAAGATCTCTTTTAAGTGGCAGTCTGTTTTAAGTGGGGATCCTTATTAAGTGGGGATCTCATAAGTAGGGTCTCTACTAAGTGGGGGCCTGTTTTAAGTGGGGGTCTCTTTTAAGTGGGGTCTCTATTAATAGAGTCTCTTTTAAGTGGGGTTTAAGTGAGGATATCTTTTTAGTGGGGTCTCTTTTAAATGGTGGCCTCTTTTAAGTGAAAATCTCAAGTGGGGTCCCTACTAAGTGTGGCTCTCTTTTAAGTGAGGATCTCTTTTAAGTGCGGTCTCTTTTAATTGGGGTCTCTAAGTGAGGATGTCTTAAGGGGGGGTCT
>VWZI01021110.1:0-67848 GCA_013396835.1 Psilopogon haemacephalus | reverse complement strand
ATTGAGGTTTTCTTTTAAGGTGTCTCTTAAATGGGATCTCTTTTAAGTCAGGATCTTTTTTTAAGTGGGGTCTCTTTTAAGTGAGGGTCCCTCTTAAGTCGGGTCTCTTTTAAGTGACGATATCTTGTAAGTGGGATCTCTTTTAAGTGAGGTTCTCTTTTTAGTGGGGTATCTTTTAAGTCAGGATCTCTTTTAATTGGGGGTCTCTTAAGTGGGCTCTCTTTTAAGTGGGGGTCTCATTTAAGTGAGGGTCCCTCTTAAGTGGGGTATCTTTTAAGTGAGGATATCTTTTTTAAGGGGAGTGTGTGTCTCTTTTAAGTGATGATCTCTTTGAGGATTGCTTTTAAGTGTGGTCTCTTAATTGGGATCTCTTTTAAGTGGAGTCTCCTTTAAGTGGGGGCTCTTTTAAGTGAGGGTCTCTATTAAGTGGTGTCTCTTTTAAATGACCCAACTTAAGTGCTCTTTCTTAAATGGTCTTAGTTAAGTGTGCTTATGTCCTCTTAGTTAAGTGCTCTTAAGTCACCCCACTTAAGTGCTCTTAGTTAAGAGCTCTTAAGTCACCCTGCTTAAGTGCTTAGTTAAGTGTGCTTATGTCCTCTTAAGTGCTTTTAAGTCACCACACTTAAGTGCTCTTAATTAAGAGTTGTTAAGTCACCCTGCTTAAGTGCTCTTAAGTTCCCCACTTAAGTCCTCTTAGTTAAGTGCTCTTAAGTCGCCCCACTTAAGTGCTCTTAATTGTGCTCTTAAGTCACCCCACTTAAGTGCTCTAAGTTAAGTGTTCTTATGTCATCTTAATTAAGTGCTCTTAAGCCCCCACTTAAATGCTCCTAGTTAAGTGCTCTTAATTCACCCCACTTAAGTCCTCTTAGTTAAGTGCTCTGAAGTCACCCCACTTAAGTGTTCTTAGTTAAGAGCTCTTAAGTCACCCTACTTAAGTCCTCTTAGTTAAGTGCTCTTAATTAAGAGCTCTTAAGTCACTCTGCTTAAGTGCCCTTAAGTCCCCTTAGTTAAGAGCTCTTAAGTAAACTACATAAGTCCTCTTAGTTAAGTGCTCTTAAGTCACCACACTTAAGTGCTCTTAGTTAAGTGTGCTTATGTCTCCTCTATGGTCAAATGCTGACAATTTTTAATTCTTCCTGTTGGTCTCAGGTTTGTATTCAGTCATTGGTTTTGTAGTTTGGACGAGGGTGGACTTCCGCTCAATTGAAAAAGGGGAGGAAAAAAAAAAAAAAAAAGAGAGAGAGAGAGGAAGAAAACAAATGTCTTGGACCTTAAAATCCCCTTCACAATTCATACCTCTGGTTTTGAAGACAGTATGGAATTAACCTGCAGGTTCATAACCTGGTTAATAGCTATTGCTGCATTTTAGTTCAGGTGGTTGGCTCAATCTTAACTATAGCAGAAGGTGGCAAGCTTGCATCCAAACTGAATTTAAAACTACCGGTATTTTAAAGACAAACATCTGCTGTGCATGCAGTACTGTCAAAATGAAACTGACTGCACTTACCAAAGGCTTCTGCACTGAACCACTTATATGTCCAGGACCTAGCAGGTCAGTGAGGACTTGGCTCTTTAAAAGAATTACTGAAGGAATCCCAGTGGTAAACATCTGCAGGACTGAGTCTGTACTTTTTGTGTTTGTTGAAGCACGTGACTATGCAGCCATAAACGGCAGGAGGAACAAACAGAAGAGCTGGAACAAGGTAACAGAGTTGCCCTTCATTTTCAGTGTGTAAGCACTTAGTTGGAGTCAAGGCTACTTCCCACTCCCTGATCTTCCTCTTACAACTAAGAATAAACAGGGTTAAGAAGGAGTCTTGCAGGTTGCTCTGATGTTGCTATCAACAGCACCCACGTCATGCCACCCTGTTGATAAAACTTATCAAGCCCTCTCTCCATTTTTTTTTGGGCTATTTGCCCTGCTTCTGCTTGACAGCTTCCCTGCCCTGATGTATGGAAACTCTTTCCAACTTGTATATATTCATGATCAGATAGTAAATATGTGTTGTACTGAATACGGCCCTCTAAGCAAATGCCAATATTCTACCAGTGGCCAGTAAATACCAATGGAACTTATTCTCCTAGTGCATTAAGAAACTCTGCCATGCCCTTGCAAGACTGGCTCTCTACTCTCACACCGGTCCTCCAAATGCTGCCTCACTCCCAGCTGAGTTTGTTTTCCCTGAAGGCTATTGACCAGCCTTGTGTAGCAGATAGAGAAGGTCACATCCCACCCAGTGATAATAGTGCATTACCCATTTCCACATGGTCTGCCCCAGAATGGATCTGCCTGTTACTGCTGCCACCATTCCAGCATCTCCCAGCTCTCACGTGGCATTCCCAGTATCCTTTTTGCCCCACACACCTGTCTGATGGACAGTGGTGAATATTGCTCCAGTTCACCCACCTGCAGCTCTAACCTCCTCCAGAACAACCCTCTCTCAATCTCCACTCAGGGGCTGTCTGGGGTAACAGCTAAGTTGTGGCCTGCAGCAAAAAGCCAAGAAAACACCTTGCTCACCTCCTGTTTTTATTAATTCAAGTTTCTAAGCACTGTGGTCAGGTAGTTCTATTTTCCTTGCGGCACTTACTGAAGCTGCCAGCTTTAGTGGCTCAAGATAATAGTGAAATTCACACTGATCTGGCAGTCAGCATGGCATCTCAGCCTGAGTGGTGTGCTCCATGTTGCTTCAAAGCAGGCTCTGATCACTAGCTGGAGGACCACAGAAACTGAAGGTGTTAACTTCACCAATAATAAGAAGCTACGAAGAGCAAACTTGCAGGGATTTACCAAAGACCACAAAAGACTTAAACTGTCAGTCCCAAACTAAGCTCTGCAGAGTATTCTTGATTCTACAGTTCTCCACAAGCACTTAACATTTGTGGGTTATGAGGTTAGATTCAGGGATGTTCACTAAAACATTGATGATGGTTCATTCTTGGAATTTCATTGCTTACCAATCAGGTCACCTTATGTACTGAACAAAATGTTGACAGATACTCAGTCACAGGGCTGGTTTGCTGGACAGCAGTGTGTGTACTGAGCACAGCCTTATCACTATGAGCTCTTTAGTGTCAATAGTACAGTGGGAACTGCCTAAGACTAAAAGCAAACAGCGGCACTCCTATTGAAATAAGTTAAACCTGATGTACATGGCACAG
This sequence comes from Psilopogon haemacephalus, assembly GCA_013396835.1. Lineage (NCBI taxonomy): Eukaryota > Metazoa > Chordata > Aves > Piciformes > Megalaimidae > Psilopogon > Psilopogon haemacephalus. Next base: position 64,686 of record VWZI01021110.1, on the reverse strand, counting down.
GGAGAAGAGGCAAACACACCGGACACTCTGGGGCCACGGTTGCTGTGCAACAAGCACCTCTGTGCAAGGCTCCTCAGTCTCAACACTCTCCATGTTCCTGCACTACTTACTGGCAAACCTCAGCCACTGATGGACCTATGAAGAAATCACACAGAATCGTAGAACTACAGAATGTTAGGGATTGGAAGAGACCTCAAAAGTTCATACAGTCCAACCCCTCTACCAGAGCAGTATCACCTAGAGCAGGTCACATAGGAACAAATGCAGGCAGGTTTGAATGTCTCCAGAGAATGAGACTATACAACCTCTCTGGGAAGCCTCCTCCAGTGTTCTGGCACCCTCACAGTGAGAAAGTTTTTCATGATGTCCACATGGAACCTCCTCTGCTCCAGCTTGCATCCATTGCTCCTTGTCATTGGGCATCACTGAGCAGAGCCTGGCTTCATCCTCCTAACACTTGCCCTTTATAAACATGAATGAATCTTTGGTGTTTTGCACACTATGCCGAAGCAAACAACTGCAGGATAAAGGCCTCAAGAACAGGAGAAACCAGTCCAACCTGCTGATCAAGGATGCAAGACTTCTCTGTCCCTGCTATACAGATGGTTTTGCAAACACTGCTGCATTTATGGAAGCAACAGGGCTGCTCCCTTTCAAGCTTTCATTCAGTAGGAAATGGCTCTGTGCCACTACTGCTGTTGCTGGGCTCTTCAAGAAAAGCTTGAGAAGCTGTGAAATGTGTGACAAGGGCTGGGTGACTGTGTAGGAAGAAAGCCCATGCAGAGAGAACATGTGTGGGATTAGAGCTTGTACGTAACTCAGTTACATATCATACACCTGTCTCCAGAGGGTGTGCTCTCGTCATCCGCATGAAGATTAGCCCTACTGTTATTCACTAACTTTATACTTGCTGTGACAAAGACAGGCCCATGGCAGCCTCATCCAGGCTTTAAGAGGAGCGACCACCCTCCAGTCACACAACCCCTAAGTCCTGGAAGCCTCATCTTGAGTCTACAGCTGCTGTTCAGTTTGTTACTTGCACTGAGGATGCAGAGAAACCTATGCAGAGCAAGAAGCCTCATAACCTCACTACCTGAGGTTAAGTGGTGCCACACCAGACTGTCTTTAAGCTCACATCCCACTGCCAAGCCACTTACAAAAAGGAAAGAAGCATGCAGAAGAGACCTCTATCTTCTTTCACATGGTGGCATGTGGATTAAGGTGATCTATGCCAAGCCCGTTCTGGATCTTGCCCCACGTGGGTCAGGTCAGTTTTGTGCTCCAGCTCAGTACTCAGTTACAGAAACAGGTTGTACTGATGCAGCAGAGGGGAAAGCAGTGAGCAGCCAGAGCCAGACACCTCTTCACTTGCAGTGTTGCTACAGAAAGGTCTGCGTAAGCCGGGCTGCAGAAGCAGCACTGGGAGGGGATGAGGCTCTGGCCATCCTATGTCTTTACTAATGCTCTAGAAAGATACAAGTTCTTGGAGGTTTACTGTCACTCACAACTCACTACAGGACATGGATTTAGATCCCAATTCTCTAGCCAGTCTAGGTCTCTTTCCACACAGCTGGCGTATCAGCAGCAAGACAATTCTCACTGATGTGGGTACAGTAGTGCCTGACTGCCAGCTACAGAGTGTCACAGGTCTTCAGGCTTGTTAAGTATCTTTTGCTGGAGACAGAATGACCTGTCAGTGTGTGACCTGCTCTGTAGGAAGGATTCTATGAGCACAGCAAAGAAATAGCTGTGCTGCAAATACAAAGATCACCACATACCTTCATCTGGCTCCTTTAGGGTCCTCTTCACAAAATCCACAGCCTGAGCAACTTCCTGCTCACTGCACACATCCATCTGTAACACTTTCATGCGATCTGAATTCATGTTCTTCAGCTCCATGGCTCCAACTCCATTCTCACCCTGTTCAGCAGGAAAGAAAAATGTCCCACTAAGACAGGCAAGTAACAGCAATACAGCTTGGGGACAGGCATGTTCACCTGGACAGGAAACAGAACCTACTGAAACGGCACAGAGTTGTAAACCTGGTGCACAAACAAGCACAGAAGCCATATGAGCCAGCACACAACCCACAGCCATCCTCCTGTTCCTTGCAGTGTAGCTCCTCCATCTCCATCTGCAGTCCACTGCTCTAAGGGGCCAAAAAGCCCCTGCTGTTAGTTCCTCACATGAAGGGTTTCACACTGTGAAATCCTGTGCCAGCCTGAGCTAACCCTGGGTGAGTCCCCACTACTTTATTCTTAATGCTCTGCAGGTAACATGGTAACAGCAAACACTTGCACAGCAATCAGTCAGATTTTCTAGGCTTAAAAGCAAAAGACTGCTTAGGCACTGTACTAGTGCCAAGACAAAACACTGCCTGGCCTCTAATGGAATAGCATTGTTGGACCACTTGGAAAACAAGATAGCAGGGACACCTTTCACATATCTAACAACAGCTGGTCTTATGCTACATGATACAGCAGGAAACATTTACAGCTGAACCTATATAATACTATTTTGCTCTTTCTACATAAGTAGCACAAGATGTGCAGGACACATACACAGGGGAGATCTGCCACAGAATGACAAGATTACAGACACGAGGTATGAAATGAGGAGATTCTGGCTAAGGAAAACAGAAGAATCTTCCCCCCACAACACCCCTGACACTGTAGGCAATAAAAAAGTCACGGGTCTGCTTCATGTTCTATCCTTTTCCTGTCTTCTTTTTTTTTTTAAAAAAAACCCAAACAACTGCTGTCAGCAGTGACTCTGTTACTGTTGTGGTGGGGTTTTTTTTGTTTGGTCAAATGTAAACACAGTTCAAACTCCAAATTTTACCTGGTCACTTCCAGATAGGATTGCTGCCTTACAGCCTTGATCATATAACAAATAAAAATGAAAGGAGCAGAGATTAGCCATGCAGTTCCACAGTAGGACCCAGATTTAATTCACCAAACTACTCCATGAATCACGAGCTCTGCCTTGTTAAGGAGGGAGAAGTTATGAATTGGTGAGTCACCACGCCTGGCTGCCACTCTTGCTTTAGCACTTGATACCAACTCCCACAACACAAGAGCAAACAAGGCGAGCAGCCCTCCCACAGCCACTCAGCTGCCTCCGCAGCCAGGCTGGTATAAACCATGTGCAACTGCTTCAGTTTTCTATTCATACCTCAGGCTGTTTAATGAATATAGCACACAACGCCTCACCTCCACCTTCACTATAGGGAACAAGGACATGCAGTGAAAGAAAAGAGCTGAAATACCTGTCATAGACTTGAGCAAGACAGGGTAGGTTTCTTAAAAATCAGTCTATAGTTCCACTGGCATTATGACAGAACAGGGAAGGAGCTGCTGGCCTCATGGCTGCAGCTTATTTCACAACAAACTTCTTTCCAGGTATAACAAAAACAGCAACTGAAGACTTGAAGCAACTTCTCACTAAGTTACACATCCCACTGAGTCACACAAAGCAACTTCCAGCTACTTAACAGTGAATAAAGTGGAACTAAATCATCTTGTAAAGAGAGAGATTTATTGTATTTGTACACAAACAAAAAAATAACTTTTTTTGGATGTGGCGCTTGGGGAAATGTTTTAAGGGTGAACTTTGTAGAGTAGGGATAATGGTTGAACTTGATGATCCTGAGGGATCCAACCAGAATGTTTCTGTGATTCTGTGATCAGCTGTCATTTCAGAAATTACAGATAATGTTTTCATTATGTTTTTAAAAAATCTTCTTTTTGTAAACTAAACAATTTTCACTAGTTTTTGAGAAACATAGGCCAGCAACTTAAAAATCCAGCATAAACAGTTTGTATTATTCACATTGAAATTCATTTTCCCTTATCAATCAGCAAAGTTTCTTTCCCACCTACAATTTATTCCCTGTTGACAAAACTTATCAATTTCAGACATGCAATACCAATTGGAACCACTTCTCATAGCTGTAGGCACCACCTCTACCACTGCTTAACTATATAACAAATTGCTTAATGTTTACATGCAGAGAGCCTTAAAGGAAGCAGCCTTGTATTTTTATGGCAAGAAGTGAATATCATTTTACGCTCCTTGTTCTTCAGGGGCTCTAAGCACATTCCCCATGCGGATCCCCATATGGTACTTCCTCCTTTTTTTAAACAGCAGATGTACTGCCTTGGAAAATACCTGAAGCCATTCCCATGGAAGCAATCATGTTGTCCTCCCTGAGGTGACCTTCATGGCCTTGTACATCACCAGCCAAGTTGAGCTGAGTTCTGGCAGCAATGGCCCAACTGCTCCTGCAAAACCTCTCCTTCCCTTTCTTTGCTGTCACCTTTTTTTGTTCATTTTTTGTCCTCTCAGAGAACTTTGCAGCTTTCCCTTCCTAATTCCATCAGAGTTGAAAGCTTCCCTGCTGCAGACCAGCCTGCTTGCCAAGTAGTATCCAGAGGCTTTCAGTGGGACTTTGCAGTTTCCTCCCACCTATCCCATTTCCCCTAGTTATCCTGCCCTTGCAGCCCTACGTGGCTCTGCCTGCCCACCCCACCCTTCACCTAGTAGGATATGGTCCTGGGTGAGGAGCTCGACACATCTTCTCCACACAGTAGATGAGCCTTGTTCCAGCTTTTGGCTGCCTCTCTTTCCCTTTGCTCACTCCTCTCCCCTGCTTTGGTTTAGAGGATCCCAATGCAGCTGGTGCTCAAGGACACACAGATCACAGAGGGGTTTGTTAGCAGAAAGCCCTCATGAAATACACTTCGGCATGGCTTTTTCCCAGGGAAGAACATGAGATTCAGGATTGGATTCTGGCAACCACCTGGGCACCCACAGTGAGGTGTAAGTGGAAATCAGGAAGCCATAAACACAGTGCTGGACACTCACAGATCCGGCCAGCTTGCTCCATCTGCACCACTTCCTCTCCACCCTGCTGCTGCTGCCTACACCCACTCCCTTCCTGCCTTTCCTGGGCAGAACACCTTGCATTTGTCATTACTGGGTTCTAGCTAATTGATTTCAGACCCCATCTGACCTGTTATGACCATTTTGAGTCCTATTTCCCAAAGGGCCTCCAATCTTCCCTGCTTGGCACAAGGCACCTTTCTTTCCAGAAGTGCTTTCCTGGAGACTGAACATCAATCACAGACCTAGAGCACAAGTTTGCTTATGAGACTATCAGGACAAACTGCGTCAAAACTCATTGAGGACAGATTTCTTTGTCCACTTTAACCACTCTGCTGTTTAGCCAGGATGAGATTAGATGGCCATGTCACAGTCTGTTCCCAGTAAACTTATAGAGACAGCACGGATTACATTATGGTCCAGGCATCTGTAAAACCGACAGAGCAGAGTGCTGCAATTTCAGCAGACACTCTGAAGGTGAGCTGCCTGGTTGGAAATTGGACAAAAAAATTACAGTATCTGCCTTCTTACAGGCTAATGGAAATCCTCTGGTTTCCAGGTGCTCCTGCAAATATCACCTGTGGGGCAGAGGTCACAATGGCTCATCCTTAAATGCCTTTCAGTACATTTGAATGCATTCTCTCCTGACAAGGCAGGTTTCCTTACCTTTGTTACCAGCAGTTATACTGACACTGCCAGCTACCATGGCACAGCTGCATACCTAGCCACACTCTATGTGCACTCCATTACTTGACAGCAATAACCACTCACATGCTCACATCTTAGTCTTCACAAGTTATCTGACTCAAGAGCTCCTTGCCTTCACTGATCCTTTCTGCTTCTTCTGGATCCTTTTCTGCAGTCACTATATGCTTCCTTTTCTTGGAGTAGTCAGCTCCAGATTCATCACCATTTTTATCCCATGTACATTTTATCGTTCAGTTGTCAGTAAGCTTCTTTTTGTCAAATTTAAAATTCCTAAGCTAGTATCTCCCTCAGCCATCCAAACCACAAGACTCTTCCATGAGGATGCTGCCTGTCCTGAGAACTGGAGGAAGCATTCAGCTGCCATATTTTTGCAAAAGCTATCCACATAGCTGTGTTACCACCAGACCCTGTCCTTCAGATGCACCTAACAGCAGATAAGACGACACTAACAACTCAAGAGAGGGGGGTAGAACACAAGTGAAATCCTGGGCCTCTGAGTTCAGGTCGCCTGAAAATGTTTTAACACAGAGAATAAGAAAAATCACATTTTCCTACTCTCCACCCCTTCAAGCCCAAGTGCTCAGTCAACCTCCTGAAAGCCACCTGCAAATCAGCTCCAATGGCTGATACATTTTCTACTTCCACGCAGACTACAAGTGCAAAATCACAAAAATGTTGGCTCCAAGTAAGAAGTTTCCAAGTCAGATCAGGGGAGATGCTGGAAAATGCCCAACCATTCTGGGACAGCTCAAAATCTGTGATCAAGATGTGATTTTTTTTCATTTAATTAGTTTTAAATCAATAAAGAAAGCAAGCAGGGCTTGCTTGGGAGAGCATTTAGTTTCTTTATGTGGCTTGAGATGAAGCCTGGCCCCCTCTTCCCTCATTAGCATGCTGCCTTCTTAACAGCCCTCTCAGACCACCCTATCTCCCCTATCCTTTCTATTTCCTATACCTGCTGCTCTGCAAATTGAGACTCTGACTTACTACCACTAGGGACAGTCATCCCAAAGCAGTCCATTACACAATTACTGAAGGATTCATAAAGGCTCCACATGGAAATTTCCAAATAGTGGCAATTTTCCAACAGGACTCTTCTGGTCTCAAGTTACATAATACGTCAGCTGATAACCTTCCCTTCTGTTGTGGTGGAAGAACGCAACCTCCGCCAAGATCACATGCAAAAAGAGCCACCTTTTCGCCTTTGTTCTCATCCTCCACACTACTCAAGAATCTGTGGTCATCATTCTCTGAGTATTTGTGCAGAAATAGCCAGCTTCAAATAGAGAAGCAAGTGGGTATGGATGGATCTTGAACAATTCAGACTGGAAATTACAATATTTTCTACCGTCAAAACGACAAAAAAACATAGTAAGAGCAAAACTCCAGCTGAGATGGATGTGGAGCTGGTCCAGTTTATAAAGACGATTATACAACACAGTTACCTGCAAGAGCACAGACTAAGATGGTGGGTCTGCAACCCCCTTCTGATTCAGTGTCCCTAAACTGATCTCTCACAAGTGATGCCATCTGCCAAACACAGTTAACAGAGGATGACACATACAGAAAGGTACAGAAATTTATTCAGCTATCCAGAAAGTGAACAGTTTCCAGAAAAGCTGTAGAAATACAGTGAGAGGACACTTTGGAAACAGAACATGAAAAAGGTAGGAGAGGCAGTTTGGAGATGTGTTTGAGGAGTGTCCCCAAAAGAATGTGACAGAGAGACAGCAACAGATATGTCAGAGAATATAGAAAGGTATATTGACATTGTAATCTTGGACTACTGAGTGTGCTGCAATATTGCTGAGAGGCTTGCACAGTGAACATTGCCTTACTATGCAAGCTACCACACAGACAAGCAGTTGAAACAGTCCCTACCCTAAAGAGCTCAGTTACAGATATAACAAGATGCATCGGGTGATGAAGCAATGGAAAATCTAATGATCCCTGTCTACTGCACTTCCTTCACATTTTAGATAAGGCTAAATGGAGGCTGCAGATGAAGATGCTGACCTTGAGAAGCAATTTTCTCCGATTAGAGAAGAGCTTTGATCAACATTACTCACCAAAAATAAGCATCCAGCAAAAACAGTAAATCCCTTTGCATGAAGTTGTTTCGCCAAGGCATGACCAAAACCTTTGTCACAGCCTGTTATTAACACTGCCTTCCCTTCAGCCTGTGTAGAGAAAGACAATAGTATGAGATGATCAGATATTTCAATGCTACAGGCACCACTAGTATCCAGAGACAGGAGCAGCATGCAGCCAAAGCCAGATAGTGTTTAGGCCAGCTGCAGGTCACAGTGGCCCCCTACCTGCCTGTATGCTAACCTGACCATACTCTAAACCCAGCAATTTCTGTGGAGCTTCTGCTGGGTCAACTAGTGTAAATGAGGTAATAAGATCCCACAACCAGCTTCAAACTACCATGAAACTCTACACCTATTCATCTGCTGGTTTGTAACAATTTGTACTGTCTCAACACACCAGCTAGAACAGTAATTCTTTCCTTCAAGTATCAGTGGCCAAAGCAGGACAGACACATTGCAGAAGAAATTAGTGATCTACCACCTCACAGGCATTGTAAGGAAGAGTGGCACAGAAAACATCCAAACGATACTTGCTTCAATTGCCCAGCAGCTCTTGTAACTGCAGAGTGACTCTACTGACAGCTCCCCACCTAATCCCACTCTCTGCAGTACTCTCCACACTGTATTTGAGCATGCAAGAATGTAACTAGAGCTTAGGGTCTCCTCCTGAAACACTGCAGTCTTAACGGGAACAACTCATTAAATCCTACAGTTCTCTCCTACATTATCTTTTCACTCTCAGATAAATTGAGAAGATTTGATACTCCCCATCTGGTATGACCCAACAGGCTTGTGATAGATCTGAAAACAGAACCCCAGCTCCTGAAGAGAAGCCTGTAGTGAAACGCTGTCCATTTGCCTTCTTGCTTTGCTTCAAACCCACCTCATTCCTGCTTTCACCACAGCTGTGAAGCAATGAACTCAAACCAGATAGCAGGCCCCAGCTGCAGTGCTGCACACTGAAACCCTATCTGTGAGGCAGTAAAATGGTACAGTGATAAAGCTCTAGAGAATGCAATAAAGAAGTGAAGTCACTTCCATTCTGTGGAGATACTTGCAACTAATATGAATTGCACCCTCCTGTCCAGACGATTTTTCAGACAGAAATGAGGCAATCACCAGTGCCTCCTGTTTTGCTGACATGCATGGTAGTGAAATGGCAATAAAGAATAATAGCAGAGTGACAGTGATACAGCATTACTGCACAGACTCAGGAAGAGCCCAAGCAGAGAGCAATATGCAAATCAGTTACACTTTGACCTGTCCTTTACGTCAAGTTAATGCTTTCAATTGGGAACCATGATCTTAAGCTGAAACAAGAACTGATCAACAGTTTATCCTGCATTTACCATAAAAACACTAACACTGATTCCTACAAAGAAGGCTCCTAGTAGTTCCACTAAAGCTCTGACGACACCCAAAGCTACACGACAACAGATAAGTAACTACAGTGTTCAGTCTTAATTAGTTATCAGCAATATAACCCCAAGACAAGTATGAAATCAGATCACAGAATTTGCTGAGGTTATCTCCCACAATAATTCAGCAAGCTGGCAGTGAAAAAGAATTTGACCCTTTTGCATCTGAATCCTGAAGACAGAGAACTTCCCCAAACAGCAGGAATTGTGCAGGTGATAACAGGTTGTGATTCCTTCCAGATGCCAGGACAGTAAACAGAGAAAATGCTCAGTCCTCAAACACCATTAACCAGCTAGTCTGATAAGGACAGAGCTCAGGGGCAAAAAATTAAAGCAAATGGCTGTGCTGTGTCCCTGTCTGTTAGTTTTAGCTTCCAGTAGCTGTTTTGCTTTCACTAATTAAAACAAAAAAAAGGAAAAAAACAAGGAACATTTTAAACTTACAGTATGGGTAATTCCTGTAATTGTTTGTTAATTGTTTGCTATTACCCTAATTGCAGTTAATGAGACACGTGACTACAGCAGCATGGCTCATTAACAGCCTGAGGCTCCAGCAGCACTAAAGAGTGCAAAACCTCAAGGGATGTACTACATTTCACATTTGTAGATGCCATTGTCTTTGTGCCATGTCTGGTTGATGAAGAGCTCCCAGGAGTGAGAGCAGGGAGCAAACCTATTCCCATCCAAAAAGATACTATCCCAAAAAAATCAGTCAGCACACAGAAAAGCCTGGTTATCCTTATCTCTCAAAAGTCACAAGATAAGGCTTAATGGGCCTCATTCTTGTAGTCTGGATAAGGTCAGTCTGCAGCTTTCAGTTTGACACAGTGCTGAGACTGGCAGAGCCAATCAGTTACCATCTTTCTAGCAGGCATCAGTGACCTTAACCAACCTTTTGAGGGAACGTCAGGTGCCTCACTCACTAATGGTCACATCCTGCTCTCAAGCAGTACGGTACAGCAGTGCTGCCAGGACACCCGAGACTTGCCAAGAGCGCACATTAAGTTCCTGTACTGGAGGTGTTGCTGTGGCTTCTGGGCTGAGCAACAGTGTCTGTATCTTTGCTGTGAGATCCTCGACACTTTAACATATGCTCCACAGGTCAAAACAGCCAGCGTTTACCCTGGAGCCAGATCACATGTGCACAACACTAGCTTTTCTACTGTGATATGATTACTATGTTAAATAGTAAATCTTACTTTACTCATGCAGGTAAGGGGAGGAATCTATACAAAATTATTTAATGCTAAAGAAGCTATGGAAAATAAAGCTACTTTATCAGCCTCAGTCTCTCAGCATGATGTGGGAACCCAAAATGGTTGCCTAGATTTTATCTTCCACTATGTCACTTGTTTTCTGGATCCTTTTGCCTTTAATGCCCTTTCCTGATCACTTCCTTGTTATCAAACAGATTAACAGAGTAAATTTTGCTTGATCCCTTTTTCCAGAGTTGAGGTTCTCAATCCCAGGAAGGCAAACTGAAAACATTCCGTAAAGGCAAGGTATTTTCTCGAGTTGGAAAGGGTGGGAAACACCAGGATTCCTGAGCAGGTGGAAGAGCAGCAAAGCAGAAGGCTGTGAAGGGGGTAAAGAAAGCTGTTATCTGCCCATTTGTGGGGGGCAGGACAGAGCCGCAGGCCCTTCAGCAAACCTATGTTCACTTCCAGGTTCTGGTGCCTGCTGAAAAGTTGTCTGGAGCATATGCAATAGCAAAGTTAACTCCGATACAGCTAAAGAACCTCAGACGTTCTGTGCTATTTTTCTAGAATATGTAAAAGAGACTGGTTATGCAATTCTGTTTCATTCGCAGGGCTGTTTTTTCTCCCTTATGCTCATTTCCAAATTTAGAGTACTGGAACAAAATCCCCGCACGCGCTGCCTCAGGACCCCAGCGCAGTAACGCGGGTTTGGCAGCAGCGCGGGGGCAGGACGGCAGGACTTGGCCGCACCGCGGCCGAGCCCCCTGCGAGGGGCCGCAGCCTTCCCGAGGCTCCTCTGAGCCGGGTATTCCACCTCCCCGCCCAGTGCTGGTGCTGAGCCTCCACCGGCCCAGGCGCACCTCAGGCTGCGCCACTGTTGCGACGTCGCAGCGCCGATCCGGTTAAACTGCAGCCAGAGACAGCGCAGAGCCTGAAGGCGCGGCGCCATTTTGTGCCCCGGGGTTGCCCCCAGAGGCCTCCCCCGAGAAGAGGCCGAAGACCCCCGGTTTCCTCGCCGTTGTACTCACAGGCAGGGCGCGGCGGGCAAGCCGCGGTACTAGGAAGAGGAGGCGGCGGCGGGCCAGGCACCGCCCGCCACCCGCCAGCAGCAACGCGGCACCCAACGCCAGCAGCAGCATCAAGGCGCCCAACACCACCGGCCACAGCCTATCATCGCCGCCGCCGTCCGCGCCCGCCCCAGCCCCAGCCCTTCCCTCGGCCCGCCCCGCGCCGCGCCCCGGCAGCCGGGCCCAGTCTCATTCAAACAGCAGCAGCGCTCGGCAGGTCCGTCCGCTTCAGGTAACGTGCGCGTAGCCCCTTGCCGCAGCCTTGGGCCTCCGCGGCGGGGAGAGGGGCGGGCGGACAGGNCCCCGCCAGTCCCCCTGGTTCCTGGGCCACTCGGATGACCTCGCTAGCCTGTGGGAGGGGGCGATCCGGGCGGAGCGGGCCGCAGCGTGAGGCTGGGGGTGCCTGGGCTGTACCCTGCGCGGCCTCCGGCCACAGCCCGCTCCGCGCCGCCCGCCGNGCTGCGCAGTTCCTGCCCGTGCCGAGCGCCGCTTGCCCGCTCCCCGCCGCGCCCCTGTAGGGGGCAGGCCCGTCCCCTCGCTCCCTCACGGCTGAATCCCTCACGAAAAACTGCGTGAGCAGTAGCAGAGCTCTCGAATTTGATCAAACCCCTTGAACCTGTGAGGATTACCGGAGCCGACTTTTGAGCCTACACCTCTCCCTCTGGAGCCGCGTACCCCACCAGCTGCGCTTTGGTGGCCATTTCCAGAGTTTTCCGTTGAGGCCTGTTTCCCAGCAGGCCCTGGAGCTGCCGCGGCAGCAGCTCAGCCGTTAGTAGAGATGCAATTAAGCTCAGCAGTTAGTAGAGATGCAATTAAGCCACAACCGTTTTGCTGCTCTTCTACAGAAGGCTGGATGTTCCGCTGGGATCACTTCTTTGTGTGCTGGATCAGTTTTGTTCATGATGAATATGATTGAAATCGAATTTCTGTACCCCTTTCTAGTTCTTGAGATGTTTTTCCCCCTAAGTGTATTTAGTGGTGATGCCTGTGCATAGTCTGTCATCACCAGCTACTTAATTAGAACTAAATGTAATTTTAACCTGACGGCTGTGCTGGCTGTGGAGCCTAAGGGTTGCTTTGGGAACATGTAATAAATTGTGGCTTGACATTATATCTTTAAGTTTAAAATTATTTCATATAGCTTACTTGATCTAGTATACTATACATAAGTATTCTATTTTTCAGCTGTTTCAGACGACATCTACTGAAGAAGGAGAAACTGACATTTTCTTTAAATGTCTTCCTGCTAGACAGTTTACTTAAAATCTTCTTCTGTATTTAAAATGTCTTGAGCTGGATGAAGGTTGAGCTCAGAGTGAGGGACTGCAAAGGGGAAAGATGAGACCCCTTGGACTTTATTTTCTTGTTGAAATGCATAGAGTCAGCATGACATACAAAAGAACTGACTTACTAAAACAGTGGTGCTGTCCTGTATTGCAGAACTAAGAGAAAATAGTCTTGCTGTTGGTAGTGTGTCAATTGGAAACATGTTGGCTACCAAGCTGTCCCGACATCTCCTGAACTTATCTGTGAAAACCCTGAATTTCAAGGACCCAGGGAATGGCATCAGGTGAGTAAATTGGTTGAGAAGGAGTGATCTTGAGTGAATCATACCTGGAGAGCTCAGCTGATTTCAGAGGGGTAATTTATTTACAGAATCACATGATGGTTGAGGTTGCAAGGTACCGCTCGAGGTCATGTGGTCCAACCCACTAGATGAAGTAGGGCCTCCTAGAGCTGTTTGCTTATGACTGTGCAGATGGCTTGTGAGTATCTTCAAGCATGGAGACTCCCCAACCTGCCTGGGCATCTTGTGCCAGTGCTTGATCATTTTGCTGAGCACAGAAGAGATACACTCTTGTCTGCAAGGAGTAGTTGATAGCATGATTTTTCTTAGACAACGGTCTGTAGTCAAAAGGAGGTTGAGTACAGCATTAATTCAGTGTTAAGTAAGGACTTATTCCAGAATATCTGAAAGTCGGCCTTGCTGCAGTGGAAGGAGCTGTCATTTATGACTTTAATAATGAGGCATTGAGTCACGTGAAATGAGAAAGTTTAGAAAGGAGGGTTTGAGTGAGAAATGGATGTGGGCTGAGTAATAAAACTGTTTTATTCTGAATATGAACAGAAAATTGCCTAATTCCTGGCTCTGAAAAAAAAAAACAATCACCAAAATCTTTTGTATTGATCAATGTGGGAATTACACTTGGTGATCCTGAGGTAAATGTTTCTGTGATTCTAACAGTCCAAATTCAGAACAGGCTGAGCACTTTCACTGACTTTGCTTTAGAGCAGGGTTTCTAAACAGTGGTGTGTGTAACACTAGTTTTACACAAGCTGTTTGAAAGTGATTCATTACCCACCAAACAAGAACTGTCACCTCCAGTGCTGCTTTGCTGCTGTTGATAGTGGTATCCAGCACCATCACTGTCAAGGGCGGCTGCTATAACAGGAAGCCAAGATAACTAAGCTGATTGAGATTTCCTATGCAAACAGACATAGGCTATTTATCTCCTATTTACTTCACACATGCCAAAGCTGTACCAGCAGGAGTCTGCTGTAACCATAAAAGTACAAATTAATCCTTTAGTAACATGAGAAAAGAATTGTCAGCATTTTTTCCCCCTTACTTTGTTTTGCTTTCTGTGTATTTGTGCTTGGCGCTCTTGTACTCAGAGCAAAGTTGGTGTTTTTTTGAAGTACCCATAAGCTGCTAAGCCTGATGTGGAAATCCAGTTGTTTGAAAGAGTCTTGTCACCATACTGGTATCTTAATGCATCAAGTTAGCACTGATTTACTTCAAGCTGAGCACTGCCTTTTTTTGCTGTATCTGAACGAAAATTAAGGCATAGGCATGAGCACAGATTAAATCTAAGGACTGTATGTGCATTTCAGAAATCTCAGTTGTAGTCTCTAGACTTCAGTCATGCAGGACAGAAATGGCTGATGGTACACAGTGTGGGCTCACTGCACAGGTATAGTGTCTGTTCCTCTGATGATATTCCTGAGGATCTGCAGCCAGCATCTATTTTATACCCTTGCCTTCTGGTCAAGATAGGCAGAATGTCAGGTAACTATTCTCTGCAGGTCACTGTGACTGACAGTGAAATAATGGGCCCAGGCATATGAAAAATAAAACTTCAGCTCATGCAGCTAAAATAAATGAACACTTCTGGACGCTGTGAGGAAAGCTTACCGTTGAGATAAAGTTCCAAGCCAGGTTTGAAGGTCTGTCATGTTCACACAGACTTTGCCTGGGGCCTGACCTTGCAACAATTAAACTGGTTGTTGGTATTTCAAGAGCTGGTTTAGCTTGTGACACTCAGAAAAAGAGCTGAAGCGTTGCAGGAAGGTGAGCAGACCCTTTCCATCTGGTTCAAAGCTTCTGGTCTAGCAGACCCTTTTTCTAGCTTTGTTTTCCCAAGATGCAGCTCAAAAGTTTGAATGCCTACAGATTGCTGTTCAGTGTATTACAGGTCACCCTGGAATTGCCTGTGATGTCTGAGCAGAAGATAATTGTGAATGATTATGCAAATTCATTGAGAAGACAGAGCAGCAGCCTGGAAGATAGGTGTTGTTAGAGCGGAGAGGGTGGAAGAAGTACAGCAAGTCTAGGGGAAGGCCAAAAGGCTCTGAGTGGGTAATGTCAGTGCTCAAAGCGAAAATGAAAATGATAGTACAGTCCAGAGAGGTGGCTGGCAAGGACAGAGGCCTGGGTCACCCTGTGTTGTCTAGGGCTGGTTTTGATGAATGATGGGCAAGATCTAAGAAAGTATGATGCTACCGGGAGCGTAGCTTTTCTAAATAGATACTTACTGCATGGAAGGCATTGTTGCTTCATTCTGGTCTGTCATTGCCAACATGGTTTATCTTCCTGGGAGCTGGCCCCTATTAAAGGGAGCTTCAGGTCATCATGGCAGATATTGCTCAAAGACAGTGCCTCTTATTTTTAACAGCTGCAAAGACAATATTTAATATCTATGAGTATCTACTGGGTAGGCAGTGCAGAGGAAGTAATGTCATCCAAGGGTGGAGCTGCATGTAAAAGCAGTGAGAGAGAAACTAGACCAATTTGACCTTAGACCACTTGTCAGAGGCAATGCCACAGAAGAATGATCAGACAAACCAACAACTTTGCCTATCTGAGCTTTGTGGAACACCAACTTAGAATGTTGTTGCTGTTGGAACTGGAAATGCTGTACTTTCCATTTTGTGGGTGGGAGCTGCTCTGTGCCTCCAGATTGGGAGCTATTTTAGAATTCTCCATAATACCCAGACAGCTTCTGCAGCTGGAAATAGCATCAAGGTCTTCTGAGAAACAAGTGTTTCCTACTGTAAGAAGTACACAGGTTCAGAATATGGAGAACTGTAGACTGAATTCTGTTTTCTCAGATGATAGTCTGCATCATACATGTAGGAACATTTCTTGCCTTTTCATGTGTGTGCTGCAGCACTGGGGTACAGACGAGGTATTCCAGTACAGACAAGGTATTCCAGGCCTGATCGTTCTGTTGTTTTTGGACTTTTTTTAACAGGCCTCTGCAAAGATTCTGTGTCCCTCTCTTGTCCCCATGTGGCAGCCGCAGTTATGCAAGTGAAGTTGATCAGGTGAGTGTGATTGTGGTTTGCAGGAGCTAGTTCTGCTGAGATGAGGTTTTTAAAATCCCTGAAGCCTGGTGACCAAATTCTCTTCTCCAGTTTGCTCAGAAAGACTCCAAGCTGAACCTCTCCAACATACTCCACATTCTTTCCTATCACAGGCTTCCATTGACGTACCACAGTACATACTGCTAAGGATGGAAATAAGCAATCAGACCAGTATGATTTTTCTATTTTTGGAACTCACTCAGCAGATTAAATCTTTCACCTTAGAGTGGAGGGAATTTGCACAACAAATAATGCATTTCTGCAGTATGGTTGTTTAGAGACAGGCAAATGAATTAGTGATCTGGAGAGAGGCCCTCTTCTTTAACAGACCTTTCCTTGAAGGTTCTAGCTTGCCAGGGCCAGTACTAGCCAAAAGGAAGAGGAGTGTTTTGCTCGCTTGCCTGCCTCGTGGCAGTGTAGCAGTGCTAGAGCACACACATCTTGCTCTGTAAGCCTGGGACAGAGTCTCAGAAAAATTTGGATATGGCCTTTGCATAACTGCTGGGCTTCCAGTGTGACCCTGATCAGTCTCTGTTTATGCTCGGTAAAGCCAAATTTCTAGTTTGTTAAATGAACTGGAATTAATGACAAGTAATTATTTCCTACTTCCCCCCCACAGCAGCACCTAGCTACATGTATGCTTGTGCTGCTAGAATGTCTGACACACCATGCATTTTTCAACGTGTCACTTAACTTCTGCCTCTCTTTGAGTCAGAAGAAGTTTGAGCAAGGAATGAGGTATAAGTCTTTTTAAATTTTAAGTTGCAAAAAAAAAGACCAAAAAAAAGGCAAAAAGACTGGTCTTAATTTCAGATGTTAAATGTACTTGATTTTGCTTAGCTTTAAAAACCCAGCAATGAAGAGTTTACATGCTGGAGAGAGGAATGTGAGCAAGTGGTCAGTAAGGTTGACCAATATCCTTTCTTAGTTAAGCTACCTTCCTCATGCCCTGTTGGCTGCATGGCACAGAAGAATGGACTCCTGACTGCTTTGAATGTTACAGGAGCAGCTCCTACTGAAGACTCCTACAGACAGTCTTGGGGATTGTCTGGTATATGTTTAGATTTCAAGATGGATGTGAACTGCCAGAGAATGGTGTTTTGTTTGATCTCTGCCTTGGGAACTTGTTGTCAGAGGTGCTGAACTTCTCTTTCGGAGGGTTGATGATCCTGCCTCACTCACTCAGTGTGAGACCTTTGTTCATTGTCTTCAGGAAGCACTGGGTGGCAGTAGCTGGCGGTGAACGTAGGGACCTTGGAACAGGCTTGGAACAGTCCTTGGAACAGGCTGCTTCTGGTCAAGGACATGGTTATGTTCTGTGCAAATCATCGATGTCAAATACTCAATTCCATTGTGCTTTGTTCTGGTTTGTTTTGCAGATTGGCAGCAGAGCTGTGCTTATAACAGGCTGTGACTCAGGGTTTGGATTTGCCTTAGCCAAGCACCTGCATGCCAAAGGCTTAATTGTTTACGCTGGCTGCCTGCAAAAGGTAGGGAAAACAAACACTGTATTCTTCACCTGTGACAGGTGCACAGACACTTAGCAAATTCAGTCTTTCCTGTTCACTCTACCCATCTTTCCACCAAGAAGAAGGGGTGATTTGTAGCCCAAAGAGAAAGACATGAGTGCTTGAATTTTCTAGAGCATAACCTGGTCTAGACCAGCATCAGAAGTTACTGATATCTAAGGAAGTTCTTAACTAAATCATGACACTGTGGTCTGTTCCATGTCTGATGTTCCAGAACCCCAATGTAATTTTGTAGGCTAATCCATAAGTAAGTTTCGGAATCAGGTTCAGTATGGACCTTTGGCCCTGCTCTTAGACTCTACATGTTTATGTGGGGTTTATTTTGATTAACTATTACATCCACCAAGCCATCAATGATTTTCTGACATAGTATGAGCGCATTTTTCTATATTTATGACTACAGCCGTGCCTCAGTGTGCACTAAGTGCCTCTTGAAATCACTGTGAGGCAATAGAGTTCCACAAGTGCAAATGAGAGCAGAATTAGGCCACAAATAGCTTAGTGACGCAGTCTTGGTACACTCTCCAGGAGCTCTCTGTATGGCAGTCAGAGATGCATGGTCACAGAGAACAGCAGAGAGCTTCAGCCTCTCTCCTTCTGAAGCACTGGCAGCTTTTCAGCTGCATGGCTGTTTCCCAACAGAAACAAACCTGCTTCTCAGGATATCCTGGGGTGGGTCAGTTATTTTGAACCTGATCTTTTAGCAGACTCATCACTTTTAAATGTATCTTGAATAGATATGTTATTTAAAGACAATTTGTTAGGTGTTTTTTAATGTTATCAATCAATTCTGCTGTTGATTTTTTTTCCACTATTACTAAGTTTTGCTCAAATTATTAGTTTCTTTCTGGTGATTTTTTTTTCAAAAGCTTATCTGTAGCTCTGTTCCTTGTGGAGTCTCAGCATTGGATCAAGGGTTTATTTGCTAACCAGGGCTCCCTCTACAGGCGTCCCAGGATAAGACACTTAGAAACTGGTGCTCCTCCAAAGGTGTGGTGAGAGAGCAGATGTTTGGCAGATGTTTTTATTCAACTTCCATAACTGAAGTGCAACAATATAGAATATGTCACAGACTTAAAATCCACTCCTTGGAATAATAGTCTGCCTCTGTGTTGACAGAAGACAAAAATTGCAGAGCTCCACAGTAACTTCTGGGTTTCACTTCCTCTTTCTGAGCTTCCAGAAAGACTCATTCTTCAGGGAGTGCATCTCTGTTGCTGAAACCTCACTTCCATTTTGGTGTCTTTAGTACTTGTTCTACTGAATGCATGTTAGTGGGAAATATTGGCCTCTGACAATTTTAGCATAAGCTGACATGCAGCAGCATGCCAGAACTCTTTTAAGTTTTATTTCCTTGCCAGAAATCAGTAGACTGCTTTAGTGTATCACTGTGTAATGAAATATTGCTTCTTTAGTTGGACTTGCATCCCATGTTCCAAAATCTGTGTGACTACCTCAAGACTGGTAATAGCCTTTGTCATCAGAGGAACACTGTAAAATGCCAAAGCTTCTCAGTTTGCAGCTTGGCCTCTGTGTCTTCAGACATAGGCTTTATATAGAACTGCTCTGTAGAACTAAAACAACTCCAGGAGGCTGAGCTGATATCTCATTGTGCCACAAATTTTGCTAGCAGATCCATAAGCAGAATTCTGAGGAGAATGCAGTTGTTGCTGGTGCTGATTTTAGGGGCAGAAAAAGCCTGTTGCGCTTTTAGATGGTAGATGGAAGTGAAGGCAGCAGTAAGAAGCATTTATCTTTTACTTGAATGTATTTGACCTAACCCTGATAAAGGAAATGACTGGGAAACTTCAGTGTCATTTTCATGGGACTGTTTTCCACAGCACATCTACACATCAGAAGCATACTTCAATTTGGGGAACCATCGTGTCCTCAGGTTATGTGCTGTTCTTAGGAATGCTGGATTAAAAATGTGTGCAGTGCTGACTCTTCATCAGGAGAGGTTTCATAAAGTGGCCAGATCCTGAGCACCTGGCTGTGTTATTACTGAAGGAAACTTGAGAGAGGTGTTTAGAGTCATGATTGAGGGAGAGCCCAACAATGGATCTCTGCTAACTTTACTATTTCACACACAGTTCTTCTCCCTAACATTTTCACTGGCAAATATATTGGTAAGAGCTGGGTTGTTGCTTCATTATCAAAAGACAGTGATAGGCTGGATCCAATGAATGATCATGCTGCAGCTGTCTTATTTTTTCCTCTTTGGTTAGTAGCTGGAGGAGCCAGCTGACACAAGATGAAGAAGGTATTTTTCCATCAGTATCTGTTACCAGTGGACATATGTGATGTTTGTCACGGCTGTCAGGAGTGTGATGGAAGGCCTGTTTGCTTTGCTTTGTGCGCTCAGTCCTGTTGGGGCTTGCAGGGGTACGAGGAGACAGAGGTTATGTGAGCAAACTGGCATGCAGAGCAGTTACTGTAGAGTTCACCTAGAGTGCTTGGAGCCATGGAGTGTTACGTACCACTTTAGGGACACACTAATACAGGTACAGAAGGCAACCATGGAAAGAGGAAGATGAGGCAGTGGTGTGTTTTTTTCAGTATGCAAGAGCTGGGTCCTCTTGGCGTGGAGACTGGACCCTATGGCTGACAGCAGAGAAGTACTGACCTTCTTTTGAGTGCTGATCTTTTGATGGAGCATCAGAAAAACCTTTCACTGGGCCCAGGAATTGGACAGGCTGCATTCTATGGCACAGAAGCATGACACAGTCACAGGATGCCTGACTTAAATGCCACCCCTCTGCCCTTTCTGAAAAGTCAAGGGAGCGGCCCTGTGGGTCTGGGTTAATGCTCAGAGTCAAGCTCTTGGCCAGTATCTCTGCTCCAAGTGCCCAGCTGTTTGTGGGTGGGAGGGCAGAAGAGGATGCTGCAAAGATCCCAGAGGGACCTTCTGAAGCTGTTTTTTTTACTGTGACCTGGAGATTTTGTATCATCTTGCAGACATGAGACTGGGGAAGGGCACACCTTGGCCTTATTGTTCTTTCCTTTAGCCATATCTTCTCTTTCCAAGGGACTTGCATGCTTGCATTTGCTAATTCCCTACTGGCATTCCCACATGTGCCACCTTTATGCATTTCAATGCTATGCGATGCACACTGGCTTCGGCAGCACGGCGGTTTTGAGCGAGCAGCCAAGTTAGCACAAAACTCTATTTTCAGTCACTGTAAAAACAAACACCATTGAGCTGTGCATGAGACTTCGAACTGCTCCCTTTTGTGTGCAGTATGCTGCTGTGTGAAGAGAGTGCAGGAGGTGCCTTCTCTTAAGGACAAACACTAACTACTATTAACAGTCTGTGGTGGAGTAAGGAAGGGTGGAGGAGAAGAGAGAAGAGATGTTGGTTACTTAATGATTCTGTGATTCTGGTGGATAAGCCCAGGAACGAGAGAAGGCAGGAGAAAGACAGGAAGACAGGTGGCACAGAAACAGGGGAATATATGGTCCCCCATCATGTGGTACCTAAAGCATGGAGTCTGAAGGGAACTCTTGCTTGAGGGGCAAATAAGCATCCTAGATTCAGACTGCAAAGATGAGCACTGTCTTGTTGACAGCTGACTGCTGGCAGCCTCTGGCAGGGAGTGCCTGTGGCTTAAGGTTTTTAGAACAATCTAATGTCATTCAGCAGTTGGGAAATAGCCTTGCTATTCCCTTGGAACTGTCCTGTTCCAGGTCAGAGGAATAAAGCTATCTGTCCAAAAACAGCTTCCTTTGCCAGAAGTGAAGAGCGCTGATGTTTGCCTATTGATGGTGACACAGAGAATAGGGCTGGCTGATGATTGAGTGGTGGGGGAAGAAGAACTGAGCAACTTAAAATGGTCCTGTGTGGCACACTCTGTGTCTAGCCTGTTAATGGGGAGTAAAAGACTTCTAGCGAGGGGTGATACTGAGGGGACAGAGGGAGTTCTTACAGTGAAGACAGATGTTTTCCAAAAGTGATTGTTCTCAGAGCTAGACTTCACCATCTCTAAAAAGGTATCCTGGAGTGACCAACACAGTTCAGTAGTTTATAAGCATGAAAGGGATAGAGGCAGAGTCCCAAACTTGGTATCCCATGGCTATGCCCCAGAAGCACCACAGCCAGACTACTGCTGGGGCTGTACCTACTGTACCCACACTAAACTGTTTGATGTGCCCCACATGCAAGCCCAAGTGATAACAGCACGACTGCAGCACTTTGCCATGGCTTGATCTCAGGAGCTTGTACTGGCCCGGAGTTGCCCTGCTTGGGGAGATACAGCTGGCTGCTTTCTTGGTGGTCAAAGCAGTTTGTATGAGCTGACTTGTTGGCAGTGGTCATAGTCAGATGGTGACGCTTGAGGAGTGGTGTTCTGCAGGAGCAGCCCTACCTGTTCCCCTTCTTAGAGCTGCAGGACTGCCCTGAGATTTCTGTGGATGCCCTGCATACTCCCTTTTGCTTGCTGTGATGGTTGCTATGCAATTGATATTCTACACAAACTCTTTGGCCAGATTCAAACCAGTGCTTTCTTCCCCTCTAGGACAAGGGTGAAGGGGGCTCCAAGGATCTGGACAACATGAAGAGTGATCGAATGAGAACTGTACAGCTTAATGTCTGTGACAGCAAAGAAGTGGACCGAGCAGTGGAGCACGTGAATAACAGCCTGGAGGACCCAGAAAAAGGTAGGTAGCATGCAATGGGCTCTAAGGTCACATAGCTGACAGGAGCTCCCTCGGCTGGGCTCTGAGAGTATTTCCAGGGCACATAAAGCTGAGCATATGATTGAAGGACTCAAAGCTTCAAAAAGCAGCAGCACAGAGCAGTGGCCTGTTTAAATGTTGTACCATACTGGAAAACAGCTGCCCACTGAGGACATCATCTGCAAACAAAACTGGTTGTTTTTTTTTCTCCACTAGGTCCTATAGAAACATCAGCAGAAATCAGGGTGGTGTTCAAGGCCCTGGGACTAGTGCTTTATTCCTGTGATCTGAAGTTTCTTGTGACTCCCTGGCTAGTGCCCAAAGACTGGCATCTTTCCATTGTCTCCTCCATACTTTCCCAAAAGTTCAAAATGCAGGGGAAATTGAGAGGTTTTCAAAGGATTTCCCGCAGGTTTCATTAATGCCATTGCAGCAGAGATTTCAGACTTCAAGGAGTAGCTATAGCTGACATTCTTAGCTTGCCTTACCTCATTCTGCTGAGTTGATGACAGCAAATTCTGCTGCATGACTGTGAAAATCCCAGTTGCCCTCTGCCTTCCTGAAACCTTTCTACCTTTGGTGAATGACTTTTTTTTTTAATCCTTTCTCATGAATACTTCAACATGAAGGCTGCTTAAAGGCAGAACAACCAGTAATATTTTATTTTGGATTTTACATAAACATATTTCTCTGGCTTTTTATTATTTTTTTATATCTAGATCTTCTCTATAAATGAAGTTTTCTAATCCTGTATTGTCAAGCACAGACCAGGGTCCGGTTGCCTTTTCTGGGCTGCTGCTGAAAACACAGATCTGTTAGTCAAACATAAAACAGTGAGGTTTTTTTAGAAGCCTTCCCAGATCTTTCTCAGGCTGTTTAATATGTGATGGAAGCTAATATTATTCCAAATTGCTTTTTAATCTTTTTTTTTCACTGCCAAATGAGTTGATAGCTTCAGTTGTTGCCATCTCTGTTGGAGCAGAATAAAAGGGAGAGGCAGTGGCGTGCATGCCTACAAATGTTAACCATGCCTGCATGCCTTATTGTAGTTCTTCTGGGGACACAAGGGATTTTACTTTGAAAGATTTTTTTGGTTCTTATAAGCTCTTTCCTATTCTTACTATTTTGCATGTAGAGACTCTACTTTTTCTTATTTTAGAATATTATGATGCATATAAAGAAAATGGCAGGAAGAACAGCTTAGGCAAGGCTGAGGTTCTGTGCTCACTCAAAACTTCCTGGGAAGCCTTAGTCATGTTACTTTGTGACTGCAGTGTTGGTCAATACAGACAGACTTTGGTTGTGGTTGTATTTGCTCAGAAGACTGATGTTTGCTCTGATCTCCCTTCTGTTTTGCTTTCATTGTTACAAGTTGAAATGAAAAGCTCTGATGTATTGTTCAATAATCTATTAGCAAGGCCTTTTACAGGCTGCTCTCATGAGTCTCACAGAGGAAAAGCTTTCTGCTCAATTTTGTCTTCTAGGGCTCTGGGGACTGGTCAACAATGCTGGAATCTCCACATTTGGGGAAGTCGAGTTCACCAGCATGGACACTTACATGGAGGTAGCTGAAGTGAACCTGTGGGGAACTGTGAGAACCACTAAAGCTTTTCTTCCACTCATCAGGAGGTCAAAGGGTGAGTGATTCCTTCCTAACACTCTCTGGAGCAGGTCCCTCATTCTGCCCCGCCCTGTCTTGCTGTGTTATAGGCCAAAAGGTCTATTATGCTGCTGTCTGCACCATTGGCCACCTTCATACCTTTACAGACAAAATGTGATCCACAGCATACACACAAGTGACAGATTTCTTAACCACTGTTGTGAGTTATACAGCAAGACAGCAGTCCTGAATACAAGTAGTTATTTCTCTTTCCCACCTGTGCTGCCTGCTCCTGTAACATCCCATGCAAGACCTAATCTGTCATACCTTTTTCTACCTGTTCAGAACCTGCAGCTGCACCACAAATTACATTGCTAGGAGCAATCCTACCCTCTACACAAAAAACCAGCTGTGCCAGTGCTAGCAGGGTGGGCAGCAGCAGTGTAATGTGATGTGCCTCTTGCAGGGAAGTTGTCAGCTGTGTACTGTGTTACCTTGGGAGCGTGTAAGGTATGAGAGATGAGGTTTGTACAGCAAAGGAACTTAGACATGGAGCTTGTGTGAGTCTCAGCATAAAAGAGCAAAAGTTTTCCTGTATTGTGTCCAGCTCCCTGACTAAACAGAAATATTTTTCACTCTTGAGGCATCCACAGACAACGTTGCTCTGTGCTGCAGGCCTGGGCTGTATGTGGCCCAGGCAGCATTTCTTCCACCATGGAAAGGTATCCACTTCTGTGGTCAAAGTTTCTCTTTCTAACACAGCTCAGCCACAAGCAGTATAGAAAGTGCAGAGAACTGCAACTTCTGGTTAGACTGCAGCAGCCACAGGCTCCTTTCAGCATTCTCCCTAGCCAAAACCAATGACTTCTGAGAGGAGAGAGGGCTCAACCCTGTGCCTAGAGCCATAAACCAGCTGGATGCAGTGGATTTAGACTGCTCTGCCCATTTGTGGTGCATGAGCATTCCATTCCCTTTTAAGCAGCAAATAGTCTTAAGACACCATCGGGCTCCTGGATTGTGTGCTTTTGACTTGCAAATAAACAAGCTCAGACTGGGTGCCAGAGACTTTTTTTGGTGCTGCTTTCTCTTCTCCGTGCCCAGCCCTGACTGCTGTTGAACAATCATGTTTCCCACTGTGCAGGCTCTGTCCAGCCTCTTCTGTGTTCCCCATAGCACCGAGCTTTGTTTCTCAGAATGTGCCTGCTCCCTCAGGTGTGAGGAGCCAGGGAACACAAGCAATGGGCTTACTCTTCTGCCTGAAAGCCATTGCATAGGACAGGATCACAGGATGTTAGGAGTTGGAAGTGACCTCCATAGATCATTGGGTCCAACCCCCCTGCCAGAGCAGGACCAGAGAATCTAGTACAGGTCGCACAGGTACACATCCAGACAGGACTAGAAAGGCTCCAGAGAAGGAGACTCCACAACCTCTCTGAATAGCCTGTTTCAGTGCTCTGTTACCCTTACAGACAAGAAGTTATTCCTCATGTTGAGGTGGAACTTCCTGTACTGTAGTTTATGGCCATTGCCCCTTGTCCTAGGTCACAACTGAGAAGAGTCTGTCCCCTCCCTCTTGATACCCAGCCCTCAGAGATTTCTGAACATTGATTAGGTCCCTCTAAGTCTTCTTTTCACCAGACCAAAAAGTCTCAGGTCCCTTGGACTCTCTTCATAGGGCAGTGCTCCAGCCCCTGCATCATCTTCATAGCCCTCCTGTGGACTCTTTCAAGTAGAACCCTGTCCCTCTTGAACTGGGGAGCCCAAAACTGAATGCAGTATTCCAGGTGAGGCCTCACCAGGACAGAGAATGTTCAGGCAGAACCATGAGCAGGTCTGCGTGGCAGACGTTATGAATGTGCAGGGGGTAGGTGGATTCACAATCAGGCATCTGTTGAGTGGTGTGTGTCACATATCTGCTAGGTATCTCACCTCTTGCTAGGTCGTGTGGTGAACATCAGCAGCATGATGGGTCGGATGGGCAGTCCTGCCCGCTCCCCCTACTGCATCACCAAGTTCGGTGTGGAAGCCTTCTCTGACTGCCTGCGGTACGAAATGCAGCCCCAGGGGGTGATGGTGAGCATCGTGGAGCCTGGCAACTTCATAGCTGCCACCAACCTCTACAGCCCCGAGCGAATCAAAGCCATAGCTGACAAAATGTGGGAGGAGCTGCCCGAGATAGTGCGCAAAGACTACGGCAGAAAGTACTTTGACGAGCAGGTCAGCAAGATGGAGACCTACTGCAACAGCGGCTCCACGGACACCTCGCCTGTCATTGAGAGCGTCACCCATGCCCTCATCTCCACCACCCCCTACACCCGCTACCACCCCATGGATTACTACTGGTGGCTGCGCATGCAGATCATGACCCACATGCCTGCTGCCATTTCAGATCGGCTGTATGTCTACTGAGGCATCACACTCCTAGGATACCCAGGTGGGAAATTGGTTTTCTAGAGAGCATTGTACACACTTCCCTTAGTCTTTCAAAATATTTTCTAACCTCATTTCAGAGTACTGTATTTTAGCTCTAAAGGGTTCATTTTGACATCTGACATAACCTAAAGGGCAGTCATTTCCAAAGGATGCTTCATAGGCAGGAATATATGTGCAGGGACGTTTCATTCTTTGCTATTTATTTCATGTAATACTCTCTTTCTCATCTCAGATACCATGTTATAATTGTTATTTAAACCATATTTGCTCTTAAGTGTTTTCAGAATCATTTCTGCTGATGGCCAAACACAGTCTTCACAGTTCCTGCCTAGGATGCAGCCTTCACACCATAGAACAGAGGCCCTCTGTGCTGTAATGACAAACCACTGCATCCTGTTGACAGAGTGTCCAACAGACTTTTCCAGGCCTGGTCACAGTAACACAAGACAGAGCAGAGCTTCTTTGATTTGGGGATCAGAACTCAAAATGCCCAAGGTGCTGAAACTGAGCAGCTGACCCTGCCCCTTTCTCTCTTAGAGTGACACTGATGAAACCTTAGAGAAAAGGAACCAATCTGCTTTTCTTGCATGCTTTCCTGCAAAGCAGTGCAACAATCCAGGGACTCAATCCTACAGACTTTTCCCACAGGAGTTTCCTACTCAAATGAGCATTCCCATGAGTGTGAGCAGCTTTACGCACAGGACTACAGCAATCAGGATTGGCCTGCAGCAACAGTTCTCTTCAACAGTAATTGATCATCAACCAAGACTTAGTCTGGAGAACTTCAGCTCCTGTGATTGGTGAGGATCACCATTGAGCAGAGGGAAGCAGAGAGGGTTACAGGCACATCAGTGAATGCCATTTTCATCAGAAACCTCAGAGGTGCACAGAAAGGCCTGAAGCCTGGCCAGAGCCTCTAGACACTCTTAAGGTGCAGGTGATGGTAACAATCATAACTTCACTGAGCTGAAATACATCTACCATGGTATAAACTTAACAGAATGTCCATAACAATAACTTCAAGAGCAGTTTCTTTTATGTGGTGGTTGTTTACATGTCTGAGAAATGTTTGTTTTGTACCATAAGAAAAGGAAAAATAACAAAACCCAAAAATGAAACAGAAGATTTTTTTTTTCATGGGAAAATGTGGAAAGGGTAATTTTATTTTTTAAAGCTTAAAAGGCAAAATTGAAGTGATTAAAATACCATTGTTGGCAAAGTTAAAGAGGAGGGATCTCACGTACTCCAGTAACATATTGTGACGTGATCAAACTTGTTTGACTTAATAAATGTCTGCACAAATGGTAACAAAAGTCAGAGGCTCCTTCTCTTTTTTTTTTTTTATATTTAAGGTGGAAGGCTCACATTCATTAGTGTTTTGGTTTGATTCGGTGAGGTTCGTGCCAGTTGCCCAGACACTGCATTCAAGGACTGATCTACAGTCTTGAGTTTTGTGTGCCTCTGTTGGATGGTGCAAGACTTCTGTAGGAGTGCCAGGTGTGCCCTGTGTCTTGTAACAAACAGGCCTAACCTCTCAGCTCTGTATTCACAGCTCTTGAACCTGCATCTGTATCACACTCCCACAGATTACAAAGTATTATTACGGATTATTGCCAGGGAGCAGGAAGAGCAACTGAAATCTAAAGGGAGGCAGGGGACAGCAGTAATTCAGCAGGGCAGGCACACACCAGGTCACTGACAGACCCAAAATAAAACCTTTGGAGAGACTTGCTGGTTTCATGATTTTCTCTAGCAATGGTAGATGCATCTTGTGGTGCAGTGCATAGTGCCTTGTTTTCCAACATGTGGACTTCTCACTGGAACAAATGTAACAATATTCATCACAAGAGATCCAAAAGGAATTGGGACTTAGTTGCAAGGAAGAGCAAAACAGCTGGGTAACAGTGTTTGCTGCGGATATAATCATAGAATGGTTTAGGTTGAAAGAGACCTCAAAGATCATCGAGGTCCAACCCCCTGCCATAGGCAGGGACACTTCCCACTAGAACAGCTTGCTCAAGGCCTCATCCAACCTAGCCTTGAACACCTCCAGGGAGGGAGCATCCACAACCTCCCTAGGCAACCTGTGCCAGTGTTTCATCATCTTCACTGTAAAGAATTTCTTCCTAACATCTACTTTAAATGTCCCCTCTGCTAGTTTAAACCCATTACCCCTCATCCTGTCATTACAAGACCTTGTAAATAGTCCCTCCCCAGCCCTCCTGTAGACCTTCTTCAGATTACTAAAGGGCTACTGCAAGGTCTCCTCAAAGCCTATTCTTCTCCAGGCTGAAGAGCCCCAACTCTCATAGCTTGTCCTCATAGGAAAGGTGCTCCAGCCCCCAGTCATCTTCTTGGCCTCCTCTGTACTTACTTCAGCAGTTCAATGTCCTTTTTCCAACAGTTCGACAACACAGTAGGAAGGGAAAAGCCTTTACAAGAATAATTTTTGGAGTCTAAACATGTAACTTAAGATGATGAGTAATAAAAAAGCTTGGGGTGCTAGCTCCCCATTTTACATACAGGGCTGGCTTTTGATACAGACATCAATGGTGACAGACACTGAAAAGGCTGAGTATGCAGCTGAGTTCTTCCAGTTTGGCTCAGGCATCCCCAAGAGCAGGCTTAGCAGGCATTTACCAGTACCACATTCATCCCCTGACAGAAAAGGAAGGCTCAGGGAGCTTTACTCATCATCACTTCTGCCATTCCTGAACTCCTGACTGGAGCTCCCACAGGGAGCTCAGAAGTCATGCCACTGCTCTGATACTGGAGGAAACAGTGATATCACTATCTTGTAATGTGATTCATGGTATCCTGTGGGCACATACACTGGGGAGGTGATGAGTAGGGTTTTCCTCTGCATCATGGTTATTCTTAAATGTGAGTGCTCCTAATGCTGGAAGAGTTTCCTAACTGATTGGTAGTCAGGAGGGCAACAAGCTGGGCAACTTTCCTGCTGAGATCTTGGCAATCTCACAGTTCTGGGTTTGCCCTGAGAAGCGCATTAAAAGCTAATCCCCTCTGATTTTGCCTGACTGTCTTTGTGCCTCTGCACTCTAGGTCCTGCCTGCATGGTGTCACCACAGCTTCTGCAATAGCTTCAGCACACCAAGTTTGAAAACTAAAATGAGCAAAAGCATAGCACGACTTTGCTAGGTGCCTGGTCCTCTGCACTCCCAGAGCTGCCTCGATGGGAAATCCTGCCCCCTCGGGAGGGGCTGAGGAGTCTGCAGGGTCAATTTGCAAGAATGCCCACCCCTGGGCTGTAGTCTGATCCCAACAGGCTGGAGGGAGGCAAAAAAAAATCTTGGCAGGCAAAAATCATTGGTGATAATGCAAAAGATATCACTGTGCAGCATCCCTTGGGTAACCTGGAGTTAAAAATAACTCCCATGGGTGGTGGGAGGCAGCTGAGATGGGGTAATTTTAACTGCATCTGTTACATCTTGTTCTGAGCCTTAATGAGGAAATTGTGAAGCTGTGCATACTTAGAATTTTTTGCTTCTAGTGATGAGGGTGGTAGATGCTGCTTTTGAGACCAGCATTTAGTGACTCCTTCACTGCTACATTGCCTGGATGAAGCGCAGGGGTTTTGCAATTAAGCACAAAATCATTTTGCAGCCAGGAGGTTGCACAGCTTTGAGAGAGCTGATCCCAAACCTGTGCCTCAACTCCTGTGTCCCAGCAGAGGTCTGGCCCAGGCTCCCTCCCAGCTCTCAGCCCTTTGAGTCTGGGTGAGACTCCTAGTCCTGGGCTGGCAGTCCAGAACTGCTCTGGAAACAGAGAAGAGGAAAGGACCACTCCTGTTCAAGCATATCTGAGCACAGAGTGTTTTCTCTAAATAAATTAAATATATCAGTTAAATAGATAATTAAATATTTGGCTCAGTTTCTGAGCTACAAAGGCATATCTCCATAAAGAAGTAACGGAGCCTTGATGCAGCTGCTGGAACTTTGTAGCCTCTATAGCTTTGAAAAGGAAGTCTCTTCCCAGCAAACAAGAGAAGAATTCTAAGCATAACTCACAGAAGATCTGATGACACCTTCGTGGAGTGATGCAGCTTTGGAGTGCTGCAGCCTTAAACTGGTATTTCCCCATGTGAGAGGAAGCACTGGCCTTGTACCACCAAGGCAGCAAGGAGCAAGTTCTTCCTTACCATGCACAAGTACAAGAAGCAGGAGACACCAGGAGCATGCATCCATCATAAGGATGGCAGGTAGTGCTTCCAGTGTCTCCACCTGCTTGTCCCACCTGTCACAACCCGTGCTGGGTGGTGGATGAAAGGGATGTGCAAATGGGCAGAATTTTGGCAGTCAGCTGGGGTAGTGCATACTCTGTCAGCTAACAGACCAACTGCCTGGAGCAAGTTTGCCATCACCCCTGCCAGCAGACTGGCGAGGGTGATGACGTCCCAGCTTGCCCTGTGTTACTGGCAACTTGTACTCACAACCAGAGAGAGGGGCATGCAGTGGCACAGATGCCATTCTCCAGCTCCCCTGCAACTGATGAGGGACAGACAGAGGGCTCTTCTGCCTTCCAAAGAGCACCAGGACACTAGCACTGCCTGGAAAACCACAGACTGGCTTTCCACCACAGCCAGAAGGCAGCTCACTGTGGTCTGTGTGGCACAGGGGCGAGGAGCCTTGCTAAGATGTAGATTGCTGTCTTGAAGTGTTTCTTGTTAACACACTGTTTTGTTTGCTACTGAGTGTGGTCACTTGAAGCTGCCTTTTTGTCAGTGTCTGCCCTTTATCACAGATGGGTCTCTGGCTCTTCCTGGTGGGGCTCTATCTCCACAATGAAATGAAAAAAGTACTGGACCTGGCTGCAGGCTCCTCTAGTCATCTTCTCTCTTCCCTT
This sequence comes from Psilopogon haemacephalus, assembly GCA_013396835.1. Classification (NCBI taxonomy): domain Eukaryota; kingdom Metazoa; phylum Chordata; class Aves; order Piciformes; family Megalaimidae; genus Psilopogon; species Psilopogon haemacephalus. Next base: position 33,571 of record VWZI01021110.1, on the reverse strand, counting down.
GCCTAGCATAAGGTTGTGTAATTATTTGTGTGATGTGGCACATCTTTAGCACTAAAGCTTGGGAGACCTCACCTCCCACATGAGTCCTGCAGAAAGAGAGCACTCCCAAAGTGGGGGGTGCTTCAGTTTCACATCTCTACAGCAAGTAGGTCATCCCACCCACAAACCATTTGAGATCTGACTATGGTGCTAAGGAGCTGTGCCCTGGAAACTATGGCCTCGCTGCAGCCACCGCAGCCATGTGCAGCCCTTGCCAGCGACTTCAGCCTGTCCTCTCTTTGCATTTCTGACAAGCTTCAACGTGTTTTTCCCTGGCGTATTTGCTCCTCTAACTGCTTATGTCTCTGTAGACATGGCTTTGTGCCATGCCAGCCTCAAGGGGCTTGCCAGCAGTGTGTAGGTGCGTGGGAAGCCCTAATGGGCACAGGGGAGAGGCCAGCTCCACTGCATGGGGTGGCACATTCAGGGGTTCAGTGCCCCGAGGGGTGACTGCAGGCATAGGGATGTCCTTGTGCTTTGCAGCGTCCCATGGCTTTGGGGGTGTCCAGTCTGCATTTTGTTGCTGAAGAGGAGACAGAAATGCAGAGACAGGTGCACAGGGACTTTGGGAAGATTTAGCTCAGCTGTAGTTTGCCATCCAAAATAGTTTCCATGCCTGGAGGGACAGTGACCATCCCAGGCTGAGCTCTCTGCACACTCTGCACCAAAACCTAGGGACATCCTGAAAGCTGGAGCTGGTGGCCACTGCGCTGGGGAAGGTGAGCTGCTGGCAGGGACATCAAGAGCACCCCAGGAGGATGGTAGACTTTTTATGGCACTTTTGTTGCTTAAAACAAATTTCCCTCATAGCCTCAGCTGGCTTGGGCCCACAACACTGGCAGAAGGCATGGGTGGGAGAACAGCATGGCACAGGGATACTGCAGGGTGAGACAGACATCAGGGGATGTGGCAGTGGTGCCACAGGGGCAGTGTGGCATCTTGGGGAGCCTGATATAGAATGGATGTGGGTGTGTGTGTGGCTGAACAGTGAGGCACTGTGTGCTCCCTAGGGGTGTGGGAACCCAAAGCAGCCCTCCCCAGCCTGGCAGGGGACAGCTTTCCCATGTGCAGCATTTACCCCTGGCTGCAGCAGCCCAGGGAAGCTCTGGACCTATGTCACACTGACACCAGAGCCTCCCACCCTGGCACTGCCAGAAGTTTATTAGCTCTAACCTGCTGCCAAAAACTACACAGCACTGTGACCTGAGCAGATTTGCCAGACAGCCTTCAGCCTGCTCCTGCCCTGGAAGCCTCAGGTGGTGGGTGGGAGGACAGGCTGTCCCCAGCAGACTGGCCCTGAACTAAAATTTCCAGAGCCTTTCTATTCACCTTCTGTCTGCAAAAAGAGTGGAGCTAGCAGGGCATCCTAGTTGGTGGACAAGCGCCTGGCAAAGCCCATCTTGTGCATCAGCTTGGCTCTCCTGTGTGGAGAAGACTGTAGGAACGAGGTAGGGGGATGCCTGGGCTCCTTGGCTCTAAGCATTAAGCCATTGCTCTCCCTTCTGCAGCCCAAGGGGATTTCCAGCTTGTCTGCAATCTCAGGCACCCCTGGAGCCCCAGTATATGGTACCTTACAGTTGTGCAGTTCCTTCAGTCCCCACAGAGATGGAACAGGTGATGGAGCTGTGGCCCAAATGGGTGCTACAAGCACTGGGTGTCCTGAGCAGTGGGTGAAGGTGGACAGCTGTCCCCAGACCCTGGAAAAAGTCCCTTTCATCCCTGCCAGACGAGAACAAGGGGTGACACATCTGCCAGGGACAATTCAGCTGCCAGGACAAAGCACAGCCAGAGCCATGTGCTGGTGCTGCTGGCCATGCACAGGCTGGTACCATATCACTGGCCTGAGGGCTCTTTGTGTTCCTGGCTGCTGTGGCTGGATCCTGTGGCACCCATCTCCACTCCTAGTCCCCCACTTGCAGCAGAATCCTGTGCACTGACGCTTTTGTCTTTCTGTCCCATTGCAGCCATGCTCTGGTTTGCAGCATAACTGCCAAACTCCTCCAGAAATCCCTCAGCATGAAGAGCAGGCCACCAGCTAAGTGGTTTTCTGAGTTTGCTCTAGATGTGGTCACTCTTGAGCTGTGCTGGGCAGAAGGCCTCATGTGCTGGTGCGATGATCTCCCAGGATGTGCACCTTACCTAAATGCCACATGTTCCACTGAGGGTCACCAGCTCCATTCCTTAACAAAGACATGTGGCAGAGCTGCTCTCATTGCCTGGAGGTCTGTGTCCAGGATGTAATCTGGCCCTGGGTACACACCTGCACACGACTCTGCACAGCAGCTCTCGTTCTTTCCTTTGCTGCTCTGTTTGGCCTTCCATGGGATGGAGGATTTGCTGCTGTTACTTGTGAGAAAATAGGGCTTTAGGTGGTCCTTGGCTTGACTCAGCGGTGTTGTGTGCCTGGCATGTGCAGGGGATTACTCCAGGGAAGCAGAAGCAGGGTACATGTCCTGGTATCTGAGAACATCACCAGGCATTTTTCTTTCCCATTCCAGGAAAATGTTGGTGCTCTGGAGGACAGTGCTTGCTGAGTGCTGCTTCCACCCTTCTATAGGTCTTCAGAAAATGCTCCAGGCATGCGAGCCCCATCTCAGAGATGGAAAAACACACTCAAATTCCCAGCCCAGCTGACAGCCAGACCTCCAAGGAGGCAGGACACAGAATACAGACCGTGTATTTGGCATCTCTCGAGCATGCTTAACATGTTGCGATCCTGCTCCTGGAAAATGACACTGTGGTGCTGCCTCCCTTCCAGCCAGTCAGCTCCCAGGCAGCAGCAATGGGACTGCCAAGCTCTTTGACATGTGCTTTATAACAGGATTCATTCCAGTCCGATACAGCACAGAGACAGGGAATCCGCAAGGAATTACCCAGAGACTGGTAGATGTCTGTTAGCCCGCAGCAAGGATGAAAGCAGATGAGCTTTTTATAGGGCTCCGCTGAAGCACTCCAGAAGATCTCCTCCCAGAAGCACTTTGAGCTGCGCTGGCAGCTGCGATCCTGAGCGCGGTAGGAGAGCTCGCAGGAGCTCCTGCACTGCTGCTGAGGGGAGGAGAGGGCGGGCAGGAGGCCTTGAGCCAGTAACAGTGTTCCCAAAGCTGTCACAGCCGTTTTGGAGGACTTCTGTAAGTGAAGGCAGCAAACGGCAGGGCTGGATTTTTGCCAGCCCTGGTGGATAAAGTGGTGGATGTGTCTTAAAGCTGTGACTGTAGCAGTGTGCATCACACTCCCACAGCAGACCTTTTCAGACATCACCTTTCTTAAAAGACCTCATTTTGGAGGTCCCGTGAGTGCTACTAGTGGTAAAACCTGCAGTAGCCCCTCAGCAGACAGAGGGAAAGGCAGGCATAGCTGCTTCGAGATCCTCCTCTCAGGCTGGGGTCTGTGCCCTTGAGAACAAGCTGTGGCCACCTAGCTCGAACTGTGACTCCTCTGACAGATTCTTGTTACCCTCCCACCCTTTGGGGATCAGCCCTCTTCCAGCCTGATTACAGGCCTGGCTGAAAACAGCCTCATGGTTTTCACATGAGTCACAGAAGTTTGGTGGCTTTCTCTCCTTGCAGCTCCAGGCTCTCTGGGCTGAAGTGGGTAGCTGGCAGTGTCAGCCTCCTCTCTTCAAGGAAGGAGATCTGCAGCCTTTGTACCTGAGAGAAGTTTGGGTGTGTCTTGAGCAGGCTCAGGGGAAGCAAGTAAGAGTCATAAGTGTTATTCTGAAGGCTTTTCCTGAGTTTGGGGAAAAGAGACCCATGAGGTTGGTGGTGGAGAGCCTGGGCTTTGGGGGACCCTTGGTATAGGGGAGATCTGCTCCTGGGGCCATGGGCTTAGTGCCTGCCCTGCTTTCTATTCTGGCTCTAAGGTGGGTAGCCCCAGTCAGCTTTCCCAGGGAGTACAGAGACCTGCCAGACTCACTCCCCTCCACTGGCAGGAGCTCTTGCCATGCTGAGTTTGCTGGGAGAAATGTTTTGGGTTTTTTTTTTTGATGAAGCAGACTGTTAAAGCTGGGGGACGCAGGCTTTTGCTCAGATAAGTGAACTCTTCGTTGTGACTGTAGATACAGCACAGGACCTCTGCTCTGCCTGCAAGCAGTATCTCACACCGCTGGGCACAGAAGCAGCCATTCTGGTACACAGCCTTGCCCAGGAGGTGTGCGGGTGCCAAGTGTCCACAGGGCTGAAGTCGGTGCTGGTGCTCTTCTGCATAGTTTTCCCAGGCGCCTCTGTGCCTAAGCCACAGTGTTTGCAGCATCTTCCAGCTCTTGTAGAGAGCAGTGACTCTGCAGGACTCAGCATCTCCTTCCCTGTCTTGTCCATCACCCTGCTGCAAGCATCCTCCCTGGGCCTGGAGCCTAGCAGGGAATGGGCATCTCAGTCTCATTTAGCTCTCCTGAGCTCCGTGCTGACTTGCGTCACCTTCATCAAAGTTTCTCTGCCTCCAAGACTGGTACTTGCCTTCAAAAATGTTGAGAGTATTCCTTAGTACTTAAAAGGGCCTTATTGCAGCTGTAAACTCTGGGAACTGTCTTTTGTGTAAAACAGTATTGTTTCATTTTGTTTGCACTAAAAATAGCTTGGGAAGCTGTCACTGAATAGCTGTGGAGACACATCACGAGGCAAGATGAAATGTCTCAGAGTGAACCTTAACAATGGGCACCACATTGTACTGCTTGGGAGCCTGGTGACCCCAGCACCACTTCTCCAGCTTCCTTAATGTCAACATAACCCTGGCCTAACAGCATCCCTATCTCTATTCTTACTTATCAGTCTATTTGTGATATACCTAAGTAAGCCTGTTATTTATTGGGATAAAATTGACTCTCCAGAAAGGCTGAAGTCTGAATGAGGTCAGGAGGAATATGAATGCCCATTTGCCCATTTTTGGTGGGGAGATTCAGATTGGATGTGAGGAGGAAGTTCTTCACCATGAGAGTGGTGAGACCCTGGAATGGGTTGCCCAGGGCGGTGGTTTGGGCCACTTCCCTGGAGGTGTTTAAGGCCAGGCTGGATGAGGCTGTGAGCAGCCTGATCCAGGGTAGGGTGTCCCTGGGCATGGCAGGGGTGTTGGAACTAGATGATCCTTGTGGTTGCTTCCAACTCTGACTGATTTAATGATTCTATGATTCTGACACTCCCCAGAGCAAAGGCTGCCAGTCATTGCAGTGTGATGGGAAGACAATTACTGCAGAAGAACCGTTTCTCCCAGGCTTCATGCTTCACCAGCAGATGCCAGTGTCATTACTCCCCAAGGGATGGGAGACAAGTAGCTCCATGAAAAATGCTGTTCCCTGCTTGAGCCTGGCAGCAACACTGGCAAAGCCACAGAGAGCTTCTTCCCTGCTCTGGGTGTCTCAGAAAACACTCTGGGAGGGAAAAGGGCTGCTCTGTTTGTGGAGGGCTAACACTTGAGCTGGATCACACTTTGTGCTTTTCCATTGTTGCCTGCTACTCTGCAATGGGAATCTTTGATTGTCTGACAGCTGTTGAGCTTCTTCCCTGCAGCCACAGCTGTCCCATGCAAAATCAGGTGAGAAGCTTAGCACATTCACTCACTTTTAGGTGTTCAGGAACCTCCTAGATTCTCTGTGGTTCCTCACAAGAGGGATCACAGGTAGCCTTCATGGACAAAGCCCCTCAACTCTCCCCTAATGGCAGCACTGGCTGCATCACAGCCCCTGTGCTGGCTCCTAGGCTCTGCTGGGGGGCAACGGATGAGTGGACTGGGGATGCTTCTTTCTGTGCTTGAGGCTGTGGGGCAGCCAGGTCCTGCAGCAGCTGGTGCAACACATGCAACACAAGCTGGCATGGGCTGTGGAGCAATCAGTTTGTAGTGGAAATGCTGCCTGCAGAGCTCAGTCTGCCCCTCAGCAGCACTCTGAGAACTCCAGTGCCTTACATTCTATGGTTTGTATGACATTATAGGTGATTTCTGGTCACAGGCACAGCTAAATATATGATGATACACAGAGCAGCTTACACCAGGTCTGCAAGCTGCTGAGATTCTCCTCCATACACATTTGAGTTGCTGACTGACTTTGTGGAGGGGTGGTTTGTAATAAAAAATAACTTTCTTTTCCCTTAACTTTTCCCTTGCCTGGTAAAAAGATCTGTGCTCATTTGTTACTTACTGCCACAAATATTTGTCTGAGAGTTGTAATCACTTTGACTACCTCCAACATGTCTTAAATCTTAATTGCCTAAACTCTTCTGTTAGCCATAAGATAATACAGTGACCTTCTTGCCTCGGCAATTAATTTATCCCAGAGCAGTGTGTGGTGCCTGCTGCCTCCTCCTTCAGCCTGCTATGCTGAACAAAGGCCACCAGCTGGCTGTGCCACACTCCTCTCAGGCTCCAGGAGGAAAGGCATGCACAGCCAAGCTGGGGTGTGGGTCGTGATGAAGGTGAGTAAACCAGGGAGAGGAGTGGCTGTGGGGACCAGGAAGGCTGGTAATTACACAAGAGAGACACAAACATGAAAAGCTAAGCCAGCATGAAACCATCTGCCACAGCAATCCATCCAGCAAGTGGAAATGTACCCACTGGCTGTGTTTCAGGGTTTCCCTGGCAGATTGCCATTGGGGTGGGTAGGAAGTAGAGGTGCTGCTGACCCTCAACGCATGGTCAGCTGAGGGCTGTGTGTGCATCCTCACCCTGTTGCAAGAGATGCTCTTGCTCGCCTGAACCTCTGGGGTAACCCAGTGCTTACATGGCCCCGGCAACAACTCAGTCTTGGGGTTCCCTTGGCAAAATCAAAGCCATAGGAAGGAGGAATTACCTTCTAGCACACTCCAGAAGGCACCACGTTGTAAAATTCATTACCCTCAGATCAGTTTTAGCCCTCCTGTAAAATAGATTTTGTGCCTAATCTTGGTAACTCCGTCTCTCTTTGCCACCAGCCTGGCAGTGCGTTTCACTGCTGATGAGTAATGAGGAGAGCCTCTCTGTGATGGTGAGAGCAGCCCTGCTTGGCAGCCATGTATGGTGTCCTTGTGGAGACATATTTTCCCCAGCTAGGCTGTTTTTAGCTTCCTTAACCTAAAATCTCTAACACTTGTTTTAAGATGCATCACACAGCAGGTGAGCTGCTGCCCCTCTGGCTCTGCAGCTTGGTGAATGTGCCCCAGAGAGGACACGTGAGACTGAGCCTGGGGTCCAGAACAGCCCAGAGGTACGCACAGGGCGTGCACCCCTTCAGCAAAGCCTTCAGCTGCAGTCAGAGATTCACTGGCATGTATGCCCTCCAGAATGAGCTGTGAGGGCTGTGTTAGACTATGGTAGGAGTCATTTCATGTCGTGGGCACCTACAGCCCATTCAAATCTCCTTAAAGCAGTCTGCAGAGAGGAGCACCTTTCTATGTCGCCTGGCTCTGCTGGCCCCATGTACAGAAAACCAAGCAACTTTCATTTCTCCACTAGAAGGAAGGCAGCAGAAACTTTACTGCTTATGGGGAACCCTTGCTGAGCAAGGACAGACAAGTTTGTCTGCATTGTGTCAGGCTGGTGGAGTTAAACAAGAAAGGCAACCCTGGGGAGAGGCTGCATGCAGAACCAGCGAAACTGCTGCATTTTCTGAGCTGCTGGGCAGAGCCTGCCTGTGCTTCCCCTGCCCTGCACCGGCTCGGGGCCATGCAGCCTGCCCAGCCTCGGGGCCACACTGTTGCATCCCAGGCTCCCCTTGCTAGCTCTGCTCACTGTCCACTGCCCTGAGACGGTCCCAACCACAGATTGCTATTTGATCCTTCTTCCAGGATGAGTCATCGGGATGAAGGAGATGGGCAAGAGGATAATTGTCTTGTGATGGTGATTCAGCCTGGGCTGGGTGATGACAGCGGAGCTATTGTTTCTCCCCATCAGCTGATGACAAAAGCATTCCTGCCTTGCCTGTGACACTGCATTGTAGAAGACGAATACAAGCAAACTGATGTGTAGAAGTCATGGGAGAAGTCCCTGCTTCAGGGAACAGCCACTGCTTCTCACTACCCTGGATGCCAAGGCAGCTTGCTGTGCAACAGCCAGCCCCTCTGATTCCCAGGGATGCTGTTGCTGTGCTGCCAGCCCCAGGAGCAGCTTTGTGCCCACGAGGGAGGGGAGGCAGCTCGGTGCATGCAGACTGAGGAGGAACGCTCTGTTGTGCAGCCTAGGAGAGCCACACCAGCCACTCATGCAGGCTGCACCAGTGAATTCCTGCGACTGTGTGTCAGCCAGCACCACCTCAAACAAGCAGCCTGTGAGGAACATGGCACAGCTATGAGCTGGGAAGATGATTTGGGGTTTGGACATCTTCCTAGTAAGGGATAGCTCAGTAGGGTAGGACAGTACTACAAACTGCAAAAGTAAATACTACAGAAGTCAGTTAAATACTGAGTGCTGTGACAGACAGGCAGTGGTTATCCTTTGCCTCCTCTCCTATGAGGTTTGGAGGCAGCAGGTGAAACTGTTAGAATCGTAGAATCATAGACTCATAGAATGGTTTAGTTTGGAAGGGACCTCAAAGATCATTCAGTTCCAACCCCCCACCATAGGCAGGGACACCTCCCACTAGAACAGGTTGCTCAAGGCCTCATCCAGCCTGGCCTTGAACCCCTTCAGGGAGGGAGCAGCCACAACCTCCCTGGGCAACCTGTTCCAGTGTGTCACCACCCTCACTGTAAAAAACTTCCTCCTAACATGCCAGTTCAATCTCCCCTCTGCCATTACCCCTCATCCTTTCATTACAAGTCCCTCCCCAGCCCTCCTGTAGGTCCCCTTCAGATACTGGAACGCTACTATAAGGTCTCCTGGAAGCCTTCTCTTCTCCAGGCTGAAAAGCCCCAACTCTCTCAGCCTGTACCCATAACAGAGGTGCTCCAGCCCTCTGATCATCACAGCAACAAATGAGGAGATCCTCATTTACAAAATTCATACCTAAGCTTTGAAACTCTGCTGTATGACACAAAGGCTACTGAAACTTCACAGGGTTTCACAATATGATTCTTCGGATTCATGGAAGAAAATACCCTGGTGGTCACCAGTTCAAATACAATCCCACTATGAAGTGCCAGCAGACGTGGGGAGGATGTTCTGAAGTAATTTTTGCAAGCTCCCCTGGACAGTTACATTTCCCTTGGCACACACTGGGGCAATGAATCACTGGTCCAACCCACAGTGACTGTTCCCATGTCCCTTTGCTCAACACACTTGTGAAGTTTATAGGTTCTTGCAAAAATTATTTGCAGACTTTTGACAAACTGGATGGGGCTCTGGGCAGCCTGGTTTAGCTGAGGATTTCCCTCTGACTGCAGAGGAGGTTGAACTGGATGACCTTTGGATGTCACTTCCAGTCCAGTCCATTCTAGGACTCTGTGAAATGCTGCCTGATCAGTTACTACTCCAAAATGGCAAAATGAATATGAAGCTGAACTGGGAAATCTGAAATCAGGATTTACTGACTTCAGCCTTTTCTTCTCCTGGTTCTTTACATTTTACATATTTTGCGTTTGCATTTTAGATTAAGTCCTAGGAGCTGCGTGTGAGGTTAGTGCATGACTGATAGCAGCTTCAGGTTATTCAGGCAGCAGTAATAAATGCAATTATGACAGTAAATATTCATAGGGATGGATCAGCTTGGAGGATTAAAAGACATATCCTAGAGGGGTGGATATAATGAGAATGGAGGCAATCATGTAAATGAAGCAGGAAAGGTGTAGCTTTACGGGCCCTTTACAGTCATTGCCTCTGAGTCTCAGTTCATAATTAGTTGCAGAAGATAACAGCTATTAGCAGTGGTTGCAGATCCCTGGGCTCTTTGGAGTCCTGAAGAACAGACCATAGGAGGTGCTACAGGACTTTCTTCATCTCCTTACTCTACACCATACCTGGGTTATGCAAGCTACTGCTGCCTGTTTCCAACAGCAGCATTCCCAGTCACCTTTGGAAGCAGCTGCCCTTGCAATAGCTTTGAGGAGCAGGTTTCTTTCGGGTAGAATAAAAAAATATTGTTGTCTGATCCTATCAAAATAACATCAAGAAGGCAGTCCCTGTATCTGCCTGGGCAGGGAGGGGAGGGGAGATGCCTTGGGCAGTCAGCTGCTTTGCTCACTCCTCTCCAGGCCATCTGGTTGAACCCTAAAATCCAACTGGGTTTTGCCTTGGCTGTGGCTTTGTGTAAGCATCAAATAAAGCACGAGGTCCAACTTCAGGTCCATCAGGCACAGTGAAATACAGAGGGCACAGAAGGCCACCACTCAATTAGACCTGCAATCTAATAACAAACCCTCCAAAATTAAACCTGCAATCTAATAATAAACCCTCCAAATGAAAAGCAACACAACTCTTCAATTCAAGTGTGCTTTCCTTAATTGTTAGGGACTTAAAAGGGATTCTTCCTGTACATAACAAGAGCCATAGATACTCTATAATTTGTCCGTAAGACAAAACCATCCTTTAACTGTTTGCCTTGTGGTTCTGCACTAATTCCATGCCATCAAGATGTCAGAACGTGGCAGCCCTCTTTTTGCACGCCGCATGGGTACAAGCAGATGCTGTGTCAGTTTGCCCACTGCCAGCTGATTTAATCGGCTTTGTCTAGGGCCTTTTGCAGTACCGACAATAGATAGCTCATGCCGAGCATGAAGGTTTTATGCTTTCCATGTGCAGAAACCACAGGAAGGACATAGCTCTCTCTTCCTACATACTGTCCTGGACACCCCAAATTCCTTCCTTCTCTCTCTCTCCCCACCCCGGGTTTTGGATGGGAAGAGAAGGAGCAAAACTGCTTCCCCACCCTGTGGGCTTCCAAGCGGGGCACAGCAGAGCACCCTTTCGGCACGTGTCGAGGCTCGTGCTGCCAGCCTGCGTAGGGACTTGAGCTGCTATTGGCTGAGTTTTGGCACCCACTGTGTACTGGCAAATGAGCAACTTGTCCCAAAGGGCACAGACAGGCAGGCAAAAGGCGCGAGGGCTCCTGCCTGAGAGGTTCCCGCCTCAAGGCTCTCCGTTTTGGGACCGTCCCAGCTCTGACGGCTCCTGTCTTTTGCTCGGCTCTTGAGGTTTTGTACTGTCTCCGCCTTTGGGACATTCCCCCACTCTGCACTACCCTGGAGCTTTGCAGGCTCGGCAAGTCCTGGGTCCGTTTTGAGAGAACTGCCGGCGGCACCCAGACCCGGCTCCTTAGGACCTTCCTAACGGCCAGCTTCCTGTGGCTACCTGGCTGTATACAGCAGTTTGGCTCTCCCTCGCCGATGTTGGAGGCGGCGATTTCTATAGAGCTCTGCCTCGTGGTAAACACATATTTGAAATACCGAACTTTGCTTTTTGAATCCGATTGGGTATTATTTATAGTCAAACCAGTCGAGCCGCAGGGAGAATACAGCAAGGATTCCACAACCAGTATCATCTGCTCACTATAGTGAGCTGTTGTTCACTTAATTCTCTCCTTAAGTCATATTGATGATGGGGTAAAAGCTGTTTATAGCGCAGCCTTTTCCATTTTCTGACTTCACAAATCTCTGACTTTGTCTATAGCACCTTTTGAAGATTTTTCCCAATCGAATCGAAACCTGTTAATACATTAAAAATTAATTCTATATACAGCTGGAGGTGGGGGTTCCTGGAAAAAAAAACAATTTTCTTTTTATAATTCCTATCTCGGCCACATTAATACCCCTGCCTTTTACAACACATACCCAACACCTGGCAGGTGTTGCTCAGGACTTTTTTGCGCTGCATTTGCGCAACACCTTTGTTACGATGTGGGAGCCTACAGGAGTGCCTTTGTGGATGAGGAGAGTGCTTTGGTCTCCTTGCAGGTGTTCTCTGAATTAGCCAGCTCTGAATGTGAAGGCAAAAACGCCCTCTCCTTGGATCACAGAAAAGAGGTCATGAGGAGATCCTCAAATCTGATCACTTATTATCTCAAGCAATTAGATGAAGCAACCTCTTTCATAAGCAGCAGGGCTTGGTCTGCACTATTCCTATATGGAAGCTACTGCAGACACCCCAGTTCTGGTGGATAGAAACCCTCATTAACAAAAAAGTGTCACAGTCTGAGTTTTAATTGTGGTCAGATGATCTCAATCTGTTCCTGTAGCAACACCAGCCCAGACTGCTCCTCTCACTCCCAGCTGCTCAGGTACCTGTTAGTATATAAACACTTCAGTTTCAGAAATGAGAGTGTGAGGATGGTGGGAGCTCATCTCTGGATCAACAGTTTGCTCTTTGGGTGAGTAAATGATGGGGTGACAGCAGCATAATGCAGTGAGGTGAATATGGTGGGAGTGATGGCTCTGCAATAGCTAGAGGTGGAACTGCCCTAACTGTGTTCAGTGGAAATGTGCCTGGAGGTTTGTGACTCATAAAGCTGTGCTTTGCTGTAATCAAAGCACACTGTTCAAAGGGCAACCTTAAGTACAGAACTTTTGTGTGAGTGAAATAGTTCTAGACATTGTTATTTGATGTACTGCCTCTTTGTTTCCTGAGGGTTGATAGAGGGCACTTAGTTTGAGCCTTGCTTTCTACTTCAGCAGGTTTTTGTATGTCTGGAGGTGCTGTGAGAAATTCTGAAAGGAAGGTCTCTAGGAAGTCTCTTCCCTGCTCCATGTCTTGGGCTGGATTTGGCTCTATACTGTGGGTGTTACCTGTTTTATAGAGTTGCTTTGGTTTGAAGAGACCTTTAGGATCATCAAGTCCAACCATTAACCTCACATTGCTAGTTCATGGCTAAAGCATTTGCCTAAGTACATCTGTACCTCCAGGGATGGTGATTTTACCACTTGCCTGGGCAGCCTGTTTCAGTGCTTGACAACTTTTTCAGTGAAGAATTTTTGCCTAATATCTAACCTAAACTCTCCCTGGCACAACTTAAGCCACAGGACAAGAGGAAACAGCCTCATTTCCTGGGAGAAAAGACAGACCACAGCTTTGCTACAAACCCTTTTCAGGTAGGTGTAGGGAGTCACACACAATCACAGAGCCGTCAGGGCTGGAAGGGACCTCAAAGATCATCCAGTTTTAATGCTCTGTGCCATGGGCAAGGACATTTCCCACTAGATCAGGTTAGTCAGAAGATCTCTCCTAAACCTCCTTTTCTCTTAGCTATTCTATATAAGACTGTTCTCCAAACCCTTCACCAGTTATTTTGCCCTTCTTTGGATGTACTTCAACACCTCAACGTCCTACTTGTAAAGAGAAGACTTCATCAGGGTTTCCCGGATTATGCCATGGCCTTGGAGATGCTCAGTGCATCTTTGTGGCAGAGCAGGGCACTGCCCCACCGGAGGTTTAAATGAGGTGTGAACTGTGGTGGGTTGGGGTGCTGCCCCACCGGAGGTTCGAATGGGGTGTGAACTTTGGCAGGGCACCCCCCAGTCCACTGCCCCACCAGAGGTGTGAATGGGGCAGGAAATGGTCTTCCTGCCTCCCCACCTCTGTCACCTGAGGCTTAGTACAATAGGTGTCAAGTGCCTTCTCCCACCCTCTGTGGGCTTGAACAGAGAGGCAACAAATCACCTCAGTATATATATGGCAGCTGGACAGATTGGAGCAGGACTTGCTTGGACTTGCAAGGACTTGCTTAGACCTTCACTGGGACCTGCACGGACCTGCACTGGGACCTGAACACGGACCTGGAGACACGAACCTCGCACGGACTTTGAGACAGTCTCCCATCTGTAAGTAGGGCAAGTTTCATGCCCAAACTTTTCCATTTTTCTGATTTTTCCTGAATTACAAGAAAAGGCATCATTGTGAAGACTTTTCCCGACCGAATTAGAACCCAAACTTAAACTAATCTACACACAGATTGTGGGTGGGGCTTTTGGAAATTATAAAAGCTACATAATTTATAATTTCAGCCTCTTCAATAGCCCACAATCAATACAATCTTGGACTCTGCCTTCACAATGTTGTATCCCAAAAACTGTCTGAGCTTGACAGGACTAGCTCATTGCCACAAAAGGGTTGCCTCTCTCTTGAGAGAACTTCAGGTTGCTGTAGTGCTGCTGTGCTGGCAGAGCCCCTGTCTCCCAGAGAGCAAAGCAGAGGATGTACATTTCCTTCACCACTAAGCAGCAGCATCTACATTAAGTGCATGTCTCTGCAGTAAGCAAAGCTGGAGTTTGTGGGCAAAGATGTATTGCAGTGCCAGGGATCCTCATTGCCTGAGTCTCTTCCTCATCAAGCTGAACCATTCTACTCTGCTCAGGCCTGCGGTGCCCCTGTGCCTCCTTTGGTCTTTCCCCCTGCCCCGCCCCAGGAGCTGCTGGTGTGACTGCTCTGCTCACTTCCTATTGGGAACCAGAGGAGTCCAAGAGGTAGAAAACAAGACTTTCATCCCAGGCCATCTAGCCCCAAACCTTGAAAACTTCAGCATAACTCAGACCTTTTGTTGGAAGCCATTCACTACAACCTTGAGGTTAGAGCTTGATTCTGCCTTTACTCAGTCTGGAAAGCCATTCTCCTATAGCCATGAGGCACAAGCTCATTTCTAGCAGAGGCTGGGAATCCTTGTCACCAGGCTGGTGATTCAACATGCTTGGTTTCCAGCTCTCCAAGATGATTGTTGCTTGGCTTGGTCTAGCATGCTTCAGAGTTTTCCTTTTGTCTCCAGTGTGGTTATTTCCTTACTTAACTGTTTGTTTGCAGCAGCCTGTCCCTTTTCCTATGACAACCATTGTTATTCTATAGGAAAGAAAAACTGCTTTCTCCTTTTGGGCATTACTTACTGTTTGCACAGTTCAAAATACTGGTGTTGCTTCAACTCAGTGCTGCTCACTGCCCCACTTTTTTCACCTGGCTCTGGGCTGTGCAATTACCCAGGATTCCCTCATCCACGAACTGGAAGTGGCTGTGTGGATTTTTCTTGTGCTGCTAGCAAATCTGTTTTCCTCTCTGTCTATGGTTCAGTTTTCATTGTGCTGTGTAGCTCTGAGCTTCTTGGCTGAAGCTGATGCTGCAGATGTGGTCTGGAGCTGCCAGCAGTTCTACTGTGCAAAAGGTTTCCTCACATCTGTGTTACTCTGGCTTCTTCCAGCTCTGGTTGCTTTGCCAGCAGCCTGAGAAAGCTCTTGCTTGTCCTGGGAAGTAGGGCATGGCAGGATATTGGTGCTCCTGCTCTGTGTGGGGCACGCATTCCTGTAAACTTGCTGAATATGGGGAGGTTTGTTGGAAGGTGTCTGTGCTGTGATATGATTTCTTGTTGGGTAACAGCCAGGCTGGTTCCAGCAGCTCTTGAGCTGGGAACAAGATATCACCCTTTGGCAGCCCACACTAGTTAGTTTTCCATTTTTTTTTTTTTAACCCTCTTCATCAAGATCTCTAAGTCACCTCTTTGATTTCTCCTTATTACGTAGACTTGTGCTTCAGCTTCTGATGAATGGTATAAAGTCTGGCTCACAAGACATGCTAGGCTAATGGCAAATGTGCTTGAGAACTGTTGCGGGATATCGCTTTAATTAATGTTGATATCCGCAGAGGGGGGTCCTGGAGCCCCCCGGGGTTCTTTGGGTACACGGTTGGCAGGAAAACAAATGCACAAGTTGCTTAAAACGCCAGATAAACAGATTAACAGTCAGAATGTAGGGAACAGAGAGTATACAAACAGAATAGACCCCAGCTGCGCGTACAAACCCGCGGGGGCGCAGGGGGGAAATAACGCTCCTTCCCGAGACAGAGGGCAAGAAGGAAAAGGACCGACTTAGCCCAAATAGGAGAGAAGGAGAGAGAGAAGGGGGTTAGCCTTGCCACTTCTCTGTAGAGCTGCTATGCTCTCTGCTGCCTCTGCTGCGTGCACGTGGCTGGAGCTTCTCACAGCCACCACGGGAAGACGAAGAAGAACCCCTAATGGCCGCTGGCCCCTGCCTAAATACCCTAAGGGGGCGCATGAAACTGTCCAATAGGTATTCAGCATTCTCTAGCTGACCAATTGGTTCAAAATAGCCCCATGCATATGTGCAGCCCAAGGATTCCCTGGGTCCCGGGGCCACGTAGTGTGCCCCTGCCCCTCAACCCCTCCCGGACCTTATACAGAAGGGGGAGGAAAGACTCCAGGGATTGGACCAACTCTAGGGTCTTTATCACACCCATACCAGGACAAGAACAGAACTAGTATTCAAAATAATGACAAATGGAAGAAATCTGTACATCTATAGCCCACATTTTTGCAGTAGACTTGTGGAAACATAAGCTTCATTGAAATTTTATTACTGTTGAAAGCATTTTTGTCTTTGCTTCAATGCTTCTGGATTGCAGGCAAGAGAACCTGTGCCTGATAACAACACAATACCTCTCTGGGAGGTACATTTAGTAGGAAGCCTATTGTGCAACCACCATGAGATGACATAAGTGTTACCTTTTGCACAGCTTTTGGTAATGCTCTTCTTGCTGCTCTGGTGAGGACCCTGGTGTCTCCTGCTGCAATTCTGGCTTTGCTATAGCTCTAACCCTCCCGAACACCTTTGTGGTGTCCAGGTTGTCCATTATCTTCCAGCCCAACTCATTTGTTTCTGACCCTTTCTTCTGTTTCCCACCCTGCTGCTTTAATCCTCTGTGATGACAAGCCAAGCACTTTGAACCAGTGGATATGCTCTGGAAATAACATTTCTCTTTCAAATGTTTCTCTTCAGTCATGCCCCAAACCTGTTGATCTTAATCCAGTTGTGAGAGCACAGTTCTCCCTATACTGACTGCTGACAGTGAGCAACCTTCTCACTGAAACCACTGATGCCTGTATCCTGTGTGCTGTGCAACTCAGGGACACATTGGGAAAACATCGCTTCAAATGTGGTCAAGGTGCAGGTGTATCGTCAGGTGATGTACCACAGATGACCATGAGTTCCTCAGCATGGTTGCTGGCACCTTTGCAACCAGAAAACAAGATGGTGTCTGCACGGTGATTGTGGGGTGTCCAAGGACAAGTGGTAAAAGTTACATGCATTGAATTGTCTTTATCTGCTCCCATTTGAGGGCTCACAGTCTGGTACTGAGTTTTGTGTGCCCTTTCTTGCTTACGTCTCTTTGAGAGTGTCACTTCTGCTGACTCCCACTACTGGCAGGCTCACTTTCGAAAGGAAGATTGAACGTGCTTTTGGCTTGGTAAAGAATTTTGTGGCAGGATCTGTGGGTGAACAAAAGGCTGCCAACTCTGCAGTGAGCAGAAAAGTGAGGACTGTGTGACAAGGCTGATGTTGGTGTGAGAGGCAACCTGAGCTTGTATTCTTTTTGATGAAAACAGGAAAGAATGAGTGCCAGTTGTCAGCAAGCAGCAGTATTAACAGAGAATTGCAAAATATTCTTTCCACAGTAAAGGGCCTTGCAGCCTAAAGCAATCTTTCCACGGTTTTCCAGTTGCTCTGCTCTATTATAATAGAGTTTCTCTATTTTAGTGTGGTCTGGCATGTTGTATGACAAGGGAGAATTTTCATGTTATGGTTTGCAGACAGTTTAAGTCCTGCACAGACAGAATAATGACTCCCAATGTTGTTATTTTTTCTTAAGTGAAATAATTCCTTTCTGAAAACAGGTTTTGTATGTCTTTGGGTTTTGGGAATGCTGAATGATTCTGTCCTCTGTGTGAAAACATGGAATGAGTCTTTCTCCCTCTGCTCCTGACAGGACTATGTGCAAAGGCTCTTGGATTATGTTGTAAGGTCTGCAGTGATCAGACAGTCAAGTCCTCTATTCAACTTTGTGCCTCTTTTTATAGCTGGGACACTTAGCTACTTTTCATGTGTATCCTGAAAAAAAAAAAAATTAAAAATAAGGTTTAGTGTCAAAGGTGTGAAGAGCAAACAACTGCTGTCTCCTTGCAGTGCTGGCCTGGGAGCAGGCACAGGAAGGATGAGTTTGTGCATGGCAGCAGAGCAGTTCCTGCTCCCATCTTATGGCCATGTGTATCATGCTTGTAAGGTGTAGGTCAGGGATTTCTGCTCCTTAATACTGAGCTTTCTTTTGCAGCTTGAAGACCAGAACTAACTCTACCTACTGCTGTATCCAGCGGAAAATATGGGTGCAGCCTAATCACTACCAGATGATGGCCGAGCTCGGGAAGAACAGGTAGTTTTTGCATAAAGCTGGAGCCTGGACTGGAAGTTGTCTTATGTGGGACAGAGCTACGGCTTCATAAAATACCTCATTCCAATGGGAAAAAATCCCATAGGTAGCAACAGAGAGAAGAGAAGCCTGTGTTGATTCCTGAAAGTAAAACTCACCTGCGACCAGGCTAGTTTAAATCGTGTTTTGCTACAGCAGACACTTGTTCCTGATCCTCCTTCATTCATGTCTGGTTCCTGGATCCCATCTTCAAAGCTGCACAGATGTAATAGTGCAGAAGTCTGGTGTGGTAGAAAAGGAATGAGTAAGGTATCAGGAATACCACTAAATCTTCATGCTAAACACTTTCTTGGGAATATCTCACTCTTTTGCTTCTACTCAGCCAAGTAGTCTGGCTGTCATTGGGACTGATCTGTTTTGGTAGGACCATATAGCACCATTTCCCTGGGCAGTGCCCTCACCAAGGCCCTGTATCTTTGCCAGCGGGCTTGGACATGTAATGGAGATTGCATTTACCACACACCTGTAATCCTGTACTAGTATACAGTGACTGGTGAAACCATGCACCAAAATCACTGAAAATGCAAAGCAAAAGTATCTTCAAGGATGTCCAGTCCCACCTGGTGTAATAAAAAGAGTTTAAGTCAACACCATTGCTGCTTGTCTAGAAAAAAGAGCAAGCTAATTATTCCCTGCTTGACACAGAACTGGTTTTGCATGATTGGCAGATTCTGATCCTTGTCTCCTTAATCTGCTTTTTTTCCTCTCACCACCCACACAAAGCTTCTCTTTCTACCTAGTTCTAGCTCCTGCATGATGATACTGGTTATTGCCTCCGTTCATGGCACTAGGCTCAAAACACTGACATCCACCTCCTGCCACAGCTAATGAAAGCAGACCTATCATGCTGGGCACCTGGGGAGAGTAGCCTGTAACGAAGGAGCTGGCCTGACCTGCAGCATGACCACAGGCAGTGACAGTCAGCAAGATTTGTCCATCCATCAACGCAGCAATCACTGCTCTGCCCACAGCACTGCTGAGTGTGTTCTGCAGGCAACACATCTCTGCTGCCCTAGACAGGCAAAACTAGTGAAAAATAATTGACTAGCAGCCTTGTTTTGTAGATTCTCTTCAAGCTTAGTTCCAGGGAACCCACCAAGCTTCCAATAAAGATTTTTTTTTTTTTTGTGGAAATTCCTTAACACTCCCCCCCCCACCAATGATTTGCTTTTCTGTGTATTACTTGAAAGACTGTGGTGGTATCTGCTCAAATATGTACAAGTACAGCAGAAAACAAATTTCAATATGAATAAGACTCAAATGCTTTTGTGTATGTGTAAGGGTGAGATATAAGTGTGAGATATGACTTTTAAAATATATATAGTTTAATAATTTTGTTATTCAGAAACTTGCTTACCAACCAGTATTTTTAATGTTAATGGGTCCTTTGCACGGTCATGAAAACATTATGCAAGAGGAGATAAACAGGGAAATTGGAACGCTTAATATTTCTTAGATTGTTGCTAGTTATGTTCTTAAACTTGAAGCTGGAAAGAGATTTTTGGTTGCTTTGCACTTCTTGCCCACCTATGGGCTCGAGAGGTGCCTTTATGCTGCTGAGGTAGGAGGTACTCACATTCACTTGAGAGTTTACAGAATCTTGCTAGAGATTTGCTAAGAGGCTTTTGAGTGTTTGTTCACAAAGTGGTCTCTCTGGATTTCTGGGGCTGCATTATAATATAAGGCAGTGCCCAAAGCACGCGAAGGGGTTGTTGTCAGTTATTTCAAAGCAGTCAGAGGCTTGGGAGCTTCCCCAGACCCTTTTCTCAGGAAGCTGGGGGAAAGCACAGTCTCTGACCTGGTTCCTCTTGACTCCTGATAGCTGGAGACTTGCAGGGGGGTAGGCAGGATGCAACAGCAACACTGAGAGCTAGCAGAAGAAAAACAGTGGCAGTAGCAGCAGGCATCAAAAACAATGGCAAAGCAGAGTGACTCATGTTACCTTCTCATCTCCTTTTATCAATCCTTGCTTGAGGTTAGTGGGCCTTTGGACAGAGATCAGCCAATGAGAATGGCACTTTGCAAATTCTGACCACGTTAGCTGAAATCAAGGCTTTTGTTTTCCCTTCTTGTGGTTGCTTCTCCCAGAACAAAAGGTGAGGGAGCAGGGGAACATGTCAGGGCGAGCCAGTACATGACCAGGCCTATTCAGACCCACCATGACAGTATGTGAGTTTTTGCTGATGTTGATGTTGTTTTTCAGCCAGAGGGGTATACTATAGGCTATGGCTTGGACAAACCAGGAAAAGCTCTTACTGTAGTTAACATGAAGGCATTTTTCATAGAAAAGCTATATCAAAGAAGAACTTCCTAAAAGGTCATCCTGCACCTACTTTCTGTGCTCAGAACAGCTCAATAACCTTCTTTTATCTATGGTGTATAGCAGTTCAGAAAATGCATGTGACCTGGAGAACAACATAAAGACATTGGATGGTGAGACCAAACATCTGGAGCAAGGGTGTTTTGTTGGAAGAGATATCTATCTCTTCTTCTGTAGAACAGCTGTTATGTTTTTGGATACAGACTGAAGGACATCCTTGCTCACAGGTGAGGAATGAAACAGGTAGGCAACAAATGATACAGCTACAGGACAGTTTCAAGCTGTGTGAGGGCAGGTTTAGGCTGGATATTAGGAAGTTTTTCATGGCAGGAGTGATTGGTATTGGAATGGGCTGCCCAGGGAGGTGGTGGAGTTGCCATCCCTGGAGGTGTTTAAAAGGACACTGGATGTGATACTTAGGTCTGTGGTTTAGTTGATTAGATGGTCTTAGGTAATAGGTTGTATTTAATGATCTCTAAAGTATTTTCCAGTTTGGTTAACTCTGTGTAATGCTATGAGTTCAGGTGTATAATCAGTACTGCTGTTGGCCTTGAAGAGCTGTGTTTGGGTTGGGGGGATGATGTTTTGGTGCAGAAAAGAAGACCAGGTTGGACTGGACTGCTGGACTGTGGAGTGAAATGAGGTCATCACTCACATTTGTCTGTCTGGAGGCTGTGCTTCAATTGCATGGTTTCCTGAGCTGGGTACCATCTGTACATCCTCTTGGTGGTCTCTAAAGATGAGATGAGCCTCTCAGCTCCTGTTTAGCTTTAATAGTTTTCTGGGGTTCTGGGCTTTTTTTTATGCCTGGGACACTGGGCCTTGTGTTTTGGTCATTATTACAATAAACTTGGTGATCTTGCAAGGTACTACTTTAATACTTACCCCACTGTGAACCAATATGATCCTGTTCTGGTTTTTAAAGCCAGCTGACAGGCTATCTTTTATGTCCCTTTGATTTGTTTCTAGTAGGAAGTAAACCAGGAGGCTTTAGATGATTCAATTCAAACATATTTCTCTACTTGTTACCTTCTCCTGTGTCCATAGTCAAGTCATGCTGATTTGCTCAAGGAATTGCTGCTTCAGACAAAAATAACTGAAGTTACTGATGTGAAATTACATAGGAAAACTTTTTGTGATGTGGGAAGTTATTAAAAAAAACAATAATTCTCACTGGAGAAACATGGCACCTGACAGAACTTGAATGCTTTTCTGATTGTACAGCAAATTACACTTAGTAATTTGTTGTACAAATATTTTGATAGGAATTCAGCTGGTGCTGCAGTGAGTTAGACGCATTGCTGGAGTAAGCGCACAAGGAAGGAAATGAGAGAACAAAGCTGTCTTGATGAATTACTCAATTCTGTGAGTACAATAAAGAGGCAACATAAGAGCAGAACTAAGCTTCTCTATACCGTAGAGTTTTATTATTTTGTTGGTAAAATAGGACAAACCTTTCAGTTTGTTACCCAGATGTTTCCAGAGGCCTCTGCCAAGGCAGTTTCTGTGGAGTGGAAGGAATGTAAGGAGTGAATGGGCATCAGAACAGGACACTGCTGTGGTGCTTGCAGGAGAACAGAGCTCCTTGCTTTGCCCCAAATGCTGCACATGCATCTGCCTAGAGGCTCCTGAAAAAAACAGCAAATATTTCTCTTCCAAGAAACATTTATATAACTGCTGTGCTAAGTGAAAGAGAGCTTGCCATTGGTTTAGAAACAGAACTGCAATTCCCATTTTCCCCCAGCCTTTTGAGAGAAAGGCTCAAGCCTGTTTGGGAGGAGGAGAGCAGAGCACCAGTTTCAGGCACTTGCTGTTGCTGCAATAATGAACATCTCCCTCCACCGTGTCCTGTCCCCCCAGGAGCCTATCCAGAGCAGATGGAACCCTCCATCTATTGTCCTGTGATAGGCTGCAACAAATATGTTACAGAACTGTAGAGAGGTGATATCTGCTGGGTTTTCTCGTGGTGTTTTCCTTGGGTTTATTTCTCTTTTATTTGCTTTAAAAACTGAATACAGCCTCTCCTATTTCTGCCTTGTGCAATCAAGACCTGGAAGGACCTGATGCAGGCAATGCCAGGGAAGGCTAAGGAAATCTTGAGTCATCTTCCTGAGCCTGGCAGAAGCGTGGGTATCACTAGCAAGGCTTTGCAGAGAGGCTGCCAAGCTTTGGCCATGGGTAGCTCATAGTTGTCGGATCAGTTCAAGAGCTCTACACTACCTCAATGAAAATCAAACTGGTTGAGCAGTGGTAGGTGTCCTTGTAGCTGCCACATAGAACAGAGATGCTGCTCTTAAAATTGCTGCTTTTACTACTGTGTGTTCAGCTTCGAAGAGTACTAGTGCTGGTGGAGCAAAACGCAGAAGGACCACTCCTTCTCTCACTATCATTGCAGGACTTCAGGGACAGATGCAGGACTATATAGCAGCACGGAAAATGGCCCCATTTAAGTCAACTCCTTTTCTACTTAGTAGTATTATTTGTATGGCTGTACTTCTTAGACCCAGTTCTGCTGTTATGAATTGTAAAGGCTCATCTGTGACTAGCCACACCTCTGTGTAAGGTTAACTCCAACAAAAGGCTCTTCAGTTAGTAGCCTGACACAAAGCACTATGCCACTAGCAGGAAGTAGGAGGTTTAAATGAGCTCTGGTGACTTGCAGAGATAAAATGATGGTTAAATAGGGGGATACAGTTGTAGGATGAGGACTGAATACTCTGTATGACTACACTAACTAAACTGTGATAGGAAGCAAATGGTAAATTTGCAAACAAGTCATGAGGGAAGGACTAGGTAGGCAAAAGTGCTGCAAGCTCAGTCTCTGAAGGAGATGCAGGGATCTCTGCACAGTTCCCACTCCTGTTCCACACCAAGAACTGTTAACTTTCTGGCTATGCAATTAGCTGGCTATGAAAGCTCAGCAATGGATATTTTGCCATGTCCTTTGGGAATCTAGTTCAATAGTTTATAATTTCAATTAAGATTGTGCTGCTTAATTTCTCTGAACCATGTTGCCTTTGCTGGAGTGGTGCCATTGTATCAGGACAGAAGGACACACCTGATGCTGGCTAGCTCTGACCATTACTGTGCACAATCCCTAAAGAAAGCTAGAAGGCCCGGGCACTTTCCATGCTTATAGGCATGTTCTGTTTTGGAGACTACTTCCCTGATAAATGGTTGTTGCCACCTCTTGCACTCTGCCACTACTTCTTTGGGTCTGATTGTACTTCCCACTCTTGGTGAACTAAGTAGCTGACTTAGTTGGTGCTGCGAGGCTCTGGATATATCTTTGGTGGCACACAAGGCAGATTAGAGATGCAGAGGACAAATTAACAGGCTGGGTTGCTGGTTGTGGATCTGGGAGAGAAAATGGACACACCAGTAAAGGGCATGCCCACACCCTAACTGGCAGTGCCTGTCTGATATTTAGCCTCATCAGGCAAAGACTTTACTGGAGGTTGGGAGGAAAGAGATAGATTAAGTGCTCTGCAGAGCCTGAACAATGACATTAACCTACAAGTGAGGAAAGAGCCAGTGCCAAGTGATTTTTATCTTCCATGAATGAGCTGGATGCTAAGGGGCTCCTGGCTTTTATGAAAGGCAGGAAACTCAAGCCACTGTTCTGTGAGCCAAGAGATTTGACCACTGTGAAGCAATGTCTGTGTCATTAACTTGGCTAGACGGGCCAGAATGTGTCAGGACAAGGGTGGTGACTAATACTGTTAGAAATGCTCCTGAATTACTTGGGAGCAGCTGCTCCCAGGGCACCCGCTGTGACCGAGAAGTCTGTCCTGGCAGTTCCAAGCAGCAGAGCATCTCTGCCAGCTCCCAGCCTCTCTCTGCTGGTGCTGCAGGTACAGTGCCTGTGCAAACGCTCCCTGCCCAATTTGTACAGCACCTTGGCACAGTGTGAAGTGAAACCCTGCCCAAATGTGAGTGGAAAGAAGCAGGCACCAAGAGAGGAATGGCTTTGCTGGTACGGGTGTCTGCCTGGCTGCACCCACTTCCCTGCCCTGTCTGATCCTCTTCACAAGTGAATCCATTTGCCCCACTGTTGAGAGGGCTGCTGCTGAATGCATGGCACACCTCAGCCAGCCTGCAACACTGCTGTTGGGTGCTGAAAGAACTGCTCCTGGTCTTGTGCCTGTTTTCTGAGGGGAAAGAGGTTTCCACTACTCTTCTTTCATGGCCTGAATTTTCTAGCTATCGTTGTCCTTGCTGAAGCTGGCTGGTTTCCTGGTGGTACCATCTTTCATGTCTGTTGAAGCACATCTACTTTTCTTTAACACAGGCTCTAAGTAAATACCAAACTCAATGGCAGACCTTGAAGGACCTGTGGAAATAATTCCTCTTCAGGCTTACCCTGGCTCTGTCAACACCACTTTCCAGTGCCTCCCTTGTAGCCAGTTCCTTTTGACTTTATCTTGTCTTCTAGCAAAAGCATCTTCAGTTGGCTAATCTCTCTTTGATGCCGTGTCAGCTGCTTCTTTCAAGTCCAAAGGGATGAGCTCCAAGGGAATTCCTTTGGCACTGAAAAGGGGGAACAAAGTCTAACAATTCGTCTTTAGAAAGCTGATGTTTAATTTTTGGGTTTTTGGTTTGGTTTTTTTTGCCTTATAATATTTAAAAATTTATTTTAGGATGTAATTTTAAACTACTGGGCCTTGCCATTTCCTCATCAATTATTTCTTCTTTAATTATAGATACTGTCAGCTGCTAATGCTGCAGATATGCTTAAATATTGCTATTTCTAAAGCTTTGTGTGTCAGTCTACTTGAGCTGAATATGTGAAACTGCTTTTCCCTCCACATTTCTGGGCTGAAAAAAACCCCAGCTAATTACAGTATTTACCACCTTATCCATATTGCCTTTTGCTTCACATCCAACAATACTGTCTTTTTACTGAGAAATAAAGCCAACATTTAAACTAGCTTGGGCCATCCTAAGATGAGCATGTACTCCATTTTCTAGGTAAAAAGTCTTCTCTCTTCTTGATCTACTTTTTCTCCTATAGTTTACTAAACTTCTCTTGTTTGTTTAATAAATAGTGTGAGGTGGTGTTTGCTCTGAGGATTGCCAGAGATGATAACCTATGTTTTTGTCCCACCACATATTTTTTGCTTTCATTTCTTATTCCATTGCACTTGGAGTCTCTGCATGCTTCAACCTCTAAGTTGGTGAAGCAGAGACTTCAGCTTGCAGTGCTGCTCCAGACTTCATTTTTTTTGCATAAGAGTTTCAGAGCAGTTTAAGACCTTTTTTTCCACTTATGTTTCAGTTTTGGTGATCTCATACAATAGAGGTGATCACTTGGCCTTTTGGAATTGGGAATTTGGAATCAGACCTGTGTTTCTTACAGGTTTAGTCTGAGTGAATGTGCTCAGCTGATATTTTTTTTAACCAAGTTTATTTTCCCAAGGTGATACTGTATACTAGAGCAACCATCACCATGTATCAGCTCTCAAGAGTTACGCATCTTGTGGCACTGCAGGCTTCTATCTCTGAGCTTCTTGGCATTCCTTTCATGCTGCTCTCATCTTTGTCTCTTCTTCCCAGCGGATAAACCTCTGCTCTCCTGTTCACTGCCCATGGCTGATGACTGCTTAACTCCTTTACTCTCCAGCCTCTGTTGGCCCTGGCCTTTCATTTAGGGCTCAGCGGTTCATGGTCCATCAGCTGACAGCTAAGCTTAAATAGGAAAAGGCTTATTCACAAAGATCGGGTGATGGGGCACTCTTGTAAAGCCTGGCCTGAAGAACAAAGCATTTTTGGAGCTTACCAAGTTGCTTCTAAGACGGCAAAAAACACCTCCCGTGCAATTCCTTCCCTTAACAGAGGAGTCAAACTGCTTCACATAGGCGTGGGGTGCATGTGATTATTTAGGCACAGCAACCTTCGTGGCTGCTGTGCCCTCAGAGGATCTAACAGAGAGCATCACAGCTGTTTTTAGCTTCCTTTTTACCAGCTTTAGCTAAAAATCAATAGCATACAAGCTTCCTCCATACTCTCAAACTTGGGCAGCCAAAAACCTTCCCTCCTTGCGGTTTGCAGATACTCCCTTTCTGGTTAATTATATAATTGAGATGTTTCCAGTGTTTTGAAAGACTTCTGATGAAGCTGCTGGCAAAAATGGGTGAAACTGAAAGCCAGAGTCAGGGGGAATCAAGCATTCAACAGAAGCCTTTGAACTAGCTTTCATTTACATATGAATAACGTTGATCTGCAGTGGGAGTCATGTCCAGCCAGCCCGAACTGAGACACCAGGAAGGAACTAGTTCCCTGTTGCGAATATCAGTTCCTACTAGGATTATGCTCTTTACCATACTCATGAACATGTATTTCTACCTAGTGACATAGGATCTCATACACATATAATGTCACTTGATCACAGGGACATTAAACCACAGAGTCCACAGTGACCGTGGCATGTGGAATAGGCACAGATCTGTTCTCTTGGAGGTCTGGGAGGTATCACATATTGATGTAGAAACAGAGGCAGCAAGGATGATGTTCAAGTGCTCTAATGCCTGTGCTGGTCATGAAACCATCTCATAGAGATGTTTGTTCTCCTTTGAGGGAACGAGAAGGCTGGAGAGGGACTGTTTACAAAGGCCTGTAGAAGAAGAGGCTATCATTTGAAATTAGGTGTGGACTGGGTTCAATATTTCTTAACCATGACGGTGGTGGAACACTGGACTAGATTGCCTAGGGAGGTGTTTGAGGCCCCATCCCTGGAGGTATTCAAGGTGAGGCTTGACAAGGCTGTGAACACTATGATGTAGTTGAGGATGGCACTACTGACTGCAGAGGGTATTTGACTAGATGACCTTTAGAGGTCTCTTCCAACCTAAACCATTCTATGATTGTGAGGTGGTACCTCTGTGCTGGATGTTAACCTTGTGACATGCATCAGCTTCTCAGGCAGCTGGTTGTCAGTTCTGTAGCTGAAGTGTTGGAGATGAAGGATTTTGCAGGTTTTTTTTCTTAGTGGAGTTACTGAAGCATAATATATAGCCTATAAACCGCTTAGGAGGCTCTAAGCTTTACTTACCATTCCTTCTGGGGTAACCAGCGTCATATGTCTAGTCTGACTAATGCTTTTTAAAATGCAGTAGATTAAAGGTGAATGTGTTGGTTTGGATTTAGCAACCAATGGGTGGAATTTCTCATCACTGTTCACCTACAGCTCCTTGAGGAGAATAAACTCTTCCTGAAACTTACCAGTCATCCCTGAAGGTCATGACTGCAGTTCAGAGGTTACATCCCTGCCCTCTTCACACGCATATTTCACACACACCTGTATTTCCTTGTCTGGATTCACATGGCATGAGGATGTATTAGCAAGTCAATGCTTGGATTTTCAGAGACAGTAATTTCTGTTTTTCTGTGACTCTTCTGAATGTCACTTAGAGGGTGTAGTCAATAAGCTGGTGTTTTGCATTGTTATCTGGCCCCAAGAAAGCGGAAACTGGCCAGAGATGTTTTGAGGAGTGCATAAGGAAAACCCACTTGCTAAGTCTGCCTCTCCCCACACAGGCTGTGGATCCCTCCCCAAAGGTAGCTCTGCAGCCACACACCTTTCCTTGCTGTTGCAGTGAAGTTAACCTGACTACAACCGAGATAGAAACTGTCCTTTAATTCCCAGTCTGTGCAGCCTTTGGCTCTGGATGTCACACCGGGTCACTTTCAGTGGTATAGAAAGTACAACCAGTGCTTTCAGACTGTACTGGGACCCTCTGTACCTGCTTTTCTTTCTGATCACTGTTGCCTGTATTGTGCTGCTTGAAAATTGTCTTTTCCACTTGCCCAAAAAAATATTTTTGGTAGTGAAAGCTTATAGCTGAACTACTTTTTGATTTGGGATTTCTCACTCTGCCTGGAGGGAGAATTTTTATTTACAAGCACTCTGTTCTCTGTACTTGTGATCTGCTGCAGGACATCTTCTCTCTATCTAGTTGGAGCTGGTTTAGACTAACCCCCATTCACAGCAACTTATATTTAATCTGCGGTCCAGATCTAGTGCTTCTGAGACACTTCAGTCCATGCGCCTCCTTCTCGTTCCTATTTTGGGCTCCTGGGTGTGCTTTGGTGCTTCTTCTGTGTGGCTCAGCCTTCCAAGCTTCAGCTTATGTGAAATCCCCAACACAGGCAGCTTATGTCACCATCATCCATCAGGGACAGCTGCAAAGAAATCTGCAGCTCAGTAGAGCTGTTCTTCCTCCCATTCCTCTGGGAAGAAGGGGCAATACAGGCTTAGTGAGAAGACAGACACTCTGCAGAGTTGCATACACAGTATTGTGACATTAGAATGGAATAACAAATCCATGTTTTATTGTTTCACAAATCTTACTTGGGAGTATGTTCTATAAAGCAACTTTTTGCTGCTGTGTTAGAAGAATGAGTTACGTCCAGCATCATGTAGTGATGTGCTAGGTTTGTTTTTCTTTTAGCGATAGAAAATCACTTTATTAATGAGATGGTGTGGGAGTTTCCCATAGAGCTTGCCTGAGCATATGTCCAAGGTACCAGGCACAATGTATGTCTCCTCTTTCTTTGGTGGAGCTCGAGCTCATTCCACCTGCCTTCTGTCTCCTTCTGGGAGGGCAGAGGAGGAATTTCAGCTCTTTCTCTTGTTCTATCAGAATTTCAAAAGATGTCTGCTGAAGGGTTTTTTTTTTTTTTCTAGAAAGACTAGCAACTTCTGCATATAGCTGGAACTGCACTTTCCCTGCCCTATGCCCAGCTCCAAGCATCATGCCTAAACCACAATCGATTATTTCAGGGAAGCCTTGCATGTGGCTTTGCTGGGTGACCTTGGCCAAGTTAATTTGCCTCTTAAGTTGCCTCTTTCCTGCCTTTTTTTTTTTTTTTTTCCTCTTTTTTTTTCTCCTTGCCAGAGTACAGGGGCAGGACTGCTCCTGCAGTATAAGTGTCAGACAGCCCAGAGTTTCATTTGGTGCTACAGGCTCCTCAGTATGTATCAGCAAGAGTGGAATGAGACCACAAGAGCAAGTGTTCAGCAGCAACTCTTCTGCCTGCAGTACCTAGTGTGGCAGAGACATGATCTTCATGAGAGGAGGCTATCACCTCCAAAGAGGTGGAATGTAGCACCTCATGTTGCTAACCAGGTAGATATTTGCTTCTCAATCCCTCTGGACCCTTACTGGATCTCTGTGCTGGTTGTTTCCTAAACAGCCTTGTATGTGCTGTGAAATCATGTGAGAATTGTGTGCCTGAGGAGCTGGATGCTGGGCTGCTCTCTTAAGTGGCTGCTGTGCTCTGGTGCAAATTAACGAGATTGTGCTGGGTTTATAATCAACATTTAAATTGCCACAGAAGTTGCAAGAGAAATCTTCAGCATGCCTCACAGGCTCTTCTGAACCTCTTCAAAGCACAGAAAGCCACAGCCACCACTGCCTTGCACAGGCTTGCAGGAGTGATTTTTTCCGTCTAGAAGTAGGGTCTGAGGTGTCTGCACAGCTTTGGTCACTGAACCAAAATCGCCACGTGGGAGTGCGGAAGGGAAGATCCCAGTGTTAATGGAGCCCCACAGAAACTTGCTTTGTGTCCTACCACATTTGCATGTGGATGTGGCTGCCACCACCCTTGTGCCAGGCTGACCTCCCCTCACTGGTCTGAGAAAGTAGCCTCACTGGCTACTTAGGTTGCTCCTAAAATCAGTGAGGTACACAAATTCTTAAATAGACCCTACAGGGAGGATCCTGCCATACCCACTGCCTTTCTGCCCTAGCCTATCACATCTCTTTTCCTCATGATTCGTGAAATACCACATTGGAAGGTACTTCCAGCACCATTTGGTCCAACTTTTCAGGGTAAGAAAGAGCACCTAGAAATCAGGCCCCTGGACCTGAGCTTCTCTCCAGAAACCTACTAAACTTGCTTTCAGTTTTCTTTTTCAAAAAGGTTTTGGTATGCCTTATGCCTCCTTCCTGGGCCGTGCTGCTGTAATGAAACCCTTTCATTGGCTTCACGTTGGATGGAGGAGGTCTCTATCCTCTGGGACAAATGAGTTTGTCAGTCTTGTTGCTTAAGGAATGTCCTCCCTGGAGCTGGGATCAGTGCTCTGCCCTTCCAGTGAGGGCAGAGACTCAGCTGTCCAGCTGGCTGCCTGTGTAGATAATTACAGTATCAGTGAGATGTAATTAGATTATGTTTATTTCATGATCAGTTACATTTAAGCGCTTACAGAGACATCTTTATCATGTTGAATTTAATTAACCAAATCATTGTTTCTGGGGAAAGATTAGCATCCAAAAGCTACGTGAGAGCTTGTGTATTTAATATTGCTTCACTTATTTGTGAAGGCTTGATCTTCCTAAGGTCAGGAATGAAACAAGAAGTACATCAACCCTGGGTGAGCTGGATGCAAGAACTGCACAGGAGTTTGTACTCAGCTCACACATTGCTAGCAGTTGCCTGTTTCATTTCTGCTGGTGTGGCTGAAGTGTCCTGGCTATAAACTGGCTTAGTTGGTTGATGACTGAGGACACCTGTGGCATGCCTTAAAAGAGCAGCCAGAAGGTAGCCCTTTTTGGGGCAGGGCACTAATTTCGGTACTGGTTGCAAGGGGTCCTTGCAAATGTGGAAAGTAGGGGTAGCTCTGTTATCTCTTCTACATCAGAAGGTTTAGGTTGGTTGTTAGGAAGAAGTTCTTCACAGAAAGAGTGATTGGCTACTGGAATGGGCTGCCTAGGGAGGTGGTGGAGTCACCGTCCCTGGAGGTTTTTAAAAGGAGGCTGGATGAGGCAGTTAGTGCCATGGTTTAGTTAATTAGAAGGTGTTGGGTGATAGGTTGGACTCTATGATCTTGAAGGTGTTTTTCAACCTGGTTAATTGTGTGGTTCTGTGATACTCCTGCCCATGAGTACTGCCCTCATGCCTCCCTTCCCACCACTGAAACCAGGTCCTCTCCAAGCAAACGGCGCAGATTTCTGTAAGGAGAGAAAATGCTTCCTTTATATCTTAAATTTCTTAAGATTTCAAGGTGTTGAGGTGTCACAGCTGTGCAGGATGCTGAAAGAGACTTTTTAGTGTGTATTCTTTATGTCCTCTCACTCAAAAATGGAGCAGCACTCTGCCCAAAAACTCCAGCTAAAACTGTACCAGCAGTGTGTTTGAAGACAGATATCACTATTCCTGCATGTGGCAGAGCAGGGCACTGCCCCACCGGAGGTTTGAATGAGGTGTGAACTTTGGCAGGGCACACCCTGTCCACTGCCCCACCAGAGGTGTGAATGGGGCAGGAAACGGTCTTCCTGCCTCCCCACCTCTGTCACTGGAGGCTTAGTACAATAGGTGTGAAGTGCCTTCTCTCACCCTCCATGGGCTTGAACAGGGAGGCAACAGATCACCTCAGCTGGACAGATTGGAGCAGGACTTGCTCAGACCTTCACTGGGACTTACACGGACCTGGAGACACGAACCTCGCACGGACTTTGAGACAGTCTCCCATCTGTAAGTAGGGCAAAGCTGTTTCATGCCCAAACCTTTCATTTTTGTTCCTGATTTTTCCTGAATTACAAGGAAAGGCATCCTCGTGAAGACTTTTTCCCGACCGAATTAGAACCCAACTTAAACTAATCTACACAGATTGTGGGTGGGGCTTTTGGAAATTATAAAAGCTACATAATTTATAATTTCANACACAGATTGTGGGTGGGGCTTTTGGAAATTATAAAAGCTACATAATTTATAATTTCAGCCTCTTCAATTGCCCCCAATCAATACAAAATGGCACAGCGAGCAGGGTAATTCAATTGTGGAATTTCTTCACAAAAATGGATGCATTATCACAGGACTGGATTTAATCTGGGTGCAGGCAAACTGCAAAAATCCAGAAAATATTGCAGCAAAATTAGATGAGGGTTTTGACCCTGCAATCTACGACTCCACAAGGGAATATTCTGCTGTAATCTTGGGTTCAGTAATGACACAGGCACAGGTCGAATTTGAAATTTGAGGAAAAAATTCGACTATCAGAGGAAAAAATCAAACTCCTAGAGGAAAAGAATCAGATCTTGGAAAAGGAATTGAAAGAGGAAAAGGCATGAAGCCAAGGACTATGGGAAACCATAAATGAGCAATCGAAAGCTCTTATAGATGCTCTGAAAACCCAAGAGGAGAGAAACACTATGTCTGGGCTAGTTTCCTCAACTGCGTGTTCAGTGACTTCCCTCTCTGCCTCTGAATTGAGGGATGCAGAGTCAGGTTTAAGGGACTCTGTTGATGCTACAGAGGACTCTGCTGTGTCTGCCCCCACACCACAAAGAAGGTCCAAACCCAAAGCAGGGACTCACCCACGACGAGTGGTGAGGAAAGGGGTGAGGAGGACGTGAGGCAGAAAAACGTGCGGCCGGTGACTAGAACCGAAATTTTAAATGGCAAAGGCAAGCATGGTCCTGTTGTTACCACAACAAGCCGGCGCTACACAGATGCTCAGCTGAGCGATTTACAGGTGAAATACGCAAGGGAACCAGACGACTCAGTTGCAGAGTATGTTCATCGAGTCTCCCAGGCTGGCGGAGATAAAGTCTTTTTGGATTCTGATGAAGCAGCTGGTGACTGGGGGGACGATGTGTTCCTAACCCGGGAGCCAGAAGGGTCTCGCAGCCTGACAGCTCGGATAGCCTATTGGGGAAGCAGCTTTAGAGCAGCTTACCGAGGTGAACCTACCGAGTTAACTGTCAGAATCCCCTCTGAGCTCAGCAGCGTGATTCGGAGGCTTGCCTGCATACAAGCCATTTACGAACAGGGGAAATACGACTGCCCTTTAAATGCACCAGTTGACCCAGAAAGACTTCACCCTCTCCTGAGAGGATTGCCGCCTAGTATGCAAGTCCGAGCCTCAGCAAACATAGAAGCAATTGAGGCAGCCCTCGAGAAGAACCGCAGATCAAAAAAGGGCGCGCAAGAGCACGTCATGACATGGGCTGAGCTCTTGTTGGATCTAAACGCCTACGGTCTTCAGTTTTGCTTTCATCCCCATGGAGGCAGAAGTGTGGTGGAGAGGAACCACAGCGACTTCCGTAGGCATAGAGCCGCGGCAGAGCCAAAAAGCAAACACGTCCTGCGGAAAGGAAACAAAACACATGGACACCGCCGATCCAATAT
>VWZI01021091.1:0-16101 GCA_013396835.1 Psilopogon haemacephalus | reverse complement strand
AAAAGAAAAGAAAAGAAAAGAAAAGAAAAGAAAAGAAAAGAGATATCTGGATTGTACTGCAGGGAAACCATATCCTTCCTCTTTAAAAGGAGGAGGCACCTCCACACTGTGAAGCCATAAAGCCATCAGCCAGGTTTGCTCAAGGTACTGCTGGTGGTGTTGTTGGGGCATTGGAGGAGTCAGTGTGGCTCATAAGACCCACGCAGCAGATGAGTGCCTGTGGACTGTCCTAAATTGAGCTGCATCTGCACACAACTGCAATATTTGCCATAGACAATTGGCTGTCCTAAAGGTAGCTCAGGCCTGCCTGTATGAGCTGCAGAGCAGAAATAGGCTACTGTCAGTGTTTGCCAGCTTATAATCATACAGCAGAGTGAATAGGAGATCTGCTGGGTTGCCTAAATGATCCTCGACATCACTGCTCCCCTTTCAGTTACATGCATTACAAGCTGACACTACTTCATGTTGTAAGCTGAAGAGACTGACTTTGATGTGATGACCAAATAGACCATACCACCATGACTCTGCAAAAATTAAGAGCTGAGGAGGAGCAGGGGTGGAACAGGCAAATATAGGTCTGTGCTTGATAAAACTGGGTATTCTCCTAATTGGGATGGTGAACTTATGCTGCTGTCCTGCAGCCTCTAATGTGAGTAATAGGCTGAAATGTGGTATCTTGAAGTTCAGTCATGAGAAGGGTCTAGTTTCTCTGATAACAGGCTCATGCTGCTCAGTAGGTTCCTCTGTGGCCTCTGTGGTGACATAAAAAGGCCCTCTCCCAGAATATTTGCAAATTACACCAAATAAGGAAGAGTGGTCTGTGTGGGAACAGCAGCACTTCAGTCCAGAAGAACTGTGAGGTTCAGACACTTGAGGGTGTCAATCTAGAAAATTACAAATATTTCAACTGCCAGTCGTCCTATGAGGCTCAACCATAACAAGCACAAATTTTGACCACTGGGCAGGACAATCAGAAGCAAGACACAGTTAGGGAACATCAGATCAGGTCACCAACCTGCTGAAGAGGACCCATGGACCTGTGTCGTGAGTATCAATTTTAATTATTATTGATAATCGTGGAGGGGGTCTGGAATAGTTCCCTCTGGGTTCTTTGGATGCGCGGTTGGCAGGAATAAATGCATGAGATCGCTTGAAACACAGAATCAACAATTTAAACAGTCAGAACTTAGAGAACAGAGAGTCTAAATACAAAGCAATCTCAACCGCACCTATAAAAGCCCACGAAAGGCACGGTGGTTACAATGTTTCTTCCCGAGAGAGGGGAGAGAAGGATGGATTTATCCTGAATAGAAAGGAAAAGAGGGGGTTTTGCCTTGCAGCTTTGCCTGCCGCTGTTCGCTGCTGCTGCCGAGCACATGGCTGATGCTGCATGGGGATGAGGCTGGAGTTCCTCATGGCACGAGAGGAAGATGGAGACCCTAACGGTCATTGCACCCCCTTAAATACCCTATCAGGGCAGTGTGGAACTGACCAATAGGCACTTATCATCCACTGAATGGCCAATTGGTTCAAAATAGTCCCGCGCCCAGGGGTGGGTTTCAACACCTTAAGACGCAACACAGATCACCTGACTCGGGCGCGTGATTTGTACGTGCAGCCCAAGGTCTCCTGGTTCCGAGGCCATGTGGTGTGGCCCCCCCCGCACCCCATTCTGGACCTTGCAACGGAAGGGGGAGGGGGAACCCCAGGAACTAAACCAACTCTGGGCAGTAATCATGCCCATACCAGGACAACCTGCCATAGGCTGTAGGCTGAGGCATATGGACACTCTGTGAACAAGGCCAGATGTGCACTGAACTCCATTAGAAAGAGCAAGGCTTTTGATCAAAGGATGTTTTCATTCCCCTGTACTCAGCTCTGGTGAGATCTCATCCAGGATAGAGCTCAGCTAAGGAGGAAGTGGAAATGCGCTTCAAAGAAGGATAACCAAAATGAACATGGCCACTGAGGAGGGGCTTGAGTTGCTGATGTTTGATCATGTGGAAAGGGGGCAAAGGAGTGATATCACCCACAGCTACCCAAAGTGGTATTATAAAGACGACCAAGCTGAACTGTTCCTAGATGTGGAAGATGATACAGAAAGGAGAAACAGCAGCACCTTGGGAAGGTAAGAATTCTTTTCTGGATTTATTTTTCAATGCAGAAATATGCTTTCCAGGCAGGCTGGAAATCCTCGGAGATTTTCAAGACTGGAAGGAGTCAGAGTTAATAGGTGGGTAAAGTGCTATAAAAAGCAGATCTGCTCACAAAAAAAGCATGAGAATAAAGTCTTACTATTCTTAAAATTCAGCTATGGAAAGCAGCTATACTCAAAATGATTTTGCATGGCTCTGTGAGTGCACAAAGATGCTGTTACTTAGAAAAAGCACAGTGATGATACTGAGCAAGATGGAGGGGTCTGTCATAGGTCCTTGTGCTGTGCAGAAGTGAATTGCTAGTTCCTTGGAGGTGGCTTCTCCTTCTGCTCATGTGCCTAAAGCAAAGAGAAAAGGGCATCTTTGATGAGATTAATGTTTGTCTCAAGCTGCAGGCCTTTTAATCAGGTACTGAGCCTATGGTTCCATTGTTCTACTGAGAAACAAGACTTGTTGGCCATTTAGCAATACTCTTCATCCCCACTATGTTGCTGCAACCTGGGCAAAAGTTTGATCACTGTGGAGCACAAAGAGGCACAAATGAACCTTAGGTACTTCTTCTGCCCTGCCACTGATCAAACCTTTGCTCAGGATACAGTGAGACAATGGGGTGAGGAGCCCGCATAAGGTCCATAGCATATCATGGCTCAGGCAGGCCTGCATTCTGTCTAGGGTTCTTCTCCCAAGATTTGAGGATCATTGAAGAAAGATGTCTCTGCAACCCAGGAAGGATGTTGTCTACTTCTCATTTCTGAAGCCTCTCCTTCCATCCTGCTGATCAAGTTAAGATGTAAAGACTAAGCTTTGGGTGCTAGCTCCTGTCTTTTTTGGGATTTTCATTGCATTAGGCACAGCATCTTACTGAAGCAAGGGTCTGAAGCAAGTGCTGCATCTGACCTGTGCTGTGAACAGAGGAGCTCAGTTTCTGTTTGACAAATACATCTATTCACTGGTGTTTTTTAATATTTTTCCAAATGGGGGAGCAAATTGCCCATTACAGTGTATTCCCCATGTCCCCAGGCCCACATATATTTTCCAGGAGCTCTTCTCAGCATTTCACATTATAAAATCAATCTCTATTTAAGTAAGAGGGGGATATTTATTTCTTAATTTTTTAGTAATATATTTTGTGATTTATTACAGCTCTCAGTGTTGTATTATTTATTTATTGTGCCTATAGGATGCCTTGCCATATGGTAATAGAGGAGCTACAGGAATTAGAGACCTAAGAAAATGAGGTTCAATAATTTTGCTACACTGTAGGACTCAGTCCAAAATTTAAAAAAGAGCAAAATTGCAGTGCAAGGATAATACCATAATGTATATGCTCCCAAGTTTTATGGACTCAGTGGAAGTGAACTAAAATACCCAGGAAAAGCAGTCATATCTGAAAGCAAAAATTAGGACTACATCTTAATATATCTCCCAAGGTGTTTCAAAACTGAGTTACTTGCTATGGAGTTCTTAAAAGTTAATTGTAAATGTGCACAGAAACCTGAATGAAACAAGTATCAAGGTTTTCTTTTCATTCTTTTCTTGCCTTCTCCCTGCAAAGTTTCCCTTTCAAACTATACTCATAAGGCTCCAGCTGTGAGAAAAAGAGGATGTGATGGACAGGCTGAAGAGGTGGGCACAAGCCAACCTCATGAGGTTCAACAAGGCCAAGTGCAAGGTCCTGCATCTGGGTCAAGGCAATCCCAAGCACAAATACAGGCTGGGCAGTGACTGGCTGGAGAGCAGCCCTGATAAGAGGGACCTGGGGATGCTGGTGGACAAGAAGCTCAACATGAGGCAGCAGTGTGCACTTGCAGCCCAGAAAGCCAACCAGATCCTGGGCTGCATCAGGAGAAGTGTGGCCAGCAGGTTGAGGGAGGTGATTCTCCCCCTCTACTCCACCCTGGTGAGACCCCATCTGGAGTACTGTGTCCAGTTTGGAGCCCCTATTACAAGAGGGATGTGGACATGCTGCAGAGTGTCCAGAGAAGGGCCATGAGGATGACAGAGGGCTGGAACACCTCTGCTATGAGGACAGTCTGAAAGAGTTGGGGCTGTTAGTCTGGAGAAGAGGAGGCTCCCAGGTGACCTTATTGTGGCCTTCCAGTATCTGAAGGGGGCCTAGAGAAAAGCTTGGGAGAGACTTTTTAGGCTTTCAGGTAGTGACAGGACTAGGGGGAACGGAGCAAAGCTGGAGATGGGGAGATTCAGACTGGATGTGAGGAGGAAGTTGTTCAGCATGAGAGTGGTGAGACCCTGGAATTGGTTGCCCAAGGGGATAGTTGGGGCCACTTCCCTGGAGGTGTTTTCAGCCAGGCTGGATGAGGCTGTGGACAGCCTGATCGAGGATAGGGTGTACCTGCCCATGGCAAGGAGGTTAGAAACTAGATGATCCTTGTGGTGCCTTCCAGCCCCAACTGATTCTATGATTCTATGGTTCTATGATTCAGCCTGCAAAACATCTTCATTCATTAAGTAATATTTCAGCCTGGTTCATTCATTGGCAAAGCTCTCAATGACTTCAGTAGGCTACAGTTTACCTTAACCAGCTGAGTAAATTTGTAAATGAACTATAAAATAAAAAAAAAACAAAACAAAAACTAAGGTTGTGGGCCTTTCCTGTGGTGTATGCTAACCCTCTGGGAAGGCGTGGTTGTACCCAAGGCATCACTGCTATAGCATGATTTCATTCTTGGTGTTTGGCAATAAACCCCACTGACAGCTTAGGGCTGTAGCCCCTGCTCTCCATGGAGATCACACTCTTGGGTGGCAGAGGAGGGAAGAAAATCAGATTAGTGTATGTTTATGCACAATGACCATACGAATCCCCATCTGACGTCCTTCATGGTGTACAGGATCTGATATAGAAAAGACTTGGAGCTGCTGGGAGTCAGCAACATACTGACTGTTTTGCTTGGGAAATAACAAACTTAGCAAAGTTGAGACACGTGGATCTGGTTCAAGTCTCTCAAGGTTTTACCACTCAGTTTCCAACTTTCAGTACTTACATCATTTTTCTGCAAGACCTTGTTCCTCATTCCCTCATCTAAAATCACATAGGAGAGATTTCTTACTGAAATGTCTTCTTTCTCTCTTATTTTATCCTGAAATCCACAGCACTCCTGTTCTCCAGCAGTACATCCTTTTTCAGGAATATTTGCCTATTGCTGTGATTCTTGTCATGGTCTGTGAGTAGTGTCCCAGCTCTCAGGGCAGTCCTCATACTTAGCTCTTCATCCCACCTCTAGGTTTCTGCCTTTTAAGACTTTTCTAAAGGAATTTTTCCAGGAGAGAGTTTCTCTCTTGAGTATCAGAGCACTCATTTAGAATTGAGGTGAGAAGGCAAGTGTCTACTGAAACAGTACCAGAGGTCATCATGTGGAGCCTTCCACTGCTTGTTGCAGCCTTCAGAAATACGTGCTGCTTCTGATACTGAAATGAGAGCAGGGTAAGTCATTTGGGCTCATTTCTGGAGCTGAAGAAATGGTAAATAACTAGGCAGGAATTACAAAATCCAGCAGTGAGAGATTCAACTGTCTCAACCCCAGGCAGTGCTACAGGCTGGGAATAGAATGGCTGGAGAACAGCCAGGCAGAAAGGGACCTGGGGGTGCTGGTAGTTAGTAGGATGAACGTGAGCCAGCAGTGTGCCCAGGTGGCCAGGAGAGCCAATGGTGTCCTGGCCTGTATCAGGAATAGTGTGTCCAGCAGGACAAGGGAGGTTATCCTTCCCCTGTACTCGGCACTGGTCAGGCCACACCTTGAGTACTGTGTCCGGTCCTGGTCTCCTCAATTTAAGAGAGATGCTGAAGTACTGGAACGTGTCCAGAGATGAGTGACAAAACTGGTAGGGTCCTAGAGCACAGCAATCTGAGGAGCAGCTGAGGGAGATGGGGTTGTTCATCCTGGAGAAGAGGAGACTCAGGGCTGACCTCATTGCTGTCTACAACTACCTAAAGGGAGGTTGTAGCCAGGTGGAGGTTGGTCTCTTCTGCCAGGCAACCAGCAACAGAACGAGTGGGGACAGTCTCAAGTTGTGCTGGTGGAGGTGTAGGCTGGATATTAGGAAGAAGTTCTTCACAGAGGGTGATTTGCCATTGGAATGTGCTGCCTAGGGAGGTGGTGGAGTCACCGTCCCTTGATGTGTTCAAGAAAAGACTGGATGGAGCAGATAGGGCTGGGTGATAGGTTGGACTGGATGATCTTGGAGGTCTCTTCCAACCTGGTCTATTCTATTCTATTCTATTCTATTCTATTCTATTCTATTCTATTCTATTCTATTCTATTCTATTCTATTCTATTCTATTCTATTCTATTCTATTCAAATCCTATTTTGAATAGTTACAGAGGGGTTAAAAAAGCCCAACATTTTATTGGCCTGTGGGAATGGCTGCTTGAATCATATCTATGAGGATCTTCCAAGAAAGCAATCCATGGATCATGGTTTTTCTTTAGATGAGATATCCTTCACACAGTATGTAATTGGGACAGAACTTTGGCACAAGGCGCTTGGTTTAGACTCACATGGAATAAATTCTCAACAGTAATTAATTGTGATGCCTATAGGCAAAGTGAAAAATTCTTGATAATGCCCTTCATTTTATAGTGCACTGATTGATGTCAGACAACCAAGGCTGATTAAAGCCAGCAGAGGCTGGCTCTGTTCTAGCCAATCTAAAACTTCTCATCTCACAAAAGTCAAAACTGAATTACTTGGGAAGAGTTTGAGCCTGGCTTGCTTCAGAGGGAGTCAGAGAATCACCAAATACATCGGATTGGAAGGGACCCGCAAAGGTCATCTCTTGTCCAATCCCCATGCAGTGCACAGGGGCATCTTTAACTAGATGAGGTTGCTTAGGGCCCCATCATGTTTGAGCTCAAATGTTTCTCTGGGCAATCCATTCCAGTATTTCACTACCATCATTGTGAAGAACTTCCTTCTGATGTTCAACCTCAATCTATTCTGATTTAGTTTGAAACCGTTGCCACTTGTCCTATTGTTACATGCCCTTGTAAACAGTCCTTCCTCAGCTTTCTTGTATTATTCAGGTATTAAAATGATGAGATGGTCCCAGAGCCTTTTCTTCAGGCTGCATAATACCAATTCTTTTAGCCTGTCTTCATAGAAGAGGTGCTCCAGCCCTCTGATCATCTTTGTGGCCCTCCTCTGGTCCATGCCCTTTCGGTATGGAGGACTCCAGAACTGAACATAGTACTCCAGGTGAGTACTTTTAACACTGCAGACCCCTCTAACACTGCTACATTCCTGATCTGGATTTCAGCTCAAATAGCATCAGCCAGCCTGACTGTATGAGGGGCTACCTTACATACATTCAGTCATAGCTGCTTCCTTTTTGCAGGAGAGTATTCTGGTGCTTCCTTACCTGACCTTCTTGTACCCTGACACAAGAACATAACAAATATTCTCCTGTGTCCAAAAGACATTTCATTCCTCACTATTGTGTCTCTTGTGATGCAAAGATAGATGCTGTGCTAGGAGAGCTTTTGAGTCTGGCCTTGACCTGCCCTGGCCAGCACCTCTGCCTGAATGTTTCTACACACTGCCACAGCAGACAGAATTGTTGTGGCAGGGACAGTGGAGGGTACCTTCTTTTAAGGATCTGCTATCCATTAAGTTGTCCAACGCTACATGAGGCCCACCAGCACTGTCCATATCTGTGACCTCTTATAGCAAATCCCACTGCAAACTGTGCAGGGAATTATATTTTTCATCTGCTTTAAACTGATCCTTTCTAGTACTCTCTGGTTATTACAGGATTTAGTGAATAATATTCTGAACTCACCTGATTACTGCCTGCATGATTTTGTAAAGGGTATCACTTCCTTCCATGGCTGCAAAGTAAACATATTGGAGCAGTATTGGAGATTTAAATTCCCTTTGTTGTTCAGGAGAGCTGGAAGTTATAGACTCCTGTGTTTTTAAGAGAGTAGCACATTTTTTAGTCCTGGTTTTTGATGGAGTGGTATTTTCAGAAGGTTAATTTCTGAGCTTCTTACAGGTACTTTCCATAGTTAACAGCTGTGCCTGAGGGATAGGAATTAGCTACTTCCTTAATTTACTTGCTTGTGAAAATTTTACCAAGTATACAACCACAATTTTTATGGCCAAATTACTTTGAAAATTCATAGGTCAGTTTTGAAAGCTACCCATGTTCACTTCAAACTGTGTCAATACTTCTGTTCTAGTAACCAGTGTCTCACTGTGGTTTTGAATGAATTATTGACTGGTCTCATTAGTGATGCCCTATCATTTAGCCCTGAAATGTGTAGCACAACTTGCCCAAAAGTACAAAGAGTCAAGGAGTCTTGATGCTGATCTTCAGGAAGAAGATCCCTGCCATAGATATGTTAACATTGGTAGCTAGTCTATAAAACCACACTCTAAAGCAGAGCAGAAATCTTAGCAATCTGCCCCAAAAATCCATGTATTGTTTTACCCTCTGGAAACCAGAACCAATACAGCAGACTGACCCTGAATGGTCTGTATGCCTATTAATTGGTGCAAGTTTGTAAGGTGCTTGGAGATAAAAGTGTTATGAGGACTCTGGGAATGCAGCCAAAACAT
The DNA here is from genome assembly GCA_013396835.1 of Psilopogon haemacephalus. Lineage (NCBI taxonomy): Eukaryota > Metazoa > Chordata > Aves > Piciformes > Megalaimidae > Psilopogon > Psilopogon haemacephalus. The sequence goes on along the minus strand of VWZI01021091.1, from coordinate 7,366 downwards.
GACTCCCTGCTGAAGCTCAGAGTATTTCTGTGCTGTTCTGCCACAGGAATGATTTTTGTATTCTCTTGTATCTGCATGCTGCCTGTGTTGCCTTTTTTCATCTCAGTTGTTGGAAAACAATTTGCTCAAGGCCTTGAGTCAGCAACAAATTAACTTTTTTAAACAGAAAAACGTGGCACACCCAGTAGATCAACTGACCTTTAGCTCTGAACATAAAGTTGAGAAGTGAAGTACTATTTGCTTTGTGAGGCAATAGGCAAATGTTCTCTGCATCCTCATGTGCTGCTGCCAGTGTTACTCTTCGTTAAACTGTAACAGTCCAGTAGTGATTCAGACTCCTAATACCTTGTAGGCTTCTTCTTCTGAAGTATGTTAATAGGTTAATTTCACAATTGCTAATTTTACATTATTACAAACACTCATTACATATTTATGTATTATTTACTGCACAAATCTAGGATGATACATTATTTACCTCAATATTAACATTCACCATATCTATTAATTACTATGTTACTACATTAATGTATATTATTTTAAGCATGACTTTTTTCTGGTGTTGTTTCTTTATTCCTGTTATTGGACTCAATATTCTGCAGAGGACACTACTGTCCTGTTCTCTGAGGCCCCTGAATACAAGTACTTTAGACACGAAGTGCCTTTCACTCTTTCCTTAGTATTATATGATAACTTGGGTATGAATGGTGGTTAGCTCAGTCCAGGTATAAACAGAAAAAGGGATGCGAGGTATCTGCTCATCCTTTATATGGTGTACTTGTACAGAGTTCACAGTATAAACCTACTTTTTCTCATTCTGTAAGCCTGAATAGACACACAGCGTGCTACAACTTCTACAGACACCTAGAGAGATGTGAACATAGCCACCTCCTTCATTTTGCTTCCTCTGAGGTAAGCATGTACAACATATTGCTCAAGCCTCAGTTAACCCTTAGACGATGGCTGGTATCATCAAATGGGTTAAGGAAATGGTTTCTTGGTATGACATTGTTGTGACAACTAAAACTTTATCTTAGAGCTGGTTAGACCTTCACAGAAAGGCTTTACTGAAATAAATTATTTTGCTATGTAACAAAGTGACACCAATAAAGGCACTCCCAGTCCTCTGTAACTTAACGTCACCAATAGAGAAATGGAGTGGTCTGTCTCTGAGAAGACTTGCTCTTAGGTATGTGTATATATATGTATATATATATAAAAAATATACATACATATATATAAAATATACATACGTAAGTAAAAAATAAATATATATTAAAAACTATATATATAGAATCCAGACCCTAACGGAAGTTCATTACCATCACTGCGTATCCTAAGGAGGCACCTGAGTAAAAAGTGGACTCAGCAGCAAACAAGAACTGGATTCAGAAGCTGGATTCTGAAACAGGATTCAGGAATTCAGAATTAAAAACAGACAAAGCATAGAGCCCTTCTCAGAGACACCAGCCATTAAAGAAGAGATCTTGACCCTCGTGATCCCTCAGCTTTATACTGAATATGCGTATGGAATGGAATTCCTAGCTGGTTAGTTTAGTGTCACCTGTCCTGTCTTCTCTCTGCAGATGAAGCTTTTTACTCTGCACCCCTAATGTGGTACACAAGACATAGCAGTGACCTTGGCCTTCATACCAATCCTTGGTATTAACTAGAAACATCACTGAAACTTGGCAGTGTTAGAAGTAGACATTGTCTGAGAAAACATGCTTTTAACTTCAGAAAGTGCAGCTAGTTAGAGGTGACTAGTCAGAAAAGTAAAATCACTGAACAGAACCAGCACTCTCTATACCATATCACAGTTAGTTTACAGCTGAACAAAAGCTTTACAGACAACTGAGTTTGTGAGACCTTCTTCTGGAACCTTTGCGAGCCGTTCACTTGCAGTGGCATAGAAAGAACTGCCCTTCTGTGAGGGCAAGTGTAGTGCCCTGTCATAGAGAAACAGTGAGCCAAGCTTTGCAGAGGTTCTAGATAAGGCAGCCAGATGACTGGCAGTCCCTTAGAAACTAATGTAGGCCACGAGTCTTCAATGTGGCAATGAAGTGCCACATGGAGATCTTCCACTACCTTCAGAACAAACAAGGTGCAACCAGTTAAAGATTATGTAGTTATTTTGAAAGACATTACAGTACAGCACCGTATTTCATACAGCCTCTGAAAAAAAACCCCAATACTAAAGGGTTGTTCAATTCACAAAGCAGTCCCTCACCGCTCAGCAGGAATACATTTTAGTACCACTAGCTGGGCACAACATTCATGGAGAGCTTCCAAACATTAACAAGTCAAGATTTTGCCAGTGTGTTCATGAAGTCTTGTTCACCTACAAGCTTATAAGGTCAATAATAATGCCTTTAAAGTGATGGTGGTTTAGCTGGTGAAGCATCCCTCTGTATGGAATTGCTCATTTCAGTTAAGCACCTGCTTCAGCTTAGGCTTGTACTGCTTCCATTACAGAGGGGTAACAAACAGATGGAGAGCAGTACTTAAAACTACTTTGAGCAGAGATGAAGTCTCCAAAGGCTTTATTAAAATAAGCAACAGGATATCAATGCTGCCTTCTTAAACTCTTCTTTCACCCAGAAAGTACTTTGTATGTGAGTCTACTGGGCAGGAGCAGAAATGGAAGGATTGATAAACCAGCAGAAGGTACTGAGAGAAAAAGATGGCTGTTATCCAGGACAGAGACACACAGTGGTTCCCAAGAGCAAAGTGTGAAATTTAGTTTTTGCATCTTTAAAACAGGCAAGGTTTAGGAGAGGAAGGTAAATGAGGGTTACTTAATGAACCCTCAGTGTCTCTTTCAGACTGAATTACTACCTTTTAACCTCTGACCTGTTTAGGCTTGGAGTTTGTTAGTGCTTGGTCAGGCCAGATGAAGGAATGAAAAGCTCTAAGACTTAGATACTTTATTCAAGTTCATTATCCTGCCTAAGAAAACAGATTACTTCTCTCTTAAAAAATGTTCACATTCCATCTTCAGATTGATTGTAGCGTTGTTGTCAAATTGCTGGTGTCTTCTGTTTCATAAGCTGGATGCTACCTTATGTCTTTATATTGTCAGTTGACCTGGTTTGAATTCAGTCTGTAGACTGAAGATAAGAAGATGTGTCTACTACATGTAGCCTATGAAACTATCTAGAAAGGTTCAGATACATATATTTGATGGAACAGGCTTCTTAAATAACTTGATGCTGCCCACAAGGAACCATGACTCATAACTCAAATGAAGGTGTGGTGATTAGGGAGTTTCCTCTACCACCATTAGAAATCACCAGGCTATCTCAGATAGCTGGAAGTTAAAATGAAGCTCTATTTACAGCACAGCACATATTTATGTGTATATGTATACAATATTTACAAATATTTACAATTATACATGAATTAAAAGTCGTACAGAAATTTTAAAACTCTTCCCAAAGAGCAAGACTGTCCAGGACAGTTCCCAGCTACCCCCTCCTTTTTTCCAACCCCTTGTTATCTCAGAAATAACCAAAGAAGCCTGTGCTGAAAGCTTACATGATTAATTTTGAAGATAAGCAGAGGTGAGCTGCCAGAGCCAATAAGGGGTTAGAAGGAAATTATTAAATCAAGTTACATAGGTTTCCAAGCAAGGGAGTTAAAGCAAGATGCACCCAGACCAAAGAGAAGTACTTTGTTATTGTTGTGACTATTTATACCTTTCAGCAAAACCAGTGGGTAATATAGACATCACTATTATTTTTCTTTTCACAGCCAATGGTCTAATTTCTCTCAGTAAAACATTCCAATTAGCCTCAAACCAGCACAGAAAGGTATAACATTGTGCAGACTTTGAGGGTTTTATTTCTGGAATGTTATATTGCTGTATTTTCTTTTGCCTCCTCTCTGCTCAGTATCTTCCTATCTTCCTTCATGAGACATATTTGTCCCCGAGATTTCTGGAGAAAAGCAAACACCTGCACAGAGATGGAGTATTTCTGAGAGTGACAAATCAGGGCTGTAAGGAAGACATTGCCACCTGAGAGAGTGCCTGCCTGACACTAAAGACATCTTGTTAACTGCACCAGTACAAAGCTTGTTGTTGTTTATGCTTGCTATTGTGTTTATAAGGTCTGCAATTCCAAAGCTGCCATCCGCCACTGACTTTACTGGTAGTTATGGCTGATCTACTTGGTTACCAGCTTAGGGTCAGACTCCTGCCTTGGAAGGATGGTGCCATCACCTTATCACTATGGGTAAGTGACCATAAAAATACATTGAAAACTCTAAGAACCTTGTTAAAAATCCCAAAATACCATTATGTTTTTCAAGTGCAGTCAGGTCTGGTTATTCACGCCCAGCTTGCAAACATCGAGTTTTATCAGTTTCTTAGAAAAAATCTTGTCAAGTCTTGTCAAGTCCTGTTCACATTCTATTAAACTAGTTTCTGCTTTAATCTATGGGATGCTGAGACAATGTCAATAAACCAAGCACGATATAATCATCTCTGACTGTTCTGATCTGACAAGCACCTTCATTTGGAGGCTGACTAGTTGTCGATCCATAGAATATTCATGGATCCTATCAGATATTCAGCTCTCCCTCTACACTTGCCAAAGATTTCTGCTGGAATTATGGGATTTGTTGCATGATGTGTAGAAAAACATTATTAGCTTTAACAAATGCTTTTAGGAGTAATAAAGGAAATTTGATTTTTGATCTATATTCAGACAAAATTTTACAAGCTTATGGACCTACTCATTGTTTCTTCAAGTGTGAGAGAGATTCCCTTTCCCTGATGGATGGCTGCTGAGGAGCTGTATGTGGGACACAGCTCAAAATACCCCTCTTGTGTAGGATGCTCCCTTGATGATCAAAGGCATTTGTGGTTAACAAATTTAATTTTTGCACCTCTCTCTAATTTAAAAGCAGAGAGCCACTTGAATGCCAATGGTGTCAATCAGTGTTTTTCTACTACTGGAACTTCCTGCACAAATATTTTATGACCTTTTCTATCTCAGGTTTGCCTGGCTTGTATAGGTTATTTGAATATCTTTTGATTCTGCTTATGTAAGGAATGTTATTGAGGGGTAAATAGAATCACTGCAGTTTATGAAAGTGTGCGCAAATAGGGGTCACCACTTTTGCCTGGATTTTGCAACCGAGTTGCAAAATTTCCTAATTTCCTGCTTTCTTGATATAGTGTAATTATAATCTTATTTATTTTGACTTTTCATGATTTTTTTCCTGATCATTAAGAGTTTCACTACCAGCTGCTGTAATGTTTTTTTTTTTAGAGTGACTAGGTCAACTCCTTTTGCTATTGCATCAACAGCCCCTCTTGAACTTTCTTGGTAGCAAGGGCCTGGGCTGGGAGAAGAAGTGGCAGCACTGGACAGTCCTGACTGCAATTGTTTTCCTGAACCACCTTTAGGAAGCAGAAGACATGGTACAGTGACACAGAGCTGAACTTTGGGTCTGAGAGTGATCACATCTAAGTCACTGAGACAACTCATATATTTAAAGGTATGTATAGCAAAGGAGATTTCCTGGTGTTGAGACTTCATGCTTTGAGTCTGATACTTGTTACAAAGGCCACCAGGGTGAAGATCCCTGCTGTCTCCCACTTCACATATATTCATATGTGTGCATTTCTGGAAAAATAACTGACTTTTTTTTTTTTTCCACCGCTGTGGGGACCCAGGTCCTTAAAGTGCTAGCATTAGCAGATCAAACTATTTCAGTGCAAATAAAAAACCTAGTGATTACTAGGTATAGCTTTGAAATGTTCTTTTAAGTGAAAGAAAATGTTACATGGATACAGACATAAGCATGGTGTCTCCTATCCATAAACTGCATGCCTTTGTTGATATGCACAGCATTTACAGAAAGTGAAATAACTGGGTATGTGTTTCAGTGTTTTTCTTACATTGAAGATATTTCTGTTAATTTTGTGGGAGCATGTGGGGCCCCTACTGACTTTGTTTTTCTCTTTTCTCAACTCTTTCTTTTGCACAGCAGGCAACATTATAACTTCTATAAAAATGATACTGAAAAATAGCACCTTGACTAAGGAAGGAGAATGATTTAAAAATTAATGGAGAGAACTATTGCTTTGCTCTACATACTGTACTGTACACAGCTCTGAAAGCTATTGTTACCATTATTTTAGCACACCAATACCCTTTTCTTTTTAGAGGTGCTACTTTCCAAATTCTGTTCTTGTTAATAGTTTAGCAGTTTATGAAGATGCTGTTAAACTAATTTACTTCATTGTGTCTGTTTATCCACAGTGAAATAGCTGTTAAGTTTACTTGTTGGCTTGTTTGTTTTTTTTTTTTTGTTTTGTTCTGATTTGGTTTGGGTTTTCCTAACTTGAAGAATGGAAAAGTAAATGCATCCTGATTATGCAGATTTTCCATGCGCTCTTCCTTAGGAATTAGTATCTAAAAGTTCTGAAACACATAAATGTAACAGAAGAAAAGGGATGATCAGAGATATCTCTCAGATACCTGCTCCTTGAATGCCTTTTCTGTTCCTGTGTGCCAGCCTTGAGAGGCTGTAAGACAATGGTCAGACAATGCCATACTGAATTGCCTCTGCATTTGCTGCTAAACCTGAGGAAGAATCTGATGGTGAATAGAGCTTTTTTCAACAGTGTGGACAGATGTCCAAGTAGCCAAGTGTTGATGGTACTGCACCCTCCCTTGGGGCTGGCTCTGACAAGATACAGCACTCATCAGGTCTCTTCTTGGTCTCGATAAGGTTTTTACATAGTGGTTTCTGTATAAAATTTTTCTGTTCCTGGGAAAAACACATGATCTGTGTCTTACATTCAGCAACCCATGTTTTGAAAGAATACTGTACTTTCTACTGCTGCTGAAGCTCTCTTTTGCTGTCTCCTGACTTTGCCTGAAATCCTTCCAGAAAGCTTACCTTGGGGTGCTGGAGCATTACTTCTCTCTGTGCTGACAGGGCTGACAGTACTCCACAGAAAACTCAGGAATAAGGCTCCCTTTGACACCGACCTTGCTGCTGCTTTCACTATATAAGACAGTGTTAGGCTGCAAGCTTCCTTGTATTGTGTCACCAGCATCAATGCACTGGTTGAAAATGTGAAAAAAACAGGGTGTTCAGCCTAGGCAGTTTGATCTGGTATTGCCGTGGCTCTGGAAAACCCTCATTCCAACAGACTGGCTAGATGAGGCTGCAGCTCAAAACAGATCTCTTTCCTCTCCTCATTTCCTTTGCATCTTCTCTCACTGTTCAGCCTGAAAATACCTCTCCAACTGTCCTTATACTTCTAATTTTTCTATTCCTATGCAGTTTGACTGATGACTCCTCTGAGCTTAGAATCATAGAATCATAGAATGGTTTAGGTTGGAAGAGA
>VWZI01021090.1:1109-20510 GCA_013396835.1 Psilopogon haemacephalus | reverse complement strand
AGGAAAGAAACTGGTGAAGCCTAGCGCCGACCCAGAGCCGACTGAACAGCGCAAGCACACTGGCTTATCTGGATGTTTTGGGAACATTCTAAAACAACCTTCTTTCTTCTCTCTCAGTCAAAACTGGGTGAAGGGACACAGTGTTTAATTTCTCACTCTCAGGCAGCAGTCTAATTTTTCACACAAATTCTCCAATTAGCTCAAACCAACACAATAATAAATAACGGGGAAAAAGTTTTTGGGTTTTTTTTGTTTTTACAGGAGGCAGAAGGAAGGGGAAACAAATGAGAATGCAATGGTGTGGAAGCAAGGTGTTGGATACAGAAAAACAGGGAGAAGGGGAAAAAGGGAAAAAATACCGCTGCAGCAAAGGGGGTTTGAGTCCAAAAATACGATCCCGCGGCTTGGTGGTGCTGAAGGAAAAGAAGCAGCTTGCACCAACAGTTCTTAAACGCAGATAAGCAGTTCCCAATCTCCATGCAGTGGGTTGCTGAGCACGTGGATGGAAAGTGGGGAGCGGCAGGCACAGCCTCCAGCAGCACGGCAGTGAGGAGGGAGAGGGAGAGAGAGAGCAAGGGGGGCTGGGTGTCTCCCCCCCCCTTTATAGTCCAAAACCTAGCAGGAAGTGGGAGTGTCTAACCATGATACCTGGGAGAAAAGGGTCAAACCACCCTTTGTGGGGAGGGACCCACCTGGGTAAGGGCCAAACCATCTCTTGGGAAGAGTCAGGGAGTCCCAGGTGGGCTTAACCCTTTACAAAAAGAGAGGGAGAGAGATAAAGGGAGAGAAATAGAGGGAACAACAGACAAAAGAGGAGAGAAAAGGAGCAGAAGAGGAAGAAGAGCAGGGATTATATTACCACCAGATGGAAATGGGGTGAGAGAGATAGAGAGGTGTGAGTGGTCCAGGGATGTTTTCTAGCATTAGTCAGGAGTTCTTCTTAGAATCATAGGATCACAGAATCAGTCAGGGTTGGAAGGGACCACAAGGATCATCTAGTTTCAACCCCTCTTCCATGCCCAGGACACCCTACCCTAGATCAGGCTGTACACAGCCTCATACAGCCTTGCCTTAAACACCTCCAGAGATGGGGCCCCAACTACCCCCCTGTGCAATCTATTCCAGGGCTTCACCACTCTCATGCTGAACAACTTCCTCCTCACATCCAGTCTGAATTTCCACACCTCCAGCTTTGCTCCATTCCCCTTGTCCTGTCATTACCTGGTAGCCTAAAGTCCTTCCCCAGTTTTTTGTATGTCCCCTTCAAATACTTGAAGGCTACAATAAGGTTACCTCAGAGCCTCCTCTTCTCCAAACTGAACAGCCCCAATTCTTTCAGTCTGTCCTCATAGCAAAGGTGCTGCAGCCCTCTGATCATCCTTGTGTCCCTTCTCTGGACATGCTCCAGCATGTCCACAACCCTCTTATAATAGTGACTCCAGAACTGGATGCAGTACTCCAAGTTGGGTCTCACCAGAACAGAGTAAAGAGGGAGAATCACCTTCCATGACCTGCTGGCCACATATCTGATGCAGCCCAGGATCTGGTTGGCTTTCTGGGCTGCAAGTGCACACTGCTGGCTCATGTTGAGCTTCTAATCCACCAGCACCCACAAGTCCCTCTCCTCAGGACTGGTCTCCAGACAGTCACTGCTCAGGCTGGATTTGTGCTTGGGATTGCCTCAACCCAGATGCAGGACCTTGCACTTCGTCTTGTTGAACCTCATGAGGTTGGCTTGTGCCCACCTCTCCAGCCTGTCCAGGTCCCTCTGGATCGTGTCCCTGCCCTCTAGTGTGTCTACTGCACCACAGAGCTTGGTGTCATCATCAAACTTGCTGAGGGTACACTCAAATGCCTTTGTCCATGTCACCCACAAAGATGTTGAACAAGACTGCTCCCAGGAGTGATCCCTGTGGGACTCTGCTTGTCACTGCTCTCCACTTGGACATGGACCGATTGACAGCCACTCTTTGGGTGCGGCCATCATGGTACTTCTTTATCCATTTAGTGGTCCACCCATCAAGCCCACTTTTCACCAACTTGGAGACCAGGATGTGGTGTAGGACAGTGTCAAAGGCTTTGTTCAGGTCCAGGTAAATTACATCAGTTGCTTGCCTCTCATCTATTAATGTTGTGACCTGCTCATAGAAGGCCATGAGGTTTGTCAGGCAGGATTTGCCCTTGGTAAAGCCATGCTGATGTATGAAATCACCTCTTCACTATTCTGTCTCGATAGTGCCTCCAGGAGGATCTGCTCCATGATCTTCCCAGGCACAGAGGTGAGACTGACTGGCCTGTAGTTCCCTGGCTCTTCCTTCCTACCCTTTTTGAAAATGGAAGTTATGTTTCCCATTTTCCATTCAGTAGGGACTTCACCAGACTGCCAGGACTTTTGGAATATACTAGAGAGGGGTTTAGCAACTTCATCCATCAGTTCTCTCAGTACCCGTGGATGTATCCCGTCAGGCCCCATGGTTGCCCTGACAATCTTAAATTCAACTGGTTCATGGTCACTGCAGCCAAGGCTGTCCAGGAACCTCACATTAGTCACCAGCCCTTCCCTGTTGGTGAGAACAATGTCTAGCATAGCACCTCTCCTTTTTGGTTCCTCTACCATTTGGAGGAGGAAGTTGTCATCTGTGCAATCCAGGAACATCCCAGATTGCTGATGCCTTGCTGTGTTCTCCCTTTAGCAGATGCCGGGGTGCCTGAAATCTCCCATGAGTACCAGGGCTTGTGACCTGAGGGCTGTTTCTATTTGCCTGTGAAGGGCCTCATCTGCTTGCTTCTGCTCATCAGGTGGCCTGTAGCAGGCCCCTGCAGTAACATCACCATATCCTGTCTTCTCTTTAATTTTTACCCATACACTCTCAACCAGCTCATCATCCTTCCACAGGTGGAGTTCTGTTGATTCCATCTGGTCACTGATGTTGATGGCAACACCTCCTCCTCTCCTCCCCTGACTGTCCTCTTTGCTTGTATCCATCTATCCCTATGTTCCAGTCATGGGAATCATTCCAACAAGTTTCAGTAATAGCCACTATGTCATGGCATCCCAGCAGCACAGTGGCCCTTAGTTTATTCTGTTTGTTGCCCAAGCTCCATGCATTTGCATAGAGGCACTTCAGCTGGGCTGGCCCTGTCCTCCTTGTGTGCCAATTCTCCTTGATTTCCTGAGATTGTTCTGGTGCATCATCCCTGGCTTGCCTCAGGGTGGAAATTTCAGTGCCCTCATTCGCTGTCCATCCCTCATTAGTTCTCCCAGCAGGAGACTATTAACCCCTTCCCCCTTCAAGTCTAGTTTAGAGCCCTGTCAATGAGCCCTGCCAATTCTTGCCCCAGTATCCTTTTCCCCTTCTGGGGCAAGGGCATCCCCTTAGTTGTCTGCAGCTCTGGTGCCTTGTAAACCAAGCCATGATTATAGAATCCAAACCCCTGTTGATGACATCAGCCCCAGAGCCATGAATTGAGCTGTTAGCTCTTCCTAAATGTTCCGTTGTTCATCACTGATGTTAGAGGGATAGAGGAGAACACAGCTTGAGCTCCTGATCCATTTAGCAATTGTCCTAAAGTCCGGAGGTTTCTTTTAATTGATTGTGAGCCTCTCATTGCATTGTCACTACCCACTTAAAATACCAGAAGTGGGTAATAGTCTGAAGGACTCACGAGGTTGTGATTTTTATCTACAATGTCCCTTACGTGGGCACCAAGGAGGCAGAAGACCTCTCTATGGAGTGGGTTCAATCTGCATATTTGGCCCTCTGTTCCCTTCAGTAGGGAGTCTCCCATAACAATGACCCTTAGAGGTTTCTTGTCAGGATGGGTTTTGATGGCTGGCCTGAGGCAACCTGTCTTTGGTTCGAGGCACTTTGAGCCCTCATCTTTGCTGATGACCTGTTTCTCCTGCAGAGCCTCGTACCTATTCTGCAAGTGCAAGTGCAAGTAGCACGCTTGCTCCATTTGCATTTGTTCTGTCAGGTGGAGACCTTGTTCCCATGGACTCTGCTTATGTGGATTACTACATGGAGGCTGAGAGACTTGCAGGGAGGACATTGAACCCCTTGCTCCACTAAGAGTTAACCCTAGTTCAGGTTTGTTAAAGATTAGATTATGGAAATAGTTTCCATTTCACAGTCTCTTATAGTTCTTAGTCTTTCCACATCTTCTTTTAGTTCAGCCACCATGTTCATCAGATCCCTGATCTGCTCACACCTAACACAAATTTTGTCCCTGCCATCCTCCATATCGAGTGCCAGGCTCCAGCACTCACTGCAATCAGCTGCCTGAACATCTGCATGCTTGTGTGTGGCCTCTGTTTGGGTGCCCACTGTTTTTCAAATGGCCTTTGTCCAAGTAGTAACCATGTCCTTCGGTAACCTCCTTGTCCTCTCCACCTTTTCCACCTTTTTTTTTTTTTTTTCTCCTTTGAGTTCTCCTCTCCTGGAAGGCATTTGTCAGGTCTTTTATACAGTTTTTCTCTGGTCCTAGTCTTATTGATGTCCTGGGGCAGATGACCAGGGATTCCTCCTGTGCATTCTTATGCATTAGAAGGGGTCCAGCGTGGGCATCAGGGAGGTTCTCCAGCCCCTCTCTATGTACCCTGAATACACATAAGCCTTTTCTCTTCAAGATAGCTGATACTGGGCCAGCTGATACCAGGCTGTATATATCCTGGACATCCAAGCCAGGCTGAAATCCAGGAAAGTCACAAAAAACCCATGGTATTTACATCCTAGAGAATCAACAAAGGTGCTGTAGCTCTGGTGATTTGCATTTCTTAAGCATTAGGCCAGGAACATTGTCTGAATTTGGGAAGGAAACAAAGCAATCCTTATCAAGGGAGAGCTGATTTCAGACTCTCACACCAACAGGTCAGTTCATGGCTCTGGGACTGATGCCATCAACAGAGGTTTGGATTTTACAACCACATCTCATTTTGCAAGGCACCAGATCTGCAAGCAACTGATGGGATGCACTTGTCCTAGAGTGGGCAAATGATTTAAGGGTAGGAGTTGGCAGGGTTCATTGATAGGGATTTAAACTCAGTTTTAAGGGGGAAGAGGTTATTAATCTCATACTGGCCTGTGAAAAACAGTGGGGCAGCTCACCAGAAGCAGAGGGATGGAATGCTAGTAAGAGTTCTCTATTTGTTGCCCCGAGGCAAGCCAGGGATGATGCACCAGAAAAATCTCAGGAAATCAAGGAGAATTGGCACACAAGGAGGACAGGGCCAGCCCAGCTGAAATGCCTCTATGCAAATACATGGAGCTTGGGCAATAAACAGGATGAATTAAGGGCTACTGTGCTGCTGGAAAACAGTGACATAGTGGCTATTACTGAAACTTGTTGGAGTCATTCCCATGACTGGAACATAGGGATAGATAGGTACAAGCTCTTTAGGAAGGACAGTCAGGGGAGGAGAGGAGGAGGTGTTGCCATCAACATCAGTGACCAGATGGAATCAACAGAACTCCACCTGTGGAAGGATGATGAGCTGGTTGAGAACATATGGGTTAAGATTAAAGTGAAGACAAGGGAAGGTTAAAGTAGGGGTCTTCTACAGGCAACCTGACCAGCAGAACTGGTCCCTCTAACAGTCCCATCAGCCACACAGAAGTCAGGATACTGAGAGCTCCCCACCCTCTTGCCAGCTCCCCACCCTCTTGCCATCTCCCCAGACAAGATGACTCAGAAGCTGGAGATCAATGGAGACAAATTCCTCCTATGTGTGGTAGATATGGCACCCCAACAGCCATTGAACCCACTCACGTGCCCTGGAAGAATAGATTTTCTGTTCTTAGTGAACCTGTTGTCATAAAAATGAGTGTTCTGCAAGTGAAACCAGGGAACAGCTGCTATGAAAGCTTATCTAGTTTACATAATTCAGAGAGACTAGGAGGGACCTAGTCTATCAAAACATCTGAAGATAAGATGAAGAGAGGTGTGCTTGTAATCAGGGACTCACTTCTAAAGGGTGTTGACGGTCATATATGCAGACCCGATCCACTCTATAGGAAAGTATATTGCATCCCTGGGGCCAGGGTTAAGGACGCAGTGAAAAGAATTTTTATCCTCATTGATGATTTTCCAAATAGTCAATGATGAAATCTCAAAAAGAAGTTTGAGAGCAATGAAGAAAGACTTTGGAGCCCAGGGATGAATGGTGAAGGGGTCAGGGTTACAAGTAGTATTTATCTCTGTCACACCACTAACTATGCCTGATGAGGGCACGAACATGAAAACACAGCAAATTAATGCCTGTCTGTGGCACTGATGTAAACAGCAGAATTTGGGGTTCTTTGATCACAAGCTACTCTACAAGACTCCAGGCCTCCTTAGTAGAGGTATAAACTGCTTGTCTCTAAGAGGAAAAAGAATTCTGGGACAAGAACTAGCAGGGCTGGTTGATAAGTCTGTAAGGGGTTAAAGCTTACCTGGAACTGGATCCTGACTCCTGAAGTAGAGTTCTGGGTGCAGTCATGAGATTATGATCTCATCGCAATTACAGAGACGTGGTGAGACAGCTTGCATGACTGGGATGTGGAAATGGATGACTAAGTACTTTTCAGGAAGCATAGACTGACAAGGTGAGGTGGTGAAGTTGCTCTCCATGTAAGTAAGCAACTAGAGTGCATTAATCTTAACCCACAGGGAGATGATGAAAATGCTGAAATGTTTCATAAGAGTCAAGAGACATGCAAACGTGATGATACTGTTGTGGGCATTTACCACAGGCCACCAAACCAAGAAGAAGCAGTTGATGAGGCCTTCTAGAGGCAATTGGAAGTAGCCTCAAGATCAAGTGCTCTGGTGCTCATGGATAACTTCAATCACTCTGGTATTAATTGGAAAGACCACACAGCCGAGCATAAACAGTCCAAAAGGTTTCTGCAGTGCATTGAGGACAACTTTCTCCTGCAGGCAGTTGAAGAACCAACAAGGAGAAACATGATGCTGACCTTGTAGTAATAAACAATGAAAAATTGGTCATAGATGTTAAGGTTGGGGGTAATCTTGGCTGTAGTGACCATGCCATGTTAGAATTTAATCACAAAATCACAAAATAAAACATGTTGGAAAAGACATCTAGGATCATTGAGTCCAACCTGTCACCTAACCCTTCTAATTAACTAAACTATGGCACTAAGTGCCTCATCCAGCCTCCTCTTAAACACCTCCAAGGATGGTGACTCCACCACCTCCATGGGCAGCCTGTTCCAAAGGGCAATCATTCTTTCCATGTAGAACTTCTTCCTAATGTCCAGCCTAAACCTGCCTTGATGCAGTTTGAGACTGTCCTCATGTTCTGCCTGGGAGAAGAGACCAGCCCCTGCCTGGATGCAACCTCATTTTATGTAGCTGTAGAGAGCAGTAAAGTATCCCCTGAGCCTCCTCTTCAGGCTGAACAATTCCAGCTCCCCCAGGCTGTTCCTATTGGGCTTGTGTTCCAGTCCCCTTACCAGCCTCGTTGCCCTTCTCTGGACATATTCAAGCACTTCAACATCTTTCTTAAATTGAAGGGCCCAGAACTGGACACAGTACTCAAGGTGTGGCCTAACTAGCACTGAGCACAAGGACAGAATGACTTCCCTGGTCCTGCTGGTCACACTATTCCTGATACAGGCCAGGATGCCATTGGCTCTCCTGGCCACCTGGGCACGCTGCTGACTTATGTTCAGTTAGCTGTTGACCAGTACCCCCAGGTCCCTCTCTGCCTGGCTGCTCTCCAGCCACTCTGTCCCAAGCCTGTAGTGCTGCATGGGGTTGTTGTGGCCAAAGTACAGTACCTGGCACTTGGATTTCTTCAAACTCATGGCATTGGAATGCGCCCCTCTGTCCAGCCTGGACAGGTCCCTCTGCAGAGCCCTCCTACCCTCTAACAGATAGACACATCCTCCCAACTTGGTGTCATCTGCAAACTTACTGATGGTGGACTCAATCCCCTCATCCCGGTCATTGGTGAAGATATTAAACAGGACTGGACCCAGCACTGATCCCTGTCGGACACAACTAGTGACTGGCCACCAACTGGATGTGACACCATGCACCACCACTCTGGGCCCAACCACCCAGCCAGTTCTTAACCAAGCACAGAGTCCCCCTGTCCAAGCCATGGGCTGCCAGCTTGGTCAGGAGTTTGCTATGGTAGACAGTGTCAAAGATCTTGCTGAAGTCCAGGTAGACTACATCCACAGCCTTCCCCACGTCCATCGGGCAAGTCACCTGATCATAAAAAGAGAACAAGTTGGTCAAAGAGGACCTGCCCCTCCTAAATGCATGCTGACTGGGTCTGATCCCCTGGCCATCCTGTAGGTGCCCTGTGATTGTACTCAGGATGATCTGCTCCATTATCTTGCATGGCACTAAGGCCAGGATGACAGATCTGTAATGTCCTAGGTCCTTCTTATGACACTTCTTGTGGACGGGCACCATAATGGTCAGCTTCCAGTCTTCAGGGACCTCTGTAGTGAGCCATGGCTGTTGATAAATGATGGAAAGTGACTTGGGATGCTCATATGTCAGCTCTCTCATCAACTTAGAATAGATCCCATATGACTTCTGAGGATCCAAGAGGCTCAACAAGTCTCTAACTGCTTCCTCCTGGATTGCAGGGGTGCTGTTCTGCTCCCTGACCCCACCTACCAGCTCAGGAGGCCAGCTGTCCTCAGGACAACCTGCCTTACTATTGAAAATTGAGGTGAAGAAGGTATTAAGCACCTCTGCCTTTTTCCGTAGTCACTACATTCCCCTCCTTAATTTTTTCCTTAGCTACCATCCCCTTTTTTCAAAGGTGATGTGCCCTATTTTTTCCCCTTAATTCTTTCACAAGACCCTTGTCATCTTCCCCAGCAGTTCTGCTTTCAGCATGTTGGCACAGCCTGTTTCTGTGCCTTCAAGATTTGTTTCTTGAAGTAGGTCCAACCTTCCTGGACCCTTTTGTTTTTAAAGGCTTTTTCCCAAGGTACTCTTTGAGTTAATGTGGCTGGGCATACCTTGAGTTGGATCTTGAGGAGCATCTGGAAGAACAGTAACAAGAAAGCATATGGTCCTAGCTTTTGCATCGCTGCCTCCTGGCTTCCTGCTGCAGGGACCTACCTCTGCAGTTAACTGCTGCCATTTGTGGGAGTGTCACAGAACACCTCAGCTTTTCCCTGCGTTGTTCCATGATCTTGGCTTCGTGAAAGCCGTATCTACAGTCATCTTGGACTTTGGTGGGTTTACTCCCATTGGACTCTGTACCATGTTGATCCACTGCTGGATCATAGTTCGCAACTTCAGACACTGCCGCGAAAGACACTGCCACAAAAGACACTGCCACAAAGGAGCCAAGGGACCACCTCGAAATTCCTACTCCATCATCATGAGTAGCACAGACATTCCCTAAGGCTCCACACTGCATTTTGTTTGTAAGTAGGGCAAAGCTGTTTTATGCCCAAACTTTTTCCAGTCTTCTCATTTTTCTAAATTGCCTGAAAAGCATCTGTGTGAAGATTTTCCCAAATGAATTACAACCCACATTGAAACTAGTTTGTACATAGATTGTGGGCAGGGCTTTTGGAAAAAAAACCCAAAACCTACATATTTTATAATTCTTGCCTCATTAATTGCCCACTGACGATGATGGAGAGATGAAACGCTACTTGATACAAGTAAAGTGTCCATTTATTGCGTGCAAAGCACTAACTTATATATTCTAAAAATCAAAACTTTTGCATTGTGTCTAATAATAATTGGTTAGTGCAACTGTGTACAGAAAGCAGTTGGTTAGTAACACCTTATCAAGATGCAGCTCCTTATTTGGACAAAGCTTACATTCCTTTTACTTGACACTGCTTAACTTCTAGACACTCGTTATCTCTAATGTAAAACATCTGCCAAGTCTCTGCTCAGACCTTCAGCAGTTATCTATCTGCCCTGGCAGTAACCTTCCACTAGTTCAGTTGCATTATGTACCCATGGCTTTCATCCCACTAAAGTCAAAACATTTCTGCGCATCAATCTCTCAGCACTCTGAGCAAAACCTAAAAAAGCATTTCCTACAATTTTATAATTCCTGCCTTCTTAGTTGTGCACAATCAATTCAGTTAGTTCTTTGAATAAGTTGAATTCTGCCCTCTGGAAGTACATTGTGGATGTTTTGGTGATGCCTCTTCTAGCTTCACTGCACATTGAAAACTTTATTATTTTGTGGTCACTGCACCCCAGACAACCTCTGACCACCACATCTCCCATCTCTATTTGTAAACATAAGGTCCAGCAGAGCTTCACCCCTGATAGGCTGGCACACCAGCTGTGTCAAGATGCTATTCTATACTCTCTAAAAGCCTTCTAGACTGCCACCTCTCTGCTGTGTTGAGTTCCCAGAAGATATCTGGAAGGTTAAAGTCACCTACAATAACAAGGCTTAGCGGTCTTGAAACATCATGCAGTTGTTTATAGAATAACATCCATCTCCTTTTCCTGGTTGGGTGGCCTGTAACATACTCCAACCAGTATATCAATCCTACTGGTCTGCGCTCTGATTTTCACCCATAGGCATTTAATCTGCTCATCATTAAGCACAAGCTCCATGACATCAAGGGCTTCCCTAACATTCAGGGCCACCCCTCCATCCCTTCTCTCTCTCCTGTCTTTTCTGAAAAGTCTGTGTCCGTTCATTGTAGTGCTCCAGCCATGTGATGCATCCAACCACATTTCTACTACCGGAAGACTACTACATCATGGCCTTCCTGTTGCACCAAGACTTCCATCTTGGAAGGTCCAAATTATACCTAAACATCATATCTAAAACACATACCTGAACACCCATCTTGTCAACACACACACCCTATCCCTCTCACACACACACTTTTTTCCCCAGGGTGGAAGAAGCAGGAGAAGAGACAAAAGCACTGCCGCCTTTCAGTCTGCCACACAAATACCATATTTGGCTTATTTTGCACCCTTCATTGTTTGTGGTAAACACAGTTCACAATGCTAGGCATGTGGATCTCCCTTTTTCAGTAGAATAACCTAGGATTGGTTCCAAAGGTGTTTTTACCTGTTGCTATTGGTCAAAGACACTCATCAAAATGCTTTCAAACCTACCCAAATCATTTGTTTGCTGCCTGCTACCTTTGTTTGCCTTGCTACCTATTTGCCTTGCATGCTTTGCATTTTGCCTAGCATGGGGACTTGCCTCCCCGACAAACAGCAGAACTAGCAATGGCCTGGTAATGGCCTAGCAAAAGCCTGTGACATCAGGAACCACAGGTCTGCTGCTCTAGCCAGGGCCGGCCGCTTTGCCATGCACTGAACTTCATTGGACTGTTCCAGCCCATAAACCTGGATCCTGCTCAACTCAGACAGCTGAATACTCCTAATGATTTTCTGAGAGCCACTGAAGACTTATCTCATGTTCTCAGACAACATGCTTAATTTAAGCTATGCAAGCAGCAAGTCCCTGCATCACCACGTGGCAAGCCACCTTGTGACTGAGGGACTACAACTTTTTCCCATTTATGCCTCTACATGTGTTTTGGATCACAAATTAAGGAAGTGAGGAAATCCTACTCTCTTTTCTGACGTTTGTAAAAGTTTAGGTTTAACCTTTAAGCAGAATTTATGCTGCAAGACTCTTCAGTTGTTTAAGTTTTCTAGAATCTTTCTTAAATCATCTAAGTCAATATGATTGTACATATACATTCTGCAAAATCAGTTCAACCAGCCACATAACAGAATCTCTGTGTGTCAACTGTAAATAAGTTTGGGAAAATTTTCTTTGTATACAACAGACCTCCCTATGGGATGGATCTGGGTGACACACTGGACCCTGTGACTATTACCCTTCTTTTTTTTTTTTTTTTTTTTTTTAAATACCAGAGGTTTTAATGTGGGGCACTCTACACCTAGACTTTGGTGACACCTCTAAGCTGGAAGAACCATCACCCTCATCCCCTTGCAGATACCTGTCTGTCTCCATCTTCATTCTCCTCTCTGTCAACTCCTGAAGCCCCATACCTATCCTACAATGTAGGTGAGGGACACCGATGAGATTCTCACTTACCTCTCTGAGGAGGGATCTTTTTCCATTCTTTATAGGATATAGCGCAGTGATAGGACTGGGGCAATGGAGCAAAACTAGACATGGGTAGATTCAGATTGGATGTTAGGAAGAAATCCTTCACCATGAAGGTGGTAAGACATTGGAACAGGTTGCCCAGGAAGCACTACAAAAAGCTCCCTTGCTGCAAATCACTCTTGGTCTCTATTGTCTGGCTTTTTGCTTCACATATGTGGACTATAAACAGAAATTCTGGAAGGCTTTCCCAAGAAAAGTAGTCTGTAAGAGGCATTCTCATAGCTACCTTTGCAGCCTTGTGAGTAAAATTGGAATATTTCCTAGAGTCTCCAGGGAAAGCCTGTCTCTTCTTAACGGGGACATTCACTGCTGTGGATTCATCTTTTCCCAAATTCTGTTTCTCAAGATGTTTTCTTACTGTTTATATATACGTAGTGGTGGTAGTATGGTGCAAGAAAATATTTTTCAAAATTAATATAATTTATTAATTTTTATATTGAGGCATCTTGCTACTGATCACAAATTTTAATGATAGGTTCTTTGCAATGGTCATGGAAACATTGCACAAATGAAAAGGCAGAATCTAGAACACTTAAGAAATTACTATCAGTAATATAACATTAAATCATTTGAACTGGAAAGAGGTTCTTGTGGTCAATTATATTGCTTGCCCACTAGATAGACTCGAGAAACTCCTTTCTGCTTAAGGCAGGAGGCACTTGGATTCACATAGAGTTTACAAAGTTTTGCAAAGAGGGTTTTGAGTATTTACTTACAAAAGTTATTTCCAGATTCCCAGAACTAATTACAGTTTCCAGACAATACCCAAACACTTGCAGGGAGTTCTGTTGGTGTTTTCTTAGCTGTTGAGCCTTTTACATCTTCCCGGGCTCTAACAGGGTGCTGGAAGAGAGGCAAATGATCTCTGACCTGATCCTCGTTCCTCTTGGACAATTTGTGTCCCTTCCAGTGCTCCCAGGCTCGGCAGAAGACTTGTGGGTGTGCAGTCTTGGCACAATGCCATGCTGGCTAAGTGAACCTATCGCATCAAGGCATTCAAAGCTTATTGCCTGGTAAACTTGAAGTAGCTTCCAGGAAGACAAAAAAAGTATCAGGGCTTGTTATTATGTAAAAGGTAGAGTATGGCAGGATAAAACGGCAAAGAGGCAGAAGCAATGGCAGAAGCACATTAAGGCTGAATAGCTTAATGGATTGATTAAAGAAGGCCTTAGGATTTTGTTACTACTGGTAGTGATTTTATTATGTGTTTGTGTAGCATTTAGCTGTATTAAAAAAGGACTAACTAAAGTAATGAACCAAGCTTGGGTTGTTCAAAAGAAAGAAGGGGGAATTGTCGGAGAATTTCTAGTTGAAAAGTGAGGACATGAGCTGTTGGAACTGAGCAACNCTGAGTTTGTTCATCAGACAATGGAGACTTGTTAGAATATGCCAAATATTATATACTGACCAATCATATTGCTTCTTTTGTAACCACCCCATCTTGGGACTATAAGTTTAACAAACTTGTATTAGGTGGTAGAATAGGAATAATAAAGGAGAACAATGATCTAACCATATTGGTAACCAGTCTCGTTACTCTGGGGTGCTCTCATCATCTGTTATTTGCAGTTGAACCCTAAAAGCTATCCGCAAATTAAAGCCTGTGAAATTATTTTGAGAATGCATCAGTTCAGAATTAGTTAGGTGTTATATTTTGTTCAATTCAACCACAAGTAAATTCATTCCAGTACTGCATTAAGGTCACTAGATGTAAGAGCACATTTGTTTTGAAAGAGAAAATCATGAGATGAAATTTAGTAATTATACCTTTAACTATAGTCAAATCTTTACTTAAATGACAAATTCCTTATGTGTATAAGGTAGAATTGTTCAATTATAGTGATGAAAATGTTATTTACTCTTTTCAGTTTCTGAAAATTTTAATATTTAAACAACTAAAATTTTTGTAAGACAGTTGACTTGGAGGGAATTTTTTGTTTAATTTTGTTTTGTTTTCTTTTTTGAATCAAAAATACTTTATTGTCTAAATAATTACATAACAAATAAAACATTCTCAGGATGGAATAAAATAATATTATGAGCTCCTAGAACATTTGTTATTGAAAAAAATAAATTATCTTTTAACATATAAATACATAAAACAAGATCCACGTATCATATGAGCATCACATCAATATATTTCAGGTGTTTAATTGCTTGAAAAGGACCTAGAAACATGAAATTAAGAACTATGGTAATTAAACAATGTGGAATACTGATTTAAAGCTAAACTAAACTGACTAAAGGTGTCATAATGATAATACTTTTTCATGGCCTGAAGACCTTTCTTGAAAACTGCCCAAATTTCAAATGGTATTTTCAAAAATAATTCCAAATTACTGCCAAAATATCCTTTCCCTCTGATAATTCATCATAGAAGTGCCACTTGCAGAAACAGTATTTTTACAAAAATGTTTTTCAATCCCTTATTTTGGGAACTGTAGCTCTTTTTTTTTTTCTTTTCTTACAAGATGCATGTAGAAGTCCCATTGCAGTTTTATTTGAAGTTTCACGGTAGAAAACTACTTATTGGATTATATCAAAAAGTATACAGTTTCATTCATCAGAAATTCAAGGTTTTAATAGCTAATCTTTAATAAAGGGACTTGAAAATACTGTATTTAATTGTGGATGGCATCCAGTTTGAATTGTTAGTCCAAACATTTTTCCAAGATACTGAATTTCCATATATCTTTATATTAACATGTTTTGCTGCTAAATGTACTGAAAGATATATTTCATACACTGTTCGTAGGTGACTGAATAGAAACATGCAGGAACTTCAACTCCCATTTTCTGCTGTCAAGGTTTTTACAGGTACCAGTCTGTTCACACTAATTTTCACAGTAGCCATAGTAAATCCCAATTTTATAACCACTCTAGACTAGCAGAATTTCATGTCTGCCCTGATTACCAACATTCTTTACCTTGAATTATTTTAACTTCAAGGATTTCAGTTCATAGTTTCATTCAGTGTATACCAGTTTGTTCCTTCCCTAAAGCCTTTTTCTTCCACTTGTCATTTAATACTTAGTTTCAGAAATGGCGTTTCACCTCTTCGTAGAAAATGTTACTGCTGTTTTTCTCCTTTGGGGACACTATCTGGAATTAAATAACATTTTATTTTATTGTCTATAATATATGAAGCAAACAATCACAAACTCTCATCAGAATCAAGAAGTTTAAATTGGGAATGGATAAATTGCTAAAAACTAGTACCAGACAACCAAAAAAAGTTTATTTATTTACAATAATAAGATAAACAAGTAGATTTTATGAGAAATGGAAATAGCACTAAAAAGTACTGGCAAAGCAGGATGTATTTTTTCATTTCAAGGCTTACCAAAGGTCAATAAACTGTTTTCAAATTCTGTAAGCATTGCATACAAAAGTATCTTTACACGCAATGATGATTGAATACATATTTTTGAAATCTGTATGTGTAACCTACATGGCTTAGCATACTGTTTTCATTGTATTTCCAATTTCATAGAATCATAGAATCATGGAATGTCAGGGGCTGAAAGTGACCCCAGAAGATCATGTAGTTCTACTCACCTGCCAAAGCAGGATCACCTATACCAGATCACACAGGAAAGCATCCAGGTGTGTTTTGAGTATCTCCAGACAGGGAGACTCCACAACTCCCATGGACAGCTTGTTCCAGTCTTTTGTCACCCTCACAGTGAAAAAATTCCTCCTCACATTTAAATGAAACTTCCTATGACTCAGTTTCCACCTATTGCCCCTTGTCCTGCCATCAGATATCACCAAGAAGAGCCTGGCTCCATCCTCCTGGCACTCACCTTTAACGTATTTATAAACATTGATGAGATCACTCCTCAGTCTCCTCTTCTCCAAGGTAAAGAGCCCCAGCTCCCTCAGTCTCTCCTTGTAAGAGAGATGTTCCATTCCCTTAATCATGTTTGTGGCTCTGCACTGGACTCACTTAAGCAGCTGTATCATAGAATCATAGAATCATAGAATGGTCTAGGTTGGAAGAGACCTCAAAGATCATCCAGTTCCAACCCCCCACCACAGGCAGGGACACCTCCCACTAGATCAGGATGCTCAAGACCTCATCCAGCCTGGCCTTGAACACATCCAGGGAGGGAGCAGACACAACCTCCCTGGGCAACCTGTTCCAGTGCCTCACCACTCTCACTGTGAAGAATTTCTTCCTAACATCCCGTTCAAATCTCCCCTCTGCCAATTTGAACCCCTTCCCCCTCATCCTGTCATTACAAGACCTTGTGAACAGACCCTCCCTAGCACTCCTATAGGCCCCCCTCAGATACTGGTAGGCTGCTATAAGGTCTCCCCGAAGCCTTCTCTTCTCCAGGCTGAAAAGCCCCAACTCTTTCAGCCTGTCCTCATAGCAGAGGTGCTCCAGCCCTCTGATCATCTTTGTGGCCTTCCTCTGGACTGTCTCCAACAGTTCCATGTCCTTCTTGTGCTGGGGGCCCCTCTTGAACTGGGGGGCCTAGAACTGAACACATTACTCCAGATGTGGCCTCACCAGGGCAGAGTAGAGGGGCAGAAGAACTTCTCTTGACCTACTAACCTCATGTGCTGGTTTGAATTAATTGGAGAGTTTGAGTGAGAAATTAGACTGTTGGCTGAGAGAGGTAAACACAGTATGTCACTTCACCAGAGTTTTACTGAGAAAGAAAAAAAAGTTGCTTTTAAGAGCTATACCTAAAACATGAGATATCAGATGGTTTCTGACCGCTCTGGCTGTGGCTGCTGCTCTTGCATGGTTTCCTTTGTCTTTGCCTTGGTAGCTAATTCCCAGTAAAACTACTAACTTCTTCCTACTACTAACCCCCCTGGATGATCTACTTCAGCTTATCTGCAGCATCAACAGGTGGTGAGATAAGACTGGGGAAGGGGGGAAAGGTGGTAG
This sequence comes from Psilopogon haemacephalus, assembly GCA_013396835.1. Lineage (NCBI taxonomy): Eukaryota > Metazoa > Chordata > Aves > Piciformes > Megalaimidae > Psilopogon > Psilopogon haemacephalus. The sequence goes on along the minus strand of VWZI01021090.1, from coordinate 3,483 downwards.
GGAGTGGTTGGTTACCCCTCTCTTGGAGATTTGGGTCTCTGGGAGGAGTGTGGTGTCTGTATTACCTTTTCACTGTATATATCTGTAAATATCTGTTATACCTTGTAAATATTTGCTTGTATATTGTGCATTGCTGTAAATATAAAGCTTCATTTTTTAACTTCCAGTGTTTTTGAGTCCTAGCTGGGGTTTATAAAAGGTGGGGGGGCAGGTAACTGCTAAGCCACTACACCACACCCCTTCTAATACACCCTAGAATGGCATTGGCCTTCTTGGCCACAAGAGCATATTGCTGCCTCATAGTCAGTCTCCCATCCACTAGGACCCACAGGTCCTTTTCACCTTTGCTGCTCTCCAGCAGGTCAGTCCCAAAATTATACTGATACCTGTAGTTGTTACCATGGGTAATCTGCCAAAACTCGATCACATATAGGTGCTTCCATACTTAAAATTATGTTGAATATTTAACTTCACCAAAAAAAAATAATGTGATTGAGTTTGACTTTAATAACTAAATTAAGAAGTATTATTAATTCTTAAAGCACTACATTTTCAGAAGCTGCATTGGTAGTTGTTTCAGGACTTTCTAATGTAGGAAAGGTTTTATCTAACAACATGTAGATATCTCCTATTTCTTTTTTTCTGAAGAAATATTCACTTTCTAATGTATAACTAATCTCATCCAGAAGTTGCCTTCTAAAATAAAGCAGATTAATCATTCTTTTGGACTGGTCTGGGTATGACCATGGTAATAATTTCAGATGCATGTATCAGTGGCTTGCATGTAAATGTTCATAAGAAAACATAGAATACCATTTGAGATATATTAGTAAATTTCTTCTGAGAGATACTCCCTGTAGAATCTATGTCAAATCTGTCAGCCGTATGTATCAGTCTCAGAAAATTAGATGTCTCTGTGCGAAGTATATTTCCATATTAGGTTCCATATTAAAATCCCTACTTTAAATTTCTAATAATGAGTTTGGTCTCAACCATGTGTCCAAGTATGGGATATATTCAGATTCACAGATTACAGCAGTCTGGGAGGTACCATCAAATGTCATCTTGTCCAACTCCCCTGCACTAAGCAAGGACATGTTGAAATAGATTTAGTTGCCTAGGACCACATCAAATCTGATCTTGAGCCTTCAACTACATTCCTGGGAATCCTGTTCCAGGATTTTACTACTCTCATTGTAAAGAACTTCTCCCTTATGTTCAATCTTGCTCCAGATTAAAAGCCTTGCACCTCATCCTATCACTACAAGCCCCTTTCAGATGTTGACATGTAGCTATAATGTCTCTCAGGAGTCTCCTCTTCTCCAAGGCTGAACAGCCTCAATTCTTTGAGCCTGTCTTCGTAGGAGAGGTGCTCCAGCCCTTTAATCGTGTTTGTGGTACTCCTCTGGACCCTCTTCAGCATGTCTTTCTCCATCTAGTCTTCAGAGTCCCATAGCTGGACACAGTACTACAAGTGAGGTGTCATGAGAGCAGAGAAGAAAAAAGAAGAGCAGAACTGGTATTTACATTTGAAGTATGTCTACAATCAATTACAGATACTTACTATATTTCTGTCATGATAGGCCTGATAGGCCAAAATAGGCCTGAACATGTACTGGCTTACCCAGACATATTTCTCTGCTCTTCTTCCTTCTGTTATGGGGAGAAGCAACCATGGGAAAGAGTACAAAGGACCTGGAACCATTGAGTCTAAAGACCCTGGTTTCCCAGACTTGTTTTGCTCCTGTTTACATCCTGTGGTAAACACGTGGTTTGTACCTGCCTCATGCAAGGCCCATGTTTTACCTAAATTTGAGTAAAGCAAGCCTATGGCTTCACCTAATATGGTCAAGCTCAGTTAATGGCCATTCAGATTGGCTATTCTGTGGCCAAAGGCCCATTAGTCTCAGGCTACATGGATAAAAAGAGATGAGCAGGTAACACAAGGTGCTTTCATAGAATCATAGAATGATTTAGGTTGGAAGAGACCTTAAAGATCATCCAGTTCCAACCCCCTGCCATAGGCAGGGACACCTCCCACTAGATCAGGTCGCTCAAGACCTCATCCAGCCTGGCCTTGAACACATCCAGGGAGGGAGCAGACACAACCTCCCTGGGCAACCTGTTCCAGTGCCTCTCCACCCTTACTGTGAAGAACTTCCTCCTAACATCCCGTTCAAATCTCCCCTCCGCCAATTTGAACCCATTGTCCCTTGTCTTGTCATAACAAGACTTTGTGAATAGTCCCTCCCCAGCCCTCCTGTAGGCCCCCTTCAGATACTGGTAGGCTACTATAAGGTCTCCTCAAAGCCTTCTCTTCCCAGCCTGAAAAGCCCCAACTCTCTCAGCCTGTCCTCATAGCAGAGGTGCTCCA
>VWZI01021084.1:50254-67703 GCA_013396835.1 Psilopogon haemacephalus | reverse complement strand
AAACTGTTTGGGTATTTTCTCCTTTAGGCGAAGGGAAACCTGTCCAAGGGATGGTTTTTGCAGAAGGTCCTGGTCATACATACTGGGTAATGCAGGCACTTAGTGCCATGGTTTAGTTGATTAGAAAATGCTGGGAGAGAGATTTGACTCAATGATCTCAAAGGTCTTTTCCAATCTGGTTAATTCTGTGATTAGGCTGCAGAGTGTGTTTCTATGGCTCCTCTAAACCCAAAGGTTCTGGAAAATTTGTAAGAAATTGGTTGCAATTTTGTCGTCATGTCTGGGCCTAATATTTTATGGTGAAATTACCAGCTCCTGACTTCTTCCCTCATTGTAATGTGAAGGGTGAGGGTTTAAAGTAGCTCTTCACAGTATCCACAAAGGAGTGGCTGAAAACAAAAGGACAAAGAAACGGAGCCACAGTGAAGCTTTCCAGTATAGATGGGTGTAAATATTCCTGTGTATTCCCCTCTCCTCAGAAAATATGGGAAAGGGAAGCCCCTTCACTGCTACATTAATCAGGAGCAGAGGTCATGGCAATGTGGAATTGACATAATAGGCATATAAAAGCATCTTAATTTGTCTTAGTCCAGCCATGAGATCAATAAATACAGTGGGGACAAAAAAGAAAAAGAGTACACAAAGCAAACCTGTGTCTGTTAGTAGAAATACAGAAGTTCCATGGCAAGTTATCACTCTCAACAAAAAAAATTATTTAATATTTCTGCCACAGTATCCTGTCTCTGTTTACCCTACAGCAAATATTGAAGAGAGGAAAGGAGAGTTTCTATGGGAATGATTCATAGAGAGACACCAGTCTGGTATCGCCAGCCCTTTTCCCTGTGCTCACCTGCTAGATACCTTCAGGAATTCCAGCATCTGTTTCTGATAGCTTGTTATCACTTCCTTTGAAAGTTTTATGAGGGGATTATTGCTTGTCAAAAGAGAAGGAATGATAACATTTCAGATTAAATCTTCACATTTTGAACAAGATAAGATAATACTGAAGCTACTTATTTTGCTCTGTCAATTGCATGTCTCCAGACTCCCAAATAACTACACAATTCACTTTTCTCTTTCTCTAAAGTACATGTTGTTGATCTAGCATAATGAATAAAGAAGTGATACAGCTTTACATTACCGCAGAGAATTACCCCACTATAGTGTAAACAATGCAGTGTTAACAAAGTGGGGCTTAATCATACTTTAAAAACATTATTAAAGAAGACACCCTCATGCACACCCCAACCCTACTATACTTTAATGAACTGAACAGACTTCTGGAGTATTTTACATAGTGTTCACCTGAAGAAAATTCAGTGACTGCTAAAATATTGGCATACAGTACACAAATATTTTCCTTCACATTCATAAACTGTGTGATCAATGGGAGCATTCAACTACACTTCTGTAGGGAACTTAGGCAAGAGTTATCTTATTCAGTACTGATTTCAAAAAGGAAACAACCATTAAATTAAATATAACTTGCTTGACTAATTTGCACTGCTGGATGGAAAATGTTAGAATAAACTCAATGAGAATAATTTTGTCAATATTATATTCTTCTGTTGTGGTCTCTGGGTTTATATTTTCACTGTTTGGAACTAGTTTGCAATTTGCATTTCATGCATGAGATCCTCATCAAGAATGACCGTGACAGTTCATTTCAAGGGATGCACTACATTGGTGTAAATAGAAATAACATGAGTTTCTTTGCAGTGGTTTTGTGTACCAGCATACCCACTGATCTGTGAATGCTATGAATGTTCTTGTACGACATTTCTCATGTTCACACTGCAGCTGGGTTGACTCAGCAAGGAACAGAAAGTTCTGTTGGCTTACCTGAGCACACTATGTGCAACGTTTTTTTTTTTCTATATTTGGAAGTTTTGTTCTTGTTCCAGTCATTGTCCCCAGCATTTCAGCCTTGTGGCAATAATAATGAAAGCTTAAATAAGGTAGCATCTGATGCAATTGTGTGCTGGTTTGAACTAATTGGAGGATTTGACTGAGAAATTAGACTATAGGCTGTGAAAGGAAAACACTGGTGATGCTACTTCGCTCATAGCTTTACTGAAGAAGTAAAAAAAACTATTTTAAGTGTCATAACCCAAACTTAGATAAGCCAGACTGCTTTGGGCTGTGGCTTCTCCTGCATGGCTCTTTCTCCCTTTCATAGATGAATCTGAATAATTTCACTAACTTCTTTCTTGCTGCTAATCCCCCTGGCCAGTCTACCTTCACCTATCTGCTGCATGAAAGAGATGGTGAGATAAGATTGGGGAGGGGGGGAAGGTGGCAGGGTGGTTAAAAATCCCTTTAGGGACTTTGATCTCTGGGAGGGTTGTGGTGTTTCTGTATTCCTTTTTACTGTATGTATCTGTAAATATCTGTTGTACATTGTAGATATCTGCTTGGATATTGTGCAAAGATGTAAATATAAAGCTTCATTTATTAACTTCCAACTGACTGAATCCTAGCCAGGGTTATTTCAAAGTTGGGGGGGGAAGGGTAATTGCCAAACCACCACAAATTGTAAAGATCTTTTCTCACAGATCAGTACTAGCAGATCATCTAAAGCCCCTATCTTTGCTACTGTGCTTGGCCTTGATATAGAATAGTACATGTGAATATAAAAATGTAGCGATAACAGTAGAAGCAATATATTCAAGGGTTATATCACACATGTTCCAGAGTCACTTTGTACTCTCACCTCTGCTGTTGTTATCTTGCCATATTCTAATTATGCTGCTGTAGATATATTCTCCGTTTCCTCTTGGAAGTATGACAGTATTACTAAACAGAATCACAGAATGTCAGGGGCTGGAAGGGACCTTGAAAGAGCATCCAGTTCAACTGCCCTGACAGAGTAGGATCACCTATACCAAATCACACAGAAATGCATCCAAGCAGGTTTTTAATATCTCCAGAAAGGGAGACTCCACAACCTCAATGGGCAGCCTGTTCCACTGTTCTGTCACTCTAACAGTTAATTTTTAAAATTCATGTTTCCATGGAACTTCCTATGCCTCGACTTCCACCCATTGCCCCTTGTCCTGTCATCAGGCATCACTGAGAAGAACCTGTCTCCGTCCTCTTGGCACTCGCTTGTTACATATTTATAAACATTAATGAGGTCACACCTCAGTCTCCTCTTCTTCAAGCTGAAGAGACCCAGCTCCCACAGGCTCTCCTCATGAGAGCTCCCTTAATTATTTTTGTGACTCCGTGCTGTACTCTTTCAAGCAGTTTCCTGTCTTTTCTGAACAGTGGGGCCTAGAACTGGACGCTATATACCAGATCTGGCCTCATTTCTGAATACCCAAGAGTCAAAGTTTATGTACATCTTAAGCCATGAACAAAATAATTTCTTTAGGGAAAGCAAACTTAATAGCAGGTGTGAAACTACCTTTGCCACGTAATACTCCCTGTAAAAGACAAATATGTTTTGCTGATTATTTTGACTGAGTTTTGGTTACAAAGGAATTCTACATTCTCTCATGCTGACTGATTCCTCAGGCAGCACATGAAAAAATTTCACTGTTTCTTCCTGATCATATTAATGCCTTGCCTATCACCTCTTTAGATCTCTCATTAGGATTGCAACTCACTATATATTTGAAATATCTTGATCTATATATGAAAAGCTTTACACAAACATCATTAACATCTTCATTATTCTATCCTTTGCACTACTAATGGAGATGTTAGTAGAGGTCAAGTGGAACACTAATTTCCAGAGATCTGGCTGGACAACTCCTATGTAAAGAATTTCCATTTGCCATTGTCCTTTGTCCACCATCAGCCAGAATTTTTTTTTTCAATTTAAAATGTTTTCAGCCAAATCAGTTTTAATTAGTTTTCATAGGAAGACTCTGGGACATATGCCACTAAGTCTTAACCCAGCAACATGAGGCACCTTTTGGCACTTCCTCTCCCCAGAAGACCTCTGGTTCTTCCTACTGTGTGAAGAGTGTCTTCCCAGTCTAACACAAAGCCTGTTACATCTATAAAAATAATAATAATTATCTGTAAAAATAATTTTAAAAACCCTATCTGGTGGCTTCTGAATTCTGTGTTCAGGGTGAAGGTTTCCCAGGGCATGATTTCAAAGGTGTATTCCCCTTTGACTAACATATCAACCATTTGGACAAGCATTGTAGTCTCAAATTCAGGCATGGGCCCATTCCCTAGCTGAAATTGCTTCTACCACTCAACCACAGAAAGCAGTCAAAATAAAGACTGGGTAGGAGGCACAAACACCTGAAAAACAAGGAGGAGGGTTTCTAGGTTTTCAGCTAATGTTTAGCATTGAAGTCTCTAATTCAGTGTTCAGCTCAGTATAATAGCCTTAAAATTACCCCCAGAATAAAATCACTGGACTAGCTCAGAAGGTTTAGAAGAATAATGAAGCTTTATTTACATCAAACTAAAATCTAAACACATAAAATACAATGTATATGTTAAAATACATATTTTCCTATATTTACAATTATTTACAATTCAGAAATGACACAAAAGACCCCCTTGAATTGTTCCCCCATCCTTCTGGACAGGTGAACAAGGGAATAGCTCTCCCTTCCCCAATGCCCCTTCCCTACTGTGTACCTCACAGGCATAACACACCAGCAGAATAGCAGGAAAGGGATAAAAGGGCAATGCAAAGCAGAATTGTGGAGAAGCAGCCAAAAGGAGACAGAACAATTTGTGCATCACACTTTTACTGAACCAACAAATGAATGGAACGATAGAGATGTATCTATTTTTGCTTTTCTGTGTCCAGCACAATTCTTTATTTACCTTTTTTAAAAATATCTCCAGAAAGTTCCTATTTCTTGTTTATAATTAAAAACTGGGCTAGAGTGTTAGCTCTAAACCACCACATGCATCAAGAACACAAGAGCTCATGATGAAAGCAGACCCATGATCTTAAGCACGTTCATTAAGTGTCTTCCACTGTGGCTTATGGGTTTACAGTCCACTTTTTCATGAACAAGAGTAGAAATCACAACACATGTTGCTACCGGCTATAATCTCAAGCCCTTTCTATTACCTGTAATCAGCTTGCTTATGGGTTTTAAACTACTTTTTAAGCTACAGTCCTAAAACTAATACAGAGTTTTTCTTCCTTTTCATAGTTTCCTCCATTATATAAATATGCATCCTTACTTTGACAGTCCTTTGGTTACACTCCAATAGTGTGTCATGAGAGCTACATCACTTTCATACCATTAAAAAGAAATACAGTCAAAGTGACTAACAGAGACACATGTTTGGAGCAGATTAAGTGCAAATTGGACAATATTGCAGTTTATGGTGTCTGTACCCATAATCATCTCTGACCCAGAAAAATTTATTAGCAATAGCTTACTGTCAGTCCTATCAGCTAAGCTAAATCTACAGAGAGCCTTTTGGGCATCAGAAGTGTTGATTCATCTGTTTCAACGAAAACATTTTACTGTGACTGCTTGTGTTTCCATGACTCCACAAGGTCTCCTAGAACCTGGGAAATGTTCAGGAAAACCTGACTCTTTCATGGAAACTTCTCTTGCCTGGCAGAGGTATATTAGTCCTGAGTCGGGTGTGAGTAGTTCTCACATTTCTGCACTGTGCAGCCAAATGGTCCTGTTCTGGAAGAATGCAGTAAAGAGATACAAAACCTGTGCAGCAGAGGCCTTATTCTTGGACTGTGCCACATGCAAAGAACTAGAAGCTACACAGTTTTCAGCATATTTTGTACTACAATCAATAAATACATTGTTCCTGTGTTGCAGTCTCAGTTAATAGCCTCTCTTGGACAGTAGCAAAATTTTTTTCCTGTTCTAGTGTGCCAGATAATATGCAGCCCAAGGACTCACCTGAAGAGAAACATGGAGCTGTGTTTGCAGTGTTCATTAGCCTAAACATTCTAACTTACCTGATTACTTTTTAAAAAAGCTACCTCGGATTCCTAGTCTTGAAGATAATAAATATTTACTCAGAATAAGATGTTTGTATTTTACAGTTTTGTATATCTTTCACAATTTACGTGCTTCCATTATCAAGATGTTTCTAACATATTGCACATCATATACTTCCTCAACACCACAATCATCTGCAGTGAGGATCATCTTCCTATATGTACTGACATTATTAGACTCTAATGTAAGGCTTTCTTTCAGGTAAAAAGGAGTATTTGAGAGCAGCTAAAATCTAAAATTACATTTAGATTTTAAAATGCTTTTTCTTTTTTTTTTTTTTCTCACAAGTTACTGAATGTAGAAACAGTTTTATCAATAACATAGAGACAAGTAAGTTCCTATTGTAAGTTTTAAAAAAAATTATATGCTGATTTTGGATGGGATAGAATTAAGAAGAAAAATAAGTGTAGAAAAGAATCAGCTCAGTCTTTGTTTAAAAAAACCTCAACAAGAAAAGCAACAAGAAATAGCAAACACCTTTCAAGAAATCTAGGGAGCTGATAATCGTTTTCTACAAAATTTGTCTTTGAAATGTAGAAACTGTTGCCATCCTAATTTCTGAATTGAAAAAGATGCAGTCAGGATTTGTTGTTTCTCTACTATCAATGATATACAGGATAATCTTATTTAATAACAACAAAAATATGGAAATTATATTATATCTGTTGTTGCAGAGCCTACACCCAACTACACCTAACAAGAGAAAGAGATTGTTTTACATGTGCTTACAGCTGAGTGTCTTGCACTGTTATCTGAAGTACTGGTACTATTGACAGACATTAGATTAGATGTACTTGTCTAGAACTGAAGTAAAAATCTTAAGTAAAGGCTAGGCAAAGTTGTGGGTCAAATAAAAAGAAGGCAAACAGACAGTAGGGAAATTCCCACAGACTTCAGTGGTTTAACTATCACTGCCCTACTATTTTTAACACAACATTTTTTTCCTATCCTTTTAACATGGTCTCTATTAAAGGTGCAATTCACTTTTAATTAGAGTGTAGCTGACACAGAATTATTATAGGTAGACTGAATGTTGTATTCTGCTTCTCCATCTGATTCACAATGCCTGATGTTAAAGTAATTACAAAATAGCTGAAGGATAAGAATGCTTGTGGGGAAGAAAATGTTTTCTTTTCATATAATTTCAAAAGGGAGAGGAATTTTAAAAAGCCCAATGTAACTTATCCACATAAATTCAGCTCTGCTATGTTCAGTCTGACTACCCTGATTACACTGCTATTATTACATTTTTATGATTACAGGAGACTGAAAATAAAATGGCAGAGATGGGCAGCTGTATCCGGACATGGCTTCTTTCTTGCTATGTGCTTTGTATCTCTATTCTCTTCTGTTTCCCAGTCTACCTAAAAGAGGTAATAGCACTACAATCTAATCAAGTCCAAGTTGTGAAAATGTAACATATGATATTTGCATTGAATAGCAGTAAGTGGTAGCAGTGCATCCACACAATGTAACACTGTGCATCATAGAAACACATGAGCTGGGGTTAACCAGATGAAACACATACCTAGCACAAGTATACCAGATGTAGGCAAACAGCTTTATAAGACTATAAATTTTTCTTCTCTCAGGTTGTAATGGAGGGGTAATAATTAATTGTGACATGGTATTTTTTCAAAATTAAAATAATTTATTAGTTTTGATATTCAGGAGTCTCACACCCCTACCACTACCACAACCCCCCCACCCCCTGGACCACCAATTTAATAATCAGTTCTTCACATGGTCATGGAAAGTATTACACAAAGGAATAACTAGATCTAGAACAAATAGCTCTCAATAATAAACACTAAACTCAATTGAACTGGAAGAGAAGGTTCTTGCAGTCAATTATACCACTTGCCCACTAGATGGACTCAGGAAGCTCCTTTCTGCTTATGACAGAAGGCTAGGATTCAATTAAATTCAATTACAGAATTTTTCTAAAGAGGCTTTGAGTATTTACTAACAAAAATTAACTCCTGACTTGGCAGGCTAGCTACAGTTTCAGGCAGTACCCAAACACCTTCAGGGAATTCTGTCGATGCCTTGTTAGCTGCTGAGGCTTCTGATCCTTCCCAGACTTTGCAGGCTGCTGGGGAAAAGAGGCAGACAGTCTGTGTCCCTTCCAGGGCTCCTTGTCTTGCCAGGGGTAGGCAGGATGTCTTGCATTGTGCAGTGTTGGCATGGATGTCACACTGGCTATGCAGGTTTACCATGCATTTGGAGCCTGTTCCTGGTATAATCAAAGCAATCTCCAGGCAAAGTAGCCCAAAGCACAGGACTTGTTATTCTTGTTAAGCAGACCTTATAGCTTAGCATAGCATAGCTATAGAGCATGACAGGATGCAACAGCAGTGAGGCAGAATACTACCAGCAGCAGCAAGCAAGCACGAATACAATGGCAGAGCACGTTGTGTTACCTGATCATCTGTTTTTATCAATACAGCCCAGGCCTAATGGGCCTTTGGATGCAAATTACCCAACCAGAACAGCAGTTAGCTGAGCTTGACCATATTAGGTGAAGCCATAGGCTTACTTTACCCAAATTTGGGAAGACATAGGCCTTGCACAAGGCAAGCACAAGCCAAGTGTATGTACCTTGCTCACTACAGGATCTAAACAGGAGCAAAACCGATCTGGGCAAGCCAGGGTTCTGAGACTCAGTGGCTCCAAGTTCTTTGTCCTCTTTCTTGTGGTTGCTTCTCTCCATAGCAGAAGGAGGGAGAGCAGAAAAACCTGTCTGGGCAAGCCAGGATATCTACAGGCCTATTTTGGCCTATTCAGGCCTACCACAACACAGGCCCCTTTGAAATGACTAGTCTTTATTAAATTGCCCATACATCTCTGCATTCTAGAAACATCCTTGATTGTTTTAGTTCACCCTGTCTTTGACATAGTTTTTGGGACCTTACTGCAGAGAAATGTATTTCACAGCACAGAGTGGTCCATCATCTTCTGCGATATGGATGTTCATAACTATCTCCAGAAATTCCCCTCTTGCCAGCACAAGGTGTCTCTGTGTGCCCTTCTGTCCAAGCTGGTTGTGGTTATTGGCACTAGGAAGTGATGCGGAATACACTGGAGAACCAGCAGCCCATCAGAGTACTAAGAAATGTTGACTGTACAAAGCTATGTGTGGTATTTGCAGCAATGTATATGCAAATAAAAGCCAATTAAGTGTTTAGGAGAACACTAGATATTTGTTAGTGTCTTTAGTGGACATAATTGTGTTTGAATATTGAACATAAAAGTGAAATAAACGTAAAATGCCCTGCCTTAATATGAAAAGGTTACATGGTTCCATAAAGGACTAATAAGAGCAATTAGCCTTGCAGTGAATTTATATGTACTGCTTAAATGTTTGCAGTCCAGGCAATTAAGGAGAGTTTTACATCAACCAACTTTAGATGCTAATAAGTCCAACTATATTTTACACATTGGGGAGTTAATGTAGAAAAATATTGCATATCTGGTGGTACTAGGACACAGCTGTGAGTAATGTAAGTGAATTGTGCACTCCAGTGTACTTAGTATGATGTAACATATAATAAATGAGTACAGCCTAGGAATTCAAATATACATTTAAAAGCTTACTGATAAAAGGCATGCTTAAGAATTTGGATTGATTTTCTGAAAAGGAATCTCTAATACCATTATTTGTTTTGTCTCCTCTGGACTAAAAGGATTATGAGCATGACAGTGAACTGCTGCATTTGTGTGATAGCTTATTTGCTTGTTTTAGTCGAGCCAAAATAAAACAAAAGAGCTACTTAATTATATTTTACTGCTGTTACTGAATGAGCACACACTGCTCTTTACCATTTTTCATGTGACTATTCATATGGGCAGAGCACTTCGAAACAATTCTTACGTTTGCCCTTTAGAGTTGGATTCTGCTGCACACGGTGAGCAGTTTCTGAGATATCCACACAGAGCTTGAAAAGGCAGTACAATACCTGCAAGAGCCAAGCATCTACCTGAAGCAGTATCTGGAGGTGAAAAATCTCAGGGTAGTAACCACAGACAGGAGCAAATACTTCCTCTTGTCATCACTCAGACACCTACCAAAGACACTGGCAAAGGCCAGAGGGTAGCATAGCACCTTCACCAGCTCCAGCAAAAGCAAAGATGCCTCTTCATTAATAACAACAAATATGCCCTGTGTTTGGCATTGGTTGCAGAAAGATGCACATCTGTGTTACTGAACTTTCTTATCTGGAAGAGTGGTGTCCTAAAAGCTCCTGATGGGGAAAGGCTGATGTCCTGACCAACCTCCTGAACTACTGCCAGAAGGTTTGGCAGTAGTGCTAAAAAATGGGCCTGAACTGTGCAGATAGCCGTGTCTGAGTGCAGTGAGAGCTCCCAGCCAGATGGGCACTGTTTCCCTGATGGCTACAGTAGGGCAAGCCAGTACAGGCATCTGTACCCTCAGAAACAACCCTCTTGTCCAAGCTTTCCCACTTCCCAGTCTCACACAGGCCAGTGGAAGGAGACATCTGCCTGGGAGCACTCACTTCCCCATGCAAGCAGCAGCCCCTGCTGTTATGCCAGACACTGCTTTCGGACATTACCAGGATCAGGACTGCAGAGGAACCTCTCTTCAGCGTGTTGCCATCCCCTCACCCTGCTGCAGGAGACTGCTGCTGACTGCCTATTCTTGGACTAGTAGTGCTGACAGTCTTGGCCTTGGTCAGGAAGCAACTGGCCTCCCACATGTGCCTGGGAAGCTTGTAATGGGTTAAGGAACTTCCCTTCCCCCTTCCCCACTCCCTCTAACTGAAAATTTACCAGACCAGCTCAGATAAGTTGAAAGTTAAGATAAAGCTATACTTACAGGAAAGCTAAACTTAACAAGCATATTTATACAATATATTTGCAAGTATCTACAATTAGAAATAATACACAAATCCAAATTCCCTCCTGGACAAACAGAAGGAAGCCCAGAAGGGACCAACACCACGGTCTCTGTCTCTCCCAGACAGAAAACCAAACAACCAGCAAGGCTTACTTGTTATCTGTTACTGGAAGATAGTAGAGAGGAGTGAAGAGGAATTGAAGGGAGAAAACACTCTGAAGCAAAAGAGGGACAAATTGTTTATACTTCAGCTTTTTATCCCTTTTAGCAAACTGATGAATGATTGTGCTGGTTTGAGGCTAATTGGAATATTTTAATGACAGAAATTAGATCATTGATTGTGAAAAGAAAATAATGGTGATGTCTACACCATTCCTTGGTTTGCTGAGAGGGTTAGAAAATCAAAATACAAACAATGTATTCTCACTTTTTACTGGGACATTGCCCTGCTCATTTCTTTGTCTGGTCTGTGTTGATGAATCTGATCACTTCCTTTTAACCCTGATCTGCTTTGATATCTCACCTCTAATCTTGGCAACTAACACATAAGCTTTGCTGGCTGCTGCTAGCTGCTGCTGACTTCTTTTTGTTTGTCTGTCTGAGATAGAGGGGGGAGAAGAAGAGGACGGGGGTAGCTTTGAGTCCTTCTGGGAGAGAGTCTGGATTTCTGTATTATTTATTATATATAATTGCAAATACTTGTATATATAATTGTAAATACTTATATATAATTGTAAATACTTGTATATATTGTGTATATACACTTTTAAAATTTCCCATGCTGTAAATACAGCTTCATCTTGTTTCCAAGCCATCTGAGCTGGTCTGGTGAATTTCAAATAGCGTAGGGGAGAGTTCCTAATCCACCTCAATGATACAGACTTTATCATTATTTTCTTTTTACAACTAATAATCTGATTTCTCTCATTAGAATATTCCAGTTAGCCTCAAACCAACACAAAGCTGAAAGTCAGCTGTGGGTATGGGTGGTGAGGAAAGAGAGCTGGAGGAGAAACTTGTGAGGCTGCTGCCTGCAGGAGGAGAAGAAGGGAGTAAGTGCTTGAGTCTCATAAATACATCTCTAGAAGCTGATGTGAGAATTTTGCCCTGTCTTCATAAAAGAGCAGTTCCAGGGCTCTGAGAAACTTGTGTCTGATCTTACAGAAGCACAGGCCTGGCACAGACTTGTGAAAAACATTGCATGCTCTTCTGTCAGGTCTTCTGTCAGGCTTTAGGTTGAGGCATCTTGGCCAAGATGTAGCCTAGAGGCTTAAATCATGAGCATAGCAGAAAACAGCTAGGAAAGCATTTAGGGGAAACTAGTAGCAAGTGTGAGGACGGTTTTCCTCAGTAAGGATACTGCTACATCTCATTCTTGCTCTGTGTTTGCCCTGTCTGCACCTTGAAGGGCAAGGGGGAGCAAAAGGAATTGTTTTGAATAATTTTACATTGCTAAATGTAACTTGAAGCACATGATGTGTTGTTTCGGGTCACAACAGTCCTATCATTAGCCAATAAGATTTCTGTACAGATCACTACGATAATACACTTCGTTACCTATGATTTGCCAGGCCCTGCTTAAACAAAAGCTTGCTTTGAATGCACAGGAGCTCAGGTTTCAGCTGTTTCACCTTTGGTCTTCCCACAGCTGCAATGTAAGCTTTCCTGTTCAAATCATTCTATGAGTAAATTCTGTCATTACTCCTCTTGCCAGTCCTTTTCTTCCCAGGGAAAGAGCATTTTTACTTGTTTGCTAGTTATGTCCTCCTTAATACACCTTTTTATTTGAAATTTAAGGAGTCTGACAGGCTGCAGCTTACTTTTCTCATAATTCTATAATGATTTTTGAGTAATGCAGAAGTCAGAGCAAAGTGAGCATCTGCCATGGCGAACTTGATTCATTAGTTATTTTTCCCATATATCTAATAACAGGTAACATTGTTAGATGTGCTGGATGTCTGCCTGCATACTTTTGCATATGTGATGATTGTGGATGATGCCATAAGCTTCATATATGCAACACTTATGAATTATATTATGTAAGCAACCTTCTTGGTCAATTTAAAAGCTAGCAGAGGATACTGAACTTACTGTAGCTACTATCTGCACAAGAGAAAAGGTATTTGCTCTCTCATTTACCAAAACTCTTACTATGTAAAGCAAGAAATATCAGTGAATGCTTTCCATTTTTAGCCTCTGATGAGAAATGTGTGTGGAGGGATGAGAGGACATGAAAGGTCTCAAACAACTTGTATTAGTGCTTTTGTAAATTTGACAAGATTTTATGGTGATTTTTTTGTTGTTGTTGGTGGTGGTGTTTGTCTTGTTTTGTTTTTCCAGGTACTTAGAAAAAATATCAGAGTTTGAATTTAAAAAAACCACAACCACAGTAAGTGCCAGCACTCCCATAAATAATTACACTGCTTTGAAACTTCCAAGATTTAAGAGACCAACGACACCAAATATCAAGTAATAAACAAACCTCCACGGTAAAACAGTTATAATACTTAATATTTTTTGTTATTAACAGCTAGCATAAGGAGACATATATCAGAGCTGCAATAAAACACAAAGACTGATGGATATAACCCATAATCTAAAATGGACTGTGAGCATGTTTAGATTATCTTCATTCGTCTTGAATATTATGTCCAATTCTGGGCCACTCAATTCAGGAAGGACAGGAAACTGCTTCAAAGAGTCCAGCACAAAAATGTTTAAGGGAGTGGAACATCTTCCTCAGGAGGACAGCCTGGGGGGGCTGGGGCTCTTTAATTTGGAGAGGAGGAGACTGAGGGGTGACCTCATTGATGTTTATAAATATGTAAAGGGTGAGTACCAAGAGGACAGAGGCAGGCTCTGCTTGGTGATACCCAATGACAGGACAAGGGGCAATGGGTGGAAGTTGAGGCATAGGAAGTTCTATGGAAACCAAACAGTGGAACAGGCTGCCCAGAGCAGTTGTGGAGTCTCCTTCTCTGGAGATACTTAAAACCTGCTTGGACACATTCCTGTGTGATCTGGTATAGGTGATCCTTCTTCTGGCAGGGCAGTTGGACTGGATGATCTTTTGATGTCCCTTCCAGCCCCTGATATTCTGTGATCTCTGTTTATCAGAATCATAGAATTGTTTTGGTTGGAAAATACCTTTAAGATCACTGAATCCAACCATAATTTAACACCATCTGTTGCTAAAATACATCCCTTAACACCATATATATGCCTCTTCTAAACACCTCTAGGGGTAGTGATTCAAACTTCCTCCCTGGGGAGCCTGTTCCAATGTTTGATAACCCTTTCAGTGAAGACGTTTCATCTAATACCAAATCTAAACCTCTCATGGTACAACTTGAGGCCATTTCTTTTCATGCTATCACTTGTTACTAGGGAGAAAAGACCAACACCCACCTTGCTCCAAACTCTTTTCTGTTTTTTATACAGTGAGAAGGTCTCCCCTCAGGCTCCTTTTTGTTTACCAGTTATGTACAGGGAAGTCCTGTCTGGCTTATTTTAAGGGGCTACCTATTTAGTCACAGAAGGCACTTGACAAAGTTAGTGAGTTCAGGAGACCCCATCTAACAGTTAACATATTTGGGGGCTCTTTTACATGTTGATGTTCAACATATGCACCAAAAGCCTACACTTGACATATTTCTGAGTTACTGAAAATTTCTACTTGTAGAGCAAATATTTTCTTGACATTCAGAAATGTCTCAGCTAATGTTTGTCATTGTTTAGTATTTTCCATGGCTAAATAAAAGGTAAGAGGAGAAGTGAACACCTTAAGCCAAACGTACTAAATATAATATTACAAGAAGCCTGCATGATTACTAGCACACAGCCTACATGAACATTAGAACACAAAGCCAAAGAAGAATAAAATACCTGTACTTAATGTCACACATTTCTGGGTCTTCATGGCTATTCCTCCTCCTCCTCTTTGAAGCACTGTCAAGGCAAAAACTCATGACAGCCTCTCAGGAAAGACTCCTTGTATCAGTATAGAATCATAGAATCTTAGGGTGGGAAAGGACCTTTGAGACATAAAGCTATCCATTTGGGTTATGACTAGACTTGTTCTCCCCCTTGGTTTGGCTAATGAAGGATGGGAATCAAGGGTGTAACTTTCTCCTGATTTGGCCCACACCATTGCACAGTCAGAGACCCCCATCACAGACAGAACCTGAAATGGTTTTTGAGTGTCAAAACACTACTCTGTGTTGCCAGTGCAATGGACATGAACAAGACAGAGAAAGAATCAACAGGGGTTTTGCAACGCTAAATAATTTGTCAGAACTATTGCGGAGTAGAAAACAGAGGAGACAGGTAAATTACAGTTTTCCAAGTGGAAGGAAATCAGCAGAAAAGTTTCTCAAAGACCTGTGCTAGGACCATCTCATTCAAGACATTTGTAAGTGTTGGAGTGTCTTGAACTGAGGGTGAATAGTGAGAAGTTTACTATGTTAAACCATTTAAAAACACAGAACAATTGCTCTAAAAATCTGCAGAAGCATGACCCTTAACAGATTAATGTTAGAAGGATGAAAATCAGTGTAGATAAATGTAAAACATCATACACAGGGGAGGAAACTTAAGTGAACACATATATAGCAATAGACTCTGTAGTAATTAAAACTGAGACTCTGAATCATAGATTATTCAATGAAAACCTCCATTCAGTGCTCACCAGTGGTCAAAAATGCAGAAACCACACTAGTTCAAGCCTGCAAAGTCCCTGATGTTTTAAAAAAAGCATTTAAGTTGCTAAGGAAGGAAGAGTAAAGAGTGAATCCAGGTAGCTAGAAGTCTTAATCGTAGAAGGGGCTTGACTGACCTTGAAACCCTAAATTTGGTATTATCAATATTGTTTCATAGAATCAGTCAGGTTTGGAAGGGACCACAAGGATCATCTAGCTCCAACCCCTCTGCCATGGGCAGGGACACCCTACCCTAGATCAGGCTGCCCACAGCCTGGCCTTAAACACTTCCAGGGATGTGACCCCAAAGACCTCCCTGGGCAACCCATTCAAGGGTCTCACCACTCTCATGGTGAAGAACTTCCTTGTCATGTCCAGTCTGAATCTCCCCACCTCCAACTTTGCTCCATTCCCCCTGGTCCTGTCACTACCTGTTAGCTTAAAAAGTCCCTCCCTAGCTTTTTTTGTAGGCCCCATTCAGATACTGGAAGGCCAAGGTTTCAATCTGCTTTGGATGGTAACATCCTTTAAGAGACCCTGACATGTAAAGATAGGTACAGAAAATATTAGAATGGTTTTTTTTTTTAAATCTTCAAAGCTGGACTGGACAAGTCTGAAGTCTTTGACTTTAAGGAGGTTGGGCAAATTGACTATTTGTTTATTACTTAGAGATATGTGCATTAGGTATGGATATATCATAAATACAGTGTCAAAACCAACCTGTGCTTTGTATTAACAGTGTCTGGCAAATTTAATTCTCTTTCATACTTGGAAATGATGCTATGTGAGCCCTCAGTCATTGCCACAAGTTGGTGATCTATGCCACATCACATGTACATGAGCACAATCTTTCTCAACAAAAATACAGACATTAGAATCACAGAATCATAGAATGGTTTAGGTTGGAAAGGACCTCAAAGATCATCCAGTTCCAACTCCCTGCCATAGGCAGGGACACCTCCCTCTAGAACATGTTGCTTATCCAATCTGGCCTTGAACACCTCCAAGGAGGGAACATCCACAACCTTCCTGGATAATCTCTTCCAGTGTCTCACCACCCTCACTGTAAAGAACTTACTTCTTCCTTTCTTCACAACTTCCTTCCATCTAAATCTCCCCTCTTCCAGTTTAAACCCATTACCCCTTGTCCTGTCATTACAAGACCTTGTAAATAGTCCCTCCTCAGCCTTCCTGTAGGCCCCTTCAGATACTGGAAGGCTACAATAAGGTCTCCTCAAAGCCTTCTCTTCTCCAGGCTGAAGATCCCCAACTCTCTCAGCCTGTCCTCATAGCAGAGCTGCTCCAGCCCTCTGATCATCTTTGTGACCCTCCTCTGGACTCTCTCCAGCAGTTCCATGTCCTCCTTCTGTTGGGGGCTCCAGAACTGCACACAGTACTCCAGGTGGAGTCTGAAGAGAGCAGAGTGAAAGGGGCAGAATCCCCTCACTTGCCCTGCTGGCCACGCTGCTCTTTATGCAGCCCAGGACACCGTTGGCTGTCTGGGCTGTGCGTGCACACTGCCATCTCCTGTTGAACTTCTCATCCACCCAGACCCCCAGGTTCTTTTCCTCAGGGCTGCTCTCCAGCCATTTGCCACCCAGCCTGGATTTGTGCTTGGGATTTCAGCGACCCAAGTGCAGGACCTTACACTTGGCCTTGTTAAATTTCATGAGGTTGGCCTGGGCCCACCTCTCCAGCCTGGCCAGGTCCCTCTGGATGGCATCCCTGCCCTCTGGCAAGTCGACTGTGCCACACAGCTTGGTGTTATCCAGATTCTTGGTCTATAAAGTGAACTACAGTTAAAACAGATCCACATCTTACTCTTTGTGTTGGTTTGAGCTAATTGGAGAATTTGTGTGAAAAATTAGACTGCTGCCTGAGAGTGAGAAATTAAACACTGTGTCCCTTCACCCAGTTTTGACTGAGAAAGAAGA
>VWZI01021084.1:20499-43782 GCA_013396835.1 Psilopogon haemacephalus | reverse complement strand
TTTTATTTTCCCCCCCCAGGCTTATAGATAGACTGTCTCTCCTTTTAGATGAGTACACCTGCTATACAATGATAGAATGGTTTAGGTTGTAAGAGACCTTAAAGATCTAGTTCTAACTCCTCTGTCTTGGGCAGGGATACCTTCCGCTAGACCAGATTGCTCAAAGCCTCATCCAGTCTTGTGTTAAACACAGGACTGGGGTAGAGGGCATCCACAACCTCTCAACCTATTTTCAGTTTAAAGCCATTACCCCTTGTCACATCACTGAATGCCCTTGGAAAGCTCCTTTCCATAGTCACTCTTCATTCTCTTTAAGTACTGACAAGAAACTGCAAGGTCTCTCTGTCATCCATGGCTTTCTGCTTAGGTTCTCTAATGGTTCTTATTGCAACCGATATCTATTCTTGCTTTGTAATATTAGCCTTCTCTTCTTCAGGCTAAACAAACCCAACTCGCTCAACCTGCCTTCCTAGGGGAGATGCTTCAGCCCTTTGACAATCTTCATGAACCCCCTTTGAACTGTCACCTGTCTCCTTTCTTCTGGAACTCAGGCCTTCATTAGCTATTTTAGCTATACATCTTTAACATTTTAATGAACTGCCATGAGTCCACTGACAATAACCTAGTAATTTTGTGTGTATTCTATGGAGTAACAGAGATCTGTAGAAGATGATCAAAATCATATTTGGACACATTAAAGCCCTGTTTATAGGTTTAAATATGTCTGTTCCCTTACTTTTAGGTTGAGTGACACCAGTTCGTATTTTCTGTTAAAAAGACTTAATGGTACACTTTGCATAGTGCGATGGGTTAGGAACTTCCCCCTGCCCCGACTTTGAGTTTACCAGACTAGCTCAGACAGCTTAGAAGTAAGATGAAGCTATATTTACAGCAAAACAAAATATACAAGCATATCACACAATATGTTTGGAAGTATTTACAATTATATACAAATTAGAAATAATACAGAAATCCAAACTCCCTCCTGGAAAAAGGAAATTGCCCAGAAAAGCTCAAAGCCATCCTCTCTTTCTCCCTCTTTACCTCCCTTCCTGTCCAGAAACCAGAACAACCAATCAACAAAGCTTACTTGTTATTTGTTAGTGGAGACATATTAGAGGGGAGTTAAGAGGAAACAAATAAATCCAGCAACACAGACCAGAGTGGGAGAGATTATTTACAATTTGGCTTTTTATCCCTCTAAGCAAACCAATAAATGATACAGACTTCATCATTATTTTCTTTTCAGAAACAATGATCTAACTTCTCTCATTAAAACATTCCAGTTAGCCTCAAAACAGTACAAGTGTCTGCACTAGTGCTGACAGAGGTGTCAGAAGAAGTTTGTCGCTTGTGTGAATCAGTTTTTATCACAGCTCTGCATCATTCCTTGGACAGTACTAACTGCTCTGGTCTTAATTACAAAGTCACTCTTTGTGTTTCTCAATATGGGCAGCTGTGTAGCCATTCATAGAACCATTTTGTTTGAAATTTAGAATTTCTTTTTTTTTTTTTGCCTTTTTTTTTCCTCTGAATTTATCTATGAAGTTTTCAAAAGTGCTTCAGTAGCCTTAATTTGAATTACTGTTAATCTGGCTCAGAGGCCTTATGTTTACCACAGAGACAGTTAATGTTTTAGCACATCTTGTCACAAAGCATATTCTCTTAACCAAGTGCTAGAAACAAAACACAGGCTATGAGATTTAAAGCAGAACTGTCGCTTAGTTCTAAGACAGGGTTAAAGAGATTTTTTAAATTTTTCAACTGAATTGTAATTGTATGTCAAATAGAAACAAATCTCAACTGTTTCCTTGGGACTACAAGGCTGTCTGAGGAACTGAGCTCAAGTTTTGAATTAAACATAAAGCCTTGTCAAGGTATCTTGATGTTTTTGTAGGTTTTATGGTTTTGTTCGTTTAGTTTGTTGGATTTTTTGTTTGGTTGGGGTTTTTTTGAAGTTGTTTTTTTCTTGGTGGTTGGTTGGTTTTGTTGTGTTCATTTTTTGGTTTGGGGTTGTGTTGTTTTTTGGTTTTCTTTTTAATGAGCTGTTTAACAGGTGAGATGGGACAATCCTGACGTTTTTGTTTCTTTTGACATTTGCAGCCACCCAGCACATGGGCCTTACAGAAAAAAGGAAATATTAATTTAATGTGTTGTCTTAAACCCATTGTCAACAATAAGTTTGCCCCAGCATCCACAAAATTTTGTGTAACTTCTATCACTTATTTTGTTATCTCAATCTCATTTAAAACATCACAGTTCCAATCTACTTGACATTTTAACCTGAGGCAACAATCAGAATATAATCTTCATATTTGAAATTACTTTTTTTTTTTTGTGTTTTTACGTATTTGAAAAAGTATATGTAGTAAGGTGATACTTAGTATGGTATGGTATGGTATGGAATGGCATAGGTTGTGTTGCATCTATCTCTGGTATAAATGTTAGCCATGCTCACATAATCAAAATACCAAAAATATTTTACTGTCTTCCACTGCCCACTCTATAAACCACTCTAAAATTTAGTCCTTAGTTAATGATTCTGATTATATCCTTCAAATGTGGTTCATATGTTTATACAAAATTTTTATAAGCTGACCTTTGTAACCCATATTTTTTGAGCAGGAAAAAAAATAAAACAGAAACTGTAAAAACTTATATAGGACAAAAATTATGCCCATTCAGACACTCATAGAACTTTCTGCTTAGGTTCTCTAATGATTCTTACTGTAAAAGATATCTATTAATATTTTGTAACATTGGGCACTTGCACTGTAAATCAAGGCTTGTGCCTGATAGAAATCCACTGTACTTTACAGGAGCAACAGAAATGTCATAATTAGTATCAACCAGTGCTCATGAGCTGTTATTCCTGGCTAGCACACTTGAAGCCACCTGGCTGATACTCATTGTTCTCCACCTCATTTTTGCCCTTTTATTGTCCTCCACCTTTTAAATCCTAGCCAATATCTCCACTAATACAGCAACAAATTTACTGGCAAGCTTTGCAACAGCTGAGCCCATCCCAGTTGCTCTGTGCCAGTCAGCCAGCTGGTAAGCTGGGAATGATCTGAGAACTGGCTGCAATGGTGTTTCACAGACCAAAAAGAAACTGCAGTATTTGCTTTAGAGAGTTTTTCATTGCTTTTTGGCATAGAAATGGAGGACAGGAAATGGAAATGCAAGCAAAGAAGTTATGGAACTGCATTTGGGGAGCAGGGAAGTATTTCCTAAAAGTGAATTAAGTATTCTACAAAATACAAAGTTCAGAATAAATGTAGACAGTTAAAATATCATGTTTATTTCCATAATTGACATAATATCGTTACATTATTAAATTTAATTGCATGGGCAAATAAATTGCTAACTCAAGTCTTGGCATTATTGATTACTTTTGGTTCTGCTAAACAAACATAATTTTATCTCTCTCTCAATTATTTTCTTAAAATCTCTGTTTTCTTTCTGTTCTGCTACATTTCTGTTCTACTACAGTTGCTCTAGTAAAGGTTTAGGAAAAGATGAAGTTATGGGTCAAACTCATTCAACTGAGATATCCTTTTCCAATCCTGTTTCTCTTCAGATCTGTCATCATAGAGCTCCAGTGACATAACTAAAACTCTAAGATTTTTTTAATCTCAGTGCTTTCATTTATTTTGTTTCAATACACTGAGCTATGCTTGCATTAATAAATTATGAAGATCTTTTGAACCTGGTCTTCCACAGCAAGGTGATACCCCAGTCATTCAATTAAGTTAATCAGTCTTTCTTCCACTTTAATACATGCTTTATTTCATTCTAAATAAAGTGGAATAGCTCTAACAGTGTTGCACTCCTTGATGATTATTTAGGAGAAATTTTAATAGAGGCTTTTAAGTACAATGTATTTTAAATGATAAAGTGGGCAGGTTAATGTAATTCTGAAGGAAAGCCTCTGTAAGAAACAAGCACACAAACAAGTAACACTGATTATTAACTACATAGCTCCATATCAGATACTTTGACAAGTTCTTCATTTCATCAACAATCTCTAAAAGGATTTTTTTGTATTTATAAAAAGGTTATACTGAAATATGAGTTGGGAATGAGGTAGAGTATGCTTTAATATGCCTTGATAATAGAGATAACATGCACCTCTGCTATGAGGACAGGCTAAGAGTGTTGGGGCTTTTCAGCCTGGAGAAGAGAAGGCTTCAAAGAGACCTTATAGTAGCCTTCCAATATCTGAAGGGGGCCTACAGGAACGGTGGGGAGGGACTATTCACAAGGTCCTGTAATGACAGGACAAGGGGTAATGGGTTTAAACTGGCAGAGGGGAGATTTAAATGGGATGTTAGGAGGAAGTTCTTCACAGTGAAGGTGATGAGACACTGGAACAGGTTGCCCAGGGAGGTTGTGGCTGCTCCCTCTCTCTAGGTGTTCAAGGCCAGGCTGGATGAGGCCTTGAGCGACCTGATCTAGTGGGAGGTGTCCCTGCTTATGGCGGGAGGTAGAAACTGGATGATCTTTGAGGTCTCTTCCAACCTAAACCATTCTGTGATTCTATCTAAATTGAAAAAAAATAAAAGTAACCACAAAGCAACTAATCAAATACTTTTTTTTTTTTTGTGGCTTAAGTGCACGAAAGTCTCTGTTTTGCATATGCAGTTCACAAGCACTTTTAAAGCTTCAGAAAGCACGCCTCTACAATTCTCAATATCTTGTTATATCTTGGTGGGGAACCTGTTAAATCCTGATGAACTTCACAGAAGCTAGGTACTTCCCACCCAGGTGATTTTTCTACAGGCTTGTTGTTAAATGCATTCAGATTCAACCAGAAAGGTTTTCCAGTGTGTCCTGTATAAATCATGATGTCAGTCATGGAAATTGCCAGCAAAATCATGGTGGCAGCCTGTCCCCCTTGTAAGTCATGAAGTCTTCTTGGGAACTTTGAGTGCACTCCTCAGTACCGTAATGAATTTTCTTCAATAAATTAACAAAGTCATTTGTATGGTCCCAGTATGATAATCACTGGATTGATTTTCACCTTGGTAGTACACTTGGTATTTAAGCAGCAGCATTTTTTTTTTTTAAGTCCAGAGGAAAAGAAGGAAAAAAAAAAACCACAAACCAATGAACAAACCAAACCAACTAACCAACCATCCCAAACAAAAAATGACAACAACAAAAATAACATCCAAACCACCAAGCACTTTTGACCATCAGCTTTCCAATTTAACAACACAAGATTCTATCTGAAAGAAACAAAATCTGCTCCTACATCCTCTGTGACCAGCATATAAAAACAAGGAAACTCTACCATTTTTAACAGCAGGGATAGTATAAAAATATTGCATCTGCAGCCCATGTGCCACTGCTTTGTCCTGGGATTTCTGCCAAACTAGGAAGCTGTTCAGCTGTAATTAACGTTTCTCATCCCAATATCCTTGTTGATGAGTCCCTGTACAGTTTCAAGTACAGCTGCCTGCTACAGAGGTTCATTAGGAACACAGGACCTCTGCTGACTCTCTTCCCTTTGGCTCTACTTATTATGGGCACTTTTCACTTGTTCGAAAGAATCACACAGTTACCTTCTTGCCAAACTTCATGAGGTAGCTCCATTGTCTCCTATTTGAAGATCTGCATGTTGTTTTTGGCTTGAGCCATTCAAACTTTGTTCCCATTAGGAAGTCTTTCATCTTTTGTTTGGATCTGGTGGACTTCCTTTTTCACTGGACTGATTCCACCTTGAGCTAGACATACTTCACCCCTTATTAAATTATTTGTCTGTTCAGTTTGGTGCTCAGATTAGCCAGATTAGGTCTTGACACATTTCAGCCTGGCTCTTCTAAAATTCCTTGGCATCTCTTCTCTGCAGTCTCTTGGAAGCCTTGATAAAACTGAATGGAAGGCTAAGCAATTATAAGGAATGTAGTGATGTGAGTAACTGTTCTTGAGCATGCATTATATAAATGGTCAGCATGAAACACCATGGTAAGCAGCCAGTATGAGAAAGTTGCTCAGAAAAATGGAGACCTATGCTATTTTCCTCTACAACAGTTAATTGAGAAATCTAAAAAAGCACTGGAAAAGGACCTATTTTAAAATAAAATTAGTATGCTCTGATACACATTGTCTATGCTATATGCAACTTTTTGCTTCTGCCAGAGTTGTTATTACTTACTAATTGACCTAGCCAGGCATCAGAGCCTTTCCTTCTGCAGCATCCTTCTTTCTAATAGCTGATAATCTAAGCATAGGTGAGGGTAAACTACAGCATACATATAAAGATAGTTTAAGAAACCAAAGAGATAAATCTGGGCAGTTTTACCAATCTCCTTCCTAACATGAGAGTGGTCTGCACAGAAAATGGTTTTCTTAGGATACTGTAGAAAAAAAGATCAACCAAATGATGAAGTCTAGTGAAATTTGCTAATTAGCAGGGATAGCTGATCTCAGAGCAGTGAAAGAGAGAGAAGCAGCAAGGTAGGTGGAGCTAGGACACGTGTGTTCTTTAAAGCAGAGCACACATGACCTGTGTATGTCATATAACATAAACCAGGAAGCCATGAAGGCAGGAAAATGAAAGAAAGTGAACTTACTATTGACCTGAAAAAAATGATCATTGCATCACTTTTCTAACTGGGATGACAAAAGATCTGTTAAGGCTGGAGAAAGATCTTTACATTTCTGTCTGACAGCAACAGTATCCTCCATTATTATGAAATTTTACGCCCATCAATAAAAAAAAACTCACAGAATTGGCAACAGATGAATAGCAATCCAAGTTGCAGAGTGACACTTTGACAAACATTGCTTCAGTGAACAATCCTGAGAAGCAGATAAGCAATTACTACTTCTTAAGTGTATTGGAAAGGAGGGGGAAGGAGATCTGACACTAAGGAAAAGGACAGAAACTAATGAGGAAACTTCCTGAATATAGACGGCAGAAATACTGACTCTATTCTCAAATGATTTAAACAGACTTGCTCTAATTTACCATAGATATAATTAAGAATGGAATGAAGTCCAGTAAGGCCACATGGGTTTTAAGCAGGCCCAGATATTTGAGTGTGGATATATGAATTATTGCCTTAAGCTTTAATGGATTCTACTGTGGAATCAATTATGTTTGGGAAAAAAAACAAAGCAAAAAAACAAAACAACAACAGCAACAACAACACCCCAAAACAACCAAACCCTAATCCTTTAAGTGCAATACTATGTATTAAATATTTACTTCTCCTCAAGTAATATGTATGTTTCTAAAAAAAAAAAAAAGTTTAAACATGAAGGAAGAAAAAGGGGTATGTCAAAGATCTGACACCAAAGAGAACTAAATAACTGATTTTTATTATTAACTCCCCATTTTTTTAAGCTATAAGTGAAGAGAGCCTCATCAATCTGAAAGAATCTACTTGGACCTCCATGTCCAAATGATGAGATTAGTTCAGAGAACAATAAGGACCTCGCACAAAGCAATTAAATACAATGATTTAAAAATATCTAAGTAGCCCCAAATTCTCAGCCTGTTTGGAAAACAGAATTTCCAATTTTTTAAATTAAAAGATAACACAAAGAAAAACCCCAATATTGCTATCAGAGACAAAGTGTTATGAGGATTTCCTGATCAAAAATGTAAGCCATGTGCAATGCACATCCAAATAATATTTTTTTTTTTTTTTTAAATAAGTATTGTGGATGCTTCCATGAGGCTGGAGAAGATGGAAACAGGAAAAAAAAATTCTCAGAAAATCTCAGAACAATATCAGGTAGACAGGTTTTATACAAGACCCAAGAAATCCTTCCCCAGGAAATTATATGCCTTCAATGACATCAGTGGAAATTATGGATTTACTAAAACTGCTTAGGTCTCACGTCTACAATATAGTCCATGTGCAGAGTCATAATGTCACCCGTGAATGGTTTTGAGAGCCACAGCTCCAGAGATCTCTTGGAAAATTTTCCCACTTGCACAAAAATTATTTCAAGAATGAGTGATGCCACTTGAGAGAAAAAGCAGGTATTTTTTCCTGCTATCATTTTGCTTGAAATGATTCAACCCTGCTGAAAGCAATGAATCTGAATCAAACATATTTATGAGGTAAAGACCCTACAGTGTCTGGAGTCATTGAGATCTTTCATTTTTCTTGTTCAAATCAAAGTATCTGTCATTCTCCTTTGAAGCTCCTGCTGCTTATGTAGCACCCATTAGTCTCAGAGAAAATGTTCTTTTCATAAACAGCAATAAGATGTTGTCATTTGATATCTGGTGTGACTATATCTGACAGCATAAAGGCTTGTTTAGACCTCTGATTTCTTTCAGACATCTGCATTTTTTTCTGTTGACAAATAAAGTGAAGCCTTAAGTCTCACTTTTGAGGGCATGCTTGGTTAAAGCCTGAACTAGCTCCCAGCATCTGACTGAGAAGACAATGTAATAACCTAAGCAAGTTCCATCTGAGGTCATATAAATATTTTAAATAAATTCTTTCACAGATTCTCACATGGAAAAAAAATCTTACCAAATTATATTTAAAGTTCTTTAATACAATGTAATATATCAAAGTTGACCATTAAAACTTTCTTTAAAGCAAGGGAAAGGGGTCTGAGGAGCAAGCTGTTTCTAGTATGTGCTTTAGCCTTTACTATGGCCGTAAATGAAAGTGATAAAATGTACTGTGCTGCTTGAGTTTGTGAATATATCCCTTCTCCTAAGCTAAAAATATGCAGAAGCCCTGAGACTGAGCAGAAAATATTCAGAGGCCTATAACAGACACTCCTCTCTATGAGAAGTTGAGAGATGCATTCAATTTTGTCAGATTTGAAGACAAATATTTTCTTTCTCAAGCAAAATGAGGGGCTTCTTTACTTTGTCAGGAGGCTGATGTGGAAACCAGGTGTAAAACAAAGCTCTAGGAGAATTTTTGTGGACCAGAGAGAAGCTTGATGGACCAAAAAGCCAGACTTAATAGGTCAAAGTCTACCGCTGCATCATGGAATATCTCAGCATACAAGACATCACAAGAAGCAAGTGTGCTCAAAACCAGGAAAGTCATCTAGCAGACATTTGACCTTTTTGCCAATACAGTTACCCTGCTGCAGCCCTTAGTGGGGACATTTTTCTGTCTCTTAAAATGTACTGATCAAGCAGTTAAAGTACTACAGTACCCCTTATACCATCACACTTGGATCTGTGTACCTCTTAACCTTTGTATACAAGACTACTTCTGCTGATACTGAGCAATTTTATAGTACTATTACTGCACCCAAATGGGCATATCTATGTTACAGAACTAAGAACTTTTCAGTGGAGAAGACAGAAATCTGTATTAAACTGACTCTCTTTATATCTGCTGAATTAAGTAGGACCTTGTAGTAAGTTCTGTGCTGCTGGCTCTCCCCAAGACTGAACTGTTAGCCTGCTTCTTGACATGGTTTTGGTACAGATTGAATAAACCTTTCTGCAGACAATGTCTATGAGGAGTGCAACATGCCAGGACCATTCCCTGTGTCAGGATAGGAGAGAACAAGGTTTAGTTCCTTCCTTCTCAGATAATTTTCTCAAGCTATTCCAGAAGATTGTACATCCTCAAAGCGTTCTTCACATCACAGACCAGGATATGCAACACCTGTCCTCAATCTAATGAAATTTAAATTCCGTTCTAATGAGCCTGAGCCACAACATAGCCCTTATATTACTGTAGCCTCTTAAATTACTTGAACTGAAAAATGCACTTTAAAAGCAAACAAATACATTCTGTCCAGCTGTACACCACGTGGGGCCTAGGGGAGACCTGTGACCAAGAGCTGCATGGATTGAACAGCAGTCAAGCAATGTTCTTTGTCCTGGGTCGGGGGGGGAAAGTTTATGTTGTTTCAGTTAGTAGCATAGACATAGCTTTACTAGCTTTACACTCACAAACAAGTACTCCAAGTTCCAGAGAGTGATTTAAACCCTCAGCTATCCAGTATCTCCCCAAAAGGAAGAGACAGCCTGAATTGCACCTCCAACAATATCATCACAAAATTGTTCTACAAAGGGAGCTGCCAAGATAAAGTAACTTTCTCTTCTCTTAACAAGATGAAAGAAGTGTTTTGGAGTCATGCTTTATATTCATTTAAGATACACAAACCAAATCAATGTGTTTATTTTTCAGAGTTTGTTTTGTGTCAGACAGATTAAATTTTTATAAGTAATTACACATAATCTAAGAATGTTAGGGGTTGAAAAGGACCTCAAGAGACCATTTAGTCCAAAATCTCTGCCAGAGTGAGATTACCTAGAGTAGGTCACACAGTAGTGTGTCCAGGCAGGTTTTGAAGGTCTTGAAGGAGACTCTGTGAGCTCTCTGAACAGCCTGTTGCAGTACTCTGTCACCCTCAAATTTAGATAAAATTTTTGATAAAAGTTTTTGACAAATTTAGATAAAAGTTTTGATAAAAAATACATAAATGTTGTGTAGCATCATTCAAAACTTTACACTGCATAATAAATTCCAGTTTTATTTGAAATAGAAATTCTGCTAATTGTAATAAAATCCTTGATGAAAACAACTAAATAAAATTATTCATGAGAAATATGATTCATGAGAAATGACAGAGCTTTGGCTCCATCTCTGTCCAACGAAAAAAACTCCCATGTGCAAAATGAACTCTTATGTAGCTATTTTCCTTTAACATTTTGCATTAAATATCAATGGGATAGCCCTTTAATGGCTGTTGTATGGCTGTTGTATCTTGCATAGAAAGACCAACATGCTCAGGTTGGTCTGAGGCATGGACAGACAGGCTGGTGGCCATCTCCTTGTGCTTCTGTGCAGAGCACCATGTTAGGATCAAGAAGTAGTGTGTCTTTCTTGTGAAAGAAAGCAGGTAATGCTCCTTGGTCACCAGGGTAAGATGATGGAGAAGATGGGACTTTATGTCCATTTAATACACCTTGGGGCAACCTCTGTTTTGTTGAGGGTCTTTGCACACCATTTTGGTGATGTCTTCCCTTGAGGCAGTGTTAATCAGATATGCAAAATTTTGAGTGAAGTGTTGGCAACACAAGAGTCGAGTCCTTATTCTTCCGCAGTAATCACAAAGATCCTGCACTCCCTTAACATCTGTTACAGGCACCCACTGCAGTGTACAGTCTCCTTATGTCCCATTAATCCTCTTTTTGTGAGGAATAAATTGAGGCACAGTGAGTGTTCAGCTTTAAATCGTGCACCTAGTCCACATTAGAAATACAAATAGGAACCAGAAAGCATGGCTAATTGTTTATATACTAAGGGAGAAAATAGGGAACTAAAGCAGAAGAAATTTAGTTTCTTTTCAAATAATTAGCTTTCTCAAATTGAATGATTATAGATAACTGACTTATTATATGAGGAATATTAGAGTGATACAGGCAAAACACAGTCTTGTGGATCTGAGAGACAATAGACCAGTGTTCAGCTCTGTTAAACATTGTTTAGAAGGAAGGAATCTTGTTCCTCTTCCTCAGCTTTCCTGATTACAAATTTGTTCTAATTATTTCAGAAATCATATTCTTGAGAATATTCAATTATTCATGAGAAATAAATTCAAATAAAGAATGTATGTCCCTCCCTGAAATGCTAAGTGAGGTTTCTTTATGTCTGGATAGAGAAATGGCAATTCTTCTGGGTTAGGAAAAAAAAAGGAAATCAATCATACTTAATCTCAGAAAGAAAGGTAAAGCTTCCTTTGATGTCTTGCCAGAGAAACAACAGTCCTAGAAATGCTACAAAGCTAGAAATTACCTCTAAGAGGAAGGAAGAAAAAAATATTCTACACAAGATTTTGAAGCAGAGAATACAAGCTCTTGTTTTACTGTTCACTATCTTGTTCAATCACTGTAAACAATTTTTCAAGACTGAATTAAAATATTACAAGTTCAGAGACAGATAACGTACAAGATGGGATTAATGAGATTCACCTAATTGGAGGAGATAACATACTGAACAAATAGGTGTTTTATGGTAGTGCTGATAAACAAGATCAATAGTACAGCCAGAAAAGTGGAAAACTGGTATCATCATCGTTTATCTGCCATGTAATGTAAGTACCTGTCAACATGTTATATCTTCAGAAGGGGAATGCTAATCCATTCCTACACCAAAACTGAGAAAATTCACTTCAGTGTAAAATACAAATACTCCCTGTTTACTTACAAAAGTGCTTCGCTAAATCTTAATTTCCAGAAGTGGCAGAAACTAATGCATTTAAAGTAAAGATGTAAAGAGAACAGCATCAAGGGTAAACACAAAGCATTTAAGATAATTAAAGTGTGAACAGCAGAAAATTCGATGGATTGAAGAAAGCACTGTAGCAAGTAAAAAAAAAAAAAGTGGACTAAGGAAGAATAAAATTTCTTGAAGAAAGTAAGCAATAGACAGAGGAGTAAGAAACAGTTTATCCTCTTAAGCATGATACTGGGTAACTGGAGCCAATGGATTAAAACAGAATAGCATTAAATAAATACTTTGGGTTCTTTAAGGAATGGAGGTGGAGATTTACTAAAATCAGGGATCAAAATCAGAGGGATACTAGACAAGGAATTAAAAACCACAGATAACTTAGACATGAAAGAACACATTTGGATAACATTCTGCACACTAAAGTGTATAGAGAAAGTAATGTAAAAATGTTTCAGTAGCATTTTCAGTAACATGATCTCAGAGAGGTACTACTATCTAGAAACTAAAACTGCATTCTGTTGCGAATAATGCATTGAAAAATTCCACAGAGTATGGGCCAGTTAACTAAACAAACAGCATAATAACAGAGATCAGTATAATATTTTAACCTCATCATATAAAGTCAAGAGCATGCCCTCTCCTGACACATTTTATTCAGCAGGTTTCACCTAAGTTCTGAGAGGGTAATAGAGAAAGAGATGAAGCACAAAGATGAGTGTGAGAATAATGAGGAGCTGGGTTAACAGTCTAATATGAAGTCCAAAGAAAAAAATTAGCTATTTGGAAGACACAAGCTTAGTCCTGTAAGGGGCAATGTAGCCAAAACACATTGTTGTCATACAAAGTGTCAAATACATTGATAGTAAAAATTTTGTGACCACTATAACCATATAGAAGAGAAAGATTTTTAAATGAATTGACATTTCCGTTTTTCAGGACATAAATCAGGTTATAGAAAAATTTTCTAGTTGATAACTATATATTTTGTTACACCTTATGTGGTGGTTATGAAATATTAATTATGATAACACCAACATTAAAATTATTACTATCTTTATTAATAACAAAAATATGTTCCTAACTTATTTACAGAGCCTTCTGTGCTCAGTTGTGCAAATAGATTACAACATGTGTACAGTGCATAGGGAAGTACCAAGCAATTTCAAACAATTTAGCAAAACTAGGAACATACAAAACAGTGAACTTTGGAAAGAGAATCTGATGGTGCAATATGCTGCTTGCCCTCTAAGGGGACTCAAGAGACTCCTTTCTGCAAAAGCAGAAGGTACAGAGTAAACAGAGAACTTATTACAGAGGCTTTCCAGAATATGTACTCACAAATTAGTGTCTCCAGAATCTTTCCAGGGCTGCATTATGATCCAGACAGTACCCAAAACACTTGGAGGGGTGATGTTGTTGGTATGGCAGCCATTGGAAGTTTTTAGGGTTTTCCCAGGACTTTTTCCAGGTGTCTGGGGCTTCCACAGTCTTCTGAGCTGGTCTTGGTCTGTTCCCAGGCACATGGTTATCCTCCAGGCTCAGCACGGAGGTTCCCAGGTGTGCAGGCAGACAAGATGTCTTGCTGCTTGGCAGTATCCTGCTTTCTCTCACAACACAGTCTGAAGTGAGATCTGTGTAAGTGAGCTCTCCAGCTAGGAGCACCTTACTGCTTCCAATAGCTGCAATTGCTAGTCACAGTAATGCAGCTTGCTAGGGGCAGTAATGCAGCACATGGCTCTCCTGGTCTTATCCCTTCTGCATGGTCCAGGCTGTCATTACCTGCCAGTGGGGTTGTTCACGCTACAACTGGCTGTGGTTTCAGGCAGCTTTTTGCAAAGTCATCGCCTATGGCTTGGGTTTTTGTGCTTCTCCCTGGTAAACTGAGGCAAGGTAAAGTTTCCAGGAAGCAAGCTTGAAGCTTGGAATTAAGCAGCAAGGCTCATTTGAAGCAGCAAGACAAGTTGTTTACAACTTGGCTCATATTTATCAAATGCCCGAGTCTTAGTTGGTCCAATGGACAACCGAGATAAATACATCCATCAATCAAAATGACATATTAAGTGAAGCTGTGGGCTTGCTTACCCAAATTTGGTGAAGGCATGCACCATGCACAAGGCAGGCATGAGCCAAGTGTATGTGCCTTGTTTACCACAAAATGTAAACAGGAGCAAAACAAGTCTGAACAATCCAGAGTCTACTTAGGATCCATGGTTCCAGGTAGTTTTGTCCTCTTTCCCATGTCTCTTCTCACTCCAGAAGGGGGAGTGGGAGACCATGCCTGGACATGCCAGGAAGCATGTTTCTGGCCTATCACCGCACCTTACTCTGACATATAAAATACAGAATGCATTCTTAATACAGAAACCTCATTAATTAGTCCGTTCTGGTCTACTGTGGTCAGGTCTTATTGTTGCTTCATTCTGATGTATTCCCTATTTATAACCTGTGGTGGTTTGAGAGGGCTCCTTAAAAAGACCACAGAGACAAGTCTGTCCCAGAGGATGAACATTGATGTCCCTGGATATAATAATTTTGTTATTGAATCCCATAATCGTGATGACACTTTATAAGAGAGCAGCAAAGTCAATTCCTTCTCTTTTCTCCCTTTCTTTTGGATCTCCAGAGGGATTCTTATCTAGGTAACTATGAAAGAGTGAAACCTGCCAGCAGCCTTCAAGGCTGCAGCTGCAGCAAATTTCCAGCTGCACAATTCAGGCTGGCTTGGGCCTATAGGGGAGAATATGGCAGGGGAAGAAAACAAGCACAGGGTTTTGGTGGTTTAGCTTGGCTGGGAGAAAGGTTTTCGTGGATTTCTCATGTATCCTGTATGTGTATTGGGTATTAAGGATTCATGTATGCTGTATCTTTTCCTCCACATCTTTAAATACAGCTTTTCTGTATTCCTCTCCAATTCAGCAAGAGCATTCTTATTTTACTGCCTTCTTTTAAAAATAAAATAATCTATGTCTGTTGTGCTCTTAAACAAAAAAAGCTATGACATAATGTAACTTGGTATTTAATGAAAACCAAGATCGTTGGCAAATCGCATCGTGGTATTCTTAACATGATGTTAACTTTAAAAATACACTTTATGAACCTCAGTTTTCAACACACAGAATACATGTTAGGCTTTATCTTATCAGTGAACTGCTATGCTAAAAAAAAAAAAAAACAAAAAAACAAAAAATTGCTGAAGCAGCTCAAATCTGTCATACACCTTATAAAGACCAGCAGCTAGAGTGCCATGTAGCTATCAAAAAGCCTTGCAATTTAGAAGCTCTCCCCTGAAAAGACTGACTATGAGGAAGCTTAAGGCATCTTTATTTCCCATGGAGATGTACCCCTGTGGAGCAGTTCTGTAAAAAAATACAATATCACTCTCCTATCAAGTGGTGTTAAAATTATGTCAAAGGCCAAATCCTCAGGCAATGGAGCACTGTACTCACTGGCTGCTGAATGTCAGACTGGTTCAGTTTCATGGACAGGTCTTTCACAGGTAATGTTATCCTCTGTTTATGTCTACAGTAACACTTGCTACAAAAAGCACATGAATTTCCTATCCCATTCCTTCAGTCATAACTGCATTCATCACCAGGAGTTAACACTTCTGACTTGACCAAGAGCTGAGAAAGCTGATCTTGTGACAGACTTTAAAGAAGGCTGCAGCAATGTAGTTTTCGATAATATGAATGCCTGGGTACTTTTACCTCTTAGGGTGTCAACCCAAATCATCACCTTTCCACTGTTGTGTTGCTTTAGCTGCAGCTTTGTGCCACTTGTCAAAACGTAGCTACATTACATATTTTGCTTTGTAACACTGACGGCTTGATTTCACACTTACTATCTTTCATTCATGCATGTCAGTAATACCTTGCATTTGTGTAGTTGCTGCCACAACCTGTTCACGTTTTATCCAGTATCAGAGCTTGTCTCACAGCTGCAGGGGTTGTCCTTGCTGGCAAAAGCTAAACACAGTGGATATGAATGAGGCTACTCACCTTCTCAGATGCTCTTTTGCTGGAAGCCTTAGAATGAGTAGCATATGTATCCTGTCTCCCAATACCCAACCAATGTAAACTGCTGCAAAATCTACTTCATTAACATAGGCTGCATGTGACACATGGGCTGGAGGGGTCATACTGATTTCTTTTGTCATTTAAGGAAGCTTAAGCTGACCTGGCCACATAATTTTCTTCATTTCTCATTTGCTCCTGTTTATGCACTTCTTTAAAGAGTATCCTTGACTTCATCTTCAGGAGGATCCACTATGTGTAAGAGGAGTATGAAAGTCATTGCTATTGTTTGGAACTTGTTTTTCCTGATCTGGTTTCTGTGCAGTCTTCAGATTATTTTTTGCATTCTGTTGCTTCTCTGTTTATGATCTGAAAGAAAAAAAAAATATAGATATCTCTTACAAAATATTCTCTTTCGCTATACATTCTCCATTGCAGTTGTTGAGACAAATCACAGATTTCAGTATTGCTTCAGCTGAGCTGCAAAAGTGACATAAAGATGCAGAATTAGAGAATTGTTTGAGTTAGAAGGGACTTCTGGAGGTCATCTGCTCCAACCTTTCCCACTCTAGGAGGGTCATCTAAAGCCAGTTGCCCAGGGTCACATCCAGGCATCTTTTCAATAGCTCTAAGGATGGAGACTCCACAAGCGCTTCAGGCAAACCTGTGCCAGGGCTCAGTCATCTTTGCAGTAAAAAGTGTTTCCTCATGTTTGGTTACTTTTTCTATTCTCTCAATATGGAAATAGAGCAGAAAGGAAGATGTTAAATTTGACATCTCTGATTAAGATTTGTTATGTTGTTTTTTAAAATTATTATTATTCTTTCATTTATTTTATCATTTCCCCCTTTAATGATACACAGGTGTATCTTTAAAAAAAAATACCCTTTGAATAGAAGAGCTATCACAACTCTGCCAATAAATATTGAAACATGTAATGACTGCTTCTGAAATTACTTATTTAATTGTTCTGACTTGATGATTTATTTAAATTCAAGTAAAGCAGAGATTAAAGCTTGATATTAAAAAATAGACTCATTATTACAAAAGAATTACCTAATTTAGGTTTGTCAGTTTAGACTTATAATTGGCAGACAAAGTTCAATTCAAATAGCTTAATAGACAGAAAAAGGAAACCAAGAAGGAATGTCTCAAAGTAAAATGTTAATGTGGGAATTATTTGTGGTAAGATTGAAAAGAGAGAGAAGTCTTCTTTTTTACATAAAAGAAAAAAATTGCCAGTGTGGGCTGTTCAAAAGAAAATATGTTTTCCTGCTAGTATTTGAAGAATTGATTAACACAAATTAAAAATAAAAGAAATCATAGTTTAAGCAAATGTCTCACAAAATAATTTTATAGGTAACTGTTAGAGTACTTGCATACTACTGTCTTCCTGTACTGCTAGTCTTGCTTAAATTGGAAAGTTAGAAGGCCAACCTATGAAAAGACAGGCAGTATATTGCAAAGTGGCATTAATGGGCATCTACACATTTGATCACCACTGATGTCACCAGTGGAGACCATTTCTCCCCTTCAGATTTCCATAGGTTAATTATTTTTACTGTGAAATCTGTTTCCATTATAGATTTGTGTAGCTTTGATTTGCAGCTCTTGACTCTTGCTGGGTTTTTACTGTGAGAGATTAATGGTCCACAGAGAAACTCTGTTTTGGTGTGGAGGGAAGAGGTCTAATTTTTATAGCACTTATACACCATAAACAACTCTCCTGTCAGGGATTTTTTTGTTGATAAACTACATGGTATACCACTTATCCCTGAAAGGGCATTTTACTGGGCCCCTAGTCTCATTTGTGAATTTTCCATATCCTTTTCAAACATCTTTTTTTCCAAATACTTGGTAGTGCTCATCCCTCCACATGCTTATTCTAACTATTTTTTAAAAATGTATCATTACTAGGTGTGGCTTTGTGTGTCAGTAGTTAGCTTTCACCTAGAATTCGTATGAAGTTTTGACTTGCAGATATTAGGATAGCAAGGCTTGGAGACTTTAATTTGTTAAGTGACCCTCAGGCCTAAGAGTGAAATGAAAATTTAAGTACTTTGAAACTAAATTACATTTATAATGAGAAAGAAGCAAAATGAAGAATTTTCCCACACAACTCTGCCAGAACACATGAAAGTGAGAAATATAAAGAAATATAAAGAAAGCATCCAGAGCTACAAAATAAACAGCTCCACTGGGAAAGTTACTAAAAGGACAGCTATAGTACTATAACTGAAGTTTGACAGAATATGAAGTGCTCCTTAAGGCAGTTACAATGAGAATAAAAATGTGAACAACTTGGAGTCAATATTGGTTCCTGTAAAGAGTGTAACAAAAATATCCACTTTGATAAGGTGGCATGGATCATTCAAATCAGTAATTTATATTGGAAAAAAAAATAGGGAGGGAGAGGAAAAAACCTAAAAATCTGGGAGGAAGCTTCCCATGTTAAGGTTATGTGCTTTTTTTGCAGCTTCCAAAAACTCTTTTGCTTGTAAGCCTAACAACTGGCTTCTCTGTTTATATTGCTAACATTTCTCTGTTTTGGTGAGACGATTGCTTGCTTCTATACAGCCTTTCTAAGCTTTCCTCTACTCCTAATCTGTATTTTGTGCTCACTTCCATATTGGGAAAATGCTATAGACACTTGGGATCAATTTCATTGTGGTATGATAATACATTTTTGTACAGTACCTAACTTAAGGGCTCATTCACATATGAAATCATTAAAGACCTGATTTTCCCACTGGAGGTGTGTTTCCAAGCACTGATTACAAGAGAGCCTACACTGGCTCACCTGTAAACGTAGAATCCAGTTAAGTTCCTAAAGGTCTTGAGAAAAAAAACTCATGACTTGAGTGTTCATATTAAATTCTTTTCTTTGTTACATTTCTGACCAACAAAAGAGGATGTAGCTCAAAGGTGTTTTGTAGGTAACATAATCACAGCAACTAAACTCTCAATCAATAGTGTAAACATTCAACTACTTATCTTGATATCACTGACTTTTCTATTTCTACCTTGGCTTGATTATGCCCACTATTGTCAGACTATGTACCCTACAAGCAAAGTTTCCACTGATTGGTAACACACATTCACCAGAAATTCCAGTTTCATTGACTCTGGATGCAATTTTAATCAATACGTATTTAAGTTTTATACTGTGTGCTGCATCCATGTTCTGTTGAACATTAATTTATGGAAAAGATTTTACAGAAGACAAGCATGAAATTGAAAAGTGTAAAATGAGCTAAGGTTGCTACTTCATCACTTTAAATAATACTGTAGACCTCCAATAGGAGAGAAATAATAAAGGCTGTATATAATGCTGTAATAGATTTTACACAGATAAGGCAACATTTTACCTCGATGAATAAATCATTTCTGTTCTTCCTGGCCACTAAAACAAATCTTGTGTTAATCCAGTGAGTTTTATCACAAATCGAAATGATATGAATGGTATATATTACTTGTTTCATTAAAATCTGATTATATTATAATGTAGAAATCTAATTTCTGTAAGTACCTCATTATTCCTTATTTCATCTGCCAACTGCAAGTGTGATTTTATTGTGAGAGTGAAATAAGTCAAGCCATAATAACCAGATTGATATCCTGAACAGAAGTCTCACTGTGACGGAAGTTTCATTTTTAAGAAGTGTACAGATGGTTGTGTTAGATGATTCACAATAAGAGTACATATTCCTGTGGGTCAAATGATTCTATCACAAATAAAGGCAATTTAAATAAAATTGTGAACCTGATCTATCTTCTCAACAACAATTTTACACTGGAATAACACTGATGACTTTATGAGATTTTTTTACCAGTTGACATTTAAACAGGTAAGAATACATCTACCTTGTGAACAATTTAGTGCACTTAGATCTTGCTGTGGAATTAAATATGTTTTGTGGTGTTAGTAATACTTTCCTTTGATCACAAAGTTTAAATCCTTTTATCCAAATATTCATTCCCACGGAAACCTATGTATCGTCTCCACTGCTGGCCCTTAAGCTGCTAAGAATTCCAAGAAAAGGTGAATTAAAATCATAGAATCATAGAATGGTTTAGGTTGGAAGGGACCTCAAAGATCATTCAATTCCAACACCTCACCATAGGCAGGGACACCTCCCACTAGACCAGGTCACACTCAAGGCCTCATCAAACCTGGCTTCAAACGCCTCCATGGAGGGAGCAGCCACAGCCTCCCTGGGAAACCCGTTCCAGTGTCTCACTACCCTCACTATAAAGAACTTCCTCCTAACACCCGGTTTAAGTCTCCCCTCTGCCAGTTTAAACCCATTACCCCTCATCCTGTCATTACAGAGTATTATTTAATATCCTACATGACAGCACTTATTTTTGGCAAACAAAAAGTAAAATTATTCTTTCAAATAGAAGAGCTACTAACATTCAATGTATTTTCCCCTAGCTTCCTAGGTCATTCCTAGGGATTCTGTAGTGATTCTGTGCTTCATATCATAGTTTGTACACTTTTGTTCCTCCCCTAAGTCTTCTATGTATTTGGATCATAAGGGCCATATTTAGGAAGGTAAATGTTTTCAACTGTGGAAGATTAGCTCAAACTGCTTGATGTAATCATTTGTCTCCAGATCTGTCTGGAGACTGACCATTTTCAAAGAACTAATCAGCTATAAAGAGGCAGAGTTGCTCATGTGCACTGTTGAAGCATATTTTTTTATCATTTTATGCATTCAGGAAATATATTTGAAGGGCAAAACCCTATAGCTATTAAGTATTTGTAATTGTATTGCATTCTACCACACCTCCACGTGATGTTATGATACTGATTACTTGAACCAACAACCAAAAAAAATATCTGCTATGAGGAATGTCTTTTCATGTCAAATAATCAGTGTTTCATTTTAAGCCATAGCATGCATTTTGCAGGTCTGAAGGCTAAAAACCTTGTAATGACATTTTTAATGTTTTCCTTTCAGAGATAAGTCATTTTCTGTGAGTTAAATTTCTGAAGAGAGCATGAACCAAATTGGGGGACCCTTAAAAATGTTAAGGCAATAAATCTGTTTGTTCTTGTCACATACTTACGTTATTAGTCAAGAATGTCTCTCTAGTGAAGTATGGACATTGAAAAGGGAAAAGCAGGGAGATGAAGATCATCAGCTGGCATGCATGCATACTGCTTCACAGATATGGATTAAGCAGAAATTATTACAGGTGAGGTTCTCAACTATGTTGCAAAATACAATGTGTCAAGAGAGGATAGATGTGTAATCAAAGCTTCCCTTGTTAGAAACCTCAAAGTAGAGACAGATGAGTCCTTGGTTGTAATTTTATTATGCTGGTACAGCTTATCAAACTGGTTAAATTGAAGTCCTAAGCTCTTAGTAGAAGACATAAAATGGTCCAGTCAATAATATCAAAAACTGAATCCAACAAAATATCTTTTAATTCTATGACTTTGTTTTGACTGCCCTTGTTTTTTATCTGGTTGTGGTAGTTTGAGGCTGGGTGGTGCCTTCAAGAAACTACAAAGTTACAGACCTCCAGGAGCTGGAGCGTCCAGGACATTGTCACAGAAGGCCAATATAAGCCTAATACATGTTATGGCTTGTCCAGACATGATCTCCTGCTCATCCCTTCCCTCTGCTGAAGTGGGGGAGCAGAGCATGGGAGAGAAGACTACAGGCTTGGAGATACCAGTCTGCTTTGGTGGTAAACAAGGTGTA
This sequence comes from Psilopogon haemacephalus, assembly GCA_013396835.1. NCBI lineage: Eukaryota > Metazoa > Chordata > Aves > Piciformes > Megalaimidae > Psilopogon > Psilopogon haemacephalus. Next base: position 21,867 of record VWZI01021084.1, on the reverse strand, counting down.
TACACTTGTTTATGCATGGCCTGTGTTTTCCCAAATAAGGGTAAAGGAATCTTCTGGTTACACCTAATACTGTCAGTTTTAGAAAAGTGTCATTCTGACTGGTAAATCTCTGTGGCCAAATGAGCCATCACGTTTGGGAAATTAATATATGTATGAGAGCAGTTGAAAAACAGCACGCTCTTTGCTCTGACAATGTGCTTTAGCTCATCATGCTCTGCTCTGCCTTACTGTGTTCTGCTTGCCATCCTTCAGACCAGCTTTGCTTTGATGCTTCAAGCTTGTCCACATGGAAACTGCCATGCCTCAGTTTACCAGGAAGGGTATTAAGTGCCTCCACACTGTAGGCAAGAATTAGCCACCAGTGAGACATCATGTCTGCCTGCACACCATTTGCCCAGGAAGGAACCCAGACCAGGTCAGAGACTGTGCTAACCCCCAGCATTCTGCTAAGAGCCCTGGGGAGAACTCCAAAGCCTCCAACAGCTACCATATCGCCAACAGAACCCCTCCAAGTACTTTGGGTACTGTACTGGTTTAGCTAGTCCCCAAGAACCTCAAAGCCCAATGAATAGACTTGATTCAATTCTGAAGTAAAAAATAAACTTCAACAATAAATAAGAGGCATTTTAAGGGGAGTTACAAAAAATATAGGGAAAGGAAACAAAATACAAAATATAGGTATACAACCAGTAGATGAAAATGGATGGAATTAGTAGATTCAGGTGGATTGAGCTGGAAGATAAGGGATGATGGTGGATGCTGGATGATCCCACCACATGTTTTGCTGAAGATACATGGCAAAAGCAGGAATAGCAGAAGAGCAACATGCAGGCTGGTGAAGCAGAGACGCAAGAGAGAAGAACAGGAGGTTAATCTGCTCTTTACAGAGTCCAGGCAGGAAGTGGGAATGGTTTAAAACACTACACCTGGGGGCAGGTCAGACCACCTGGGATCATGTTTGGCCTTGCCCCCAGGAGGTGTTAACCCTTTACAGGTGCTGCCTGAGATTATAATGCAGCCCTAGAAATCTGGAGATACTAGCTTGTGAATAAATATTCTAAAAAGCCTCTTTGTAATTAAAGTTCTGATTTGGTAATGGTAACTCTATTGTGCCTTCTGTTTTAGCAGAAAGGAGACTCTTGAGTCTCCTTAGAGAGCAAGTGGCATATTGACCGGAAGATTATCTTTCCAACACTTTAAATTGTTTGTATTTTGCTATTTTTTCCTGATTGTTCTAAATTGCCTGCTTCCCTGTGTGTAAATACCCACAATTGTGTGTTCAAATCTTATAAATAGTTTTTCTGGTGAGATTTAATATTAATAATTTTTTGCAGTTTATTATTTTTTACCTAGATATTGATATTAATA
>VWZI01021084.1:2458-20440 GCA_013396835.1 Psilopogon haemacephalus | reverse complement strand
TGAGTACAGACTCTTATCTCCTGCAGAGGAGTGAGGGTTGAGCAGCCTTGCTGATGCTGCCAATTAGGCCCAGAGTAGCTTAATTGGGGCTTGGAGCTGCCAGGCCAGATTTTAATTGCATCATAATGGTTTTGTTACAGGCGTAAAGAGGCAAGGTGGAGGTGAGGGGCATTTGAAGCCCTGGGCATTTTGGCCTGAGTTGGAGGTTTGTGTGAAGTGTGGCAAAGATGCACTATGGATTTTTGTGTGTTTTATATTTTGTATATTTATTTCCTGTACTGCTGTATGTAGTTGTGAATAGTCCTTCCATTTAGCTTTCCAGCCATCTGTGTGACGTGTTCTTTCTTTTACCCCTTTTGCAAGAGGTAGAAGAGCATCTGTCTCACTGTAAACTAAGACACTGGTCTAAAATTTCTTCAAGTCCTAGAGTATAGAGCTTTCTGGTGCTGAATTCAGTCAGCACTTTCAGCGTTTATGGCAAAGCAATTATATGTGTGCATATTCAGACATATAATATTAATACTGAATGTATGAAAAACATACAAATGTACTAAAAATACATATAACACTTTAATATATTGCCTGTCTTGCAGTGCAGATATCAATATCCTTCTACAAACTGTGTGTCCATACCTTCTTCCACTGTATAAATGTGTTTTTCTGTCAATGCTTTTGCCAACATGTGAACCATTCCTTTAATTTCTGTCTCAGTGATCATAATATTTTGTGCTCTCCCTTCTGTGTAAATGTTCTGGGAAAAATCATGAAAGGAATAAAGGCTAGAACAGAAACTTAGGAAAAGTAATTCCATCATCACTCTCCCTTTACAGAACCACAGAATGTTAGTGGTCGGAAGGGACCTCAAAAGATCATCTAGTCCAACTCTCTTGCCAGAGTGGGATCACGTAGAGTAGATCATACAGGAATGCATCCAGGCAGGTTTTGAATATTTCCAGAGAGAGAGACTCCACAACCCCCTAGGCCAGCCTGTTCCACTGTTCTGTCACCTTTGCAGTGAAAAAAAAATATTTCCTCATGTTTCCATGGAACTTCCTATACCTCAACTTTCACCCATTGCCCCTTGTCCTGTCACTGGGCATCATCAAGAAGAGCCTGGCTCCATCCTCCTGGCACTCACCCTTTACATATTTATAAAGATCAATGAGGTCACCCCTTAGCCTCCACTCCTTCAAGCTAAAGAACCGCAGCTCCCTCAGTTTGTCCTCATGAGGAAAATGTTCCTCTCCTTTTAATCTTTTTGTGACTCCCTTGCCCAATATTATCTCCTGTCCTGATGATATCAAAACATTTGACATTATAGGAATTAATACTACGATCTTCAGTGGAAAGCAGAAAAAAAATAGGCTGCATAACAGTAATTGCTTGACTCTAAAAATTTTTACTAATTGATTCAACAGGATCGACCTTGAAGGATCTTTGAGGGAGCAGGCAAAGAAAATCACAGTTTGCACAATAATCATCTAATCAGGATAGTGGGCTAATCATCCAGGGACAAAAACTTTCAAATAGGCTACAATGAGAGCAAATAAAAGATGTAGGATGCGGTGCAGTAGGGATTTTTGATGGGCATCAATTGCTTCGAGATAACAGCCCATGAAGATATTGCTACTTTTTGATTATTCTTCTTTCAGCAAGAACTGCCTGAAATTACTGCCAGTTTATATACCTGTGATATCTAATAAATATGAGTGCAGACTTTACACATGATATATAAAGAGTGTGAATCACCTCCATTGCATTGTTTTCCTAATAATACTGGTGCTAAAAACCCTAAGGACCATGGTGGAGTGTTGCAGCAGGGTGTGCAGGTAATCTCACTTCAGGGGCCAGGAGCATTCTGCACTCACCAAGAGGCTGCTGGAAGTTCTTGATTCTGCTCTGGGTGCCATTACCTAGTGTAACGATGAGACATGTGAAGGTTGCAACTACTACCTCCATAACATACCTTCTGGGGACAGATTAATGCATTCAAAGTTTTACAGAGATGAGCCATATCCACTTCAGGTATTATCTGCCAGCAAGGAAACATCGAGTGGTAATTCACGTGGTAGTAATGACATGAGGTGTAGGGATAGGCTAGTAGTTACAAACTTCTCTGAGCATGGGCAGGTCCAAGTACTAACTGAGAAAAAGCTCAAAGAACAGGATAAAGAAAAATCAGTGAGTAAGTCAGCTCCAATAGAGGCACAACTGAAATGCCTCTACACTAACACAAGGAGCATGGGGAACAAACAGGAGGAATGACAAATATGTGCAAGTCTACATGGTTGCCCCCACCACAAGAAGGATGTGTAACTGTTAGAGAGAGTCCAGAGGAGGGCCACAAAAATGATCAGAGAAGTGGAGCACCTCTGCTATGAGAACAGGCTATGAGAGTTGGGGCTTTTCATCCTGGAGAAGAAGAGGATTCCAGGAGACCTTAGAGTAGCCTTCCAAGATCTGAAGGGGGCCTACAGGAGGGCTGGGAAGGGATTATTCACAAGGTCTTGTAATGACAGGATGAGGGGTAATGGGTTTAAACTGGCAGAGGGGAGATTTAAACTAGATGTTAGGAGGAAGTTCTTCACAGTGAGGGTGGTGAGACACTGGAACCGGTTGCCCAGGGAGGTTGTGGCTGCTCCCTCACTGGAGGTGTTCAAGGCCAGGTTGGATGAGGTCTTGAACGACCTGATCTAGTGGGAGGTGTCCCTGCCTATGGCAGGGGGCTGGAACTGGATGATTTTTGAGGTCTCTTCCGACCTAAACCATTCTATGATTCTATAACATGGACCATTATCTGTAATTTATTGTGCAAAATGCCCCCATTTCACTGCAGGGAGAAAAAGAGCCGTGGATTTAGGGATTAAAAGAAAAGTTCACGACTGCATAAAGATTTTGGCTATTTTTTTGGTTTTGTGTGTGTGTGAAGTAACAGACACTCCTTATTTCATTTTAATGTAGTGTGTTTTATGATAGGGTAAAACAACTTCAACACAATAATAACTTAGGGAAAAAAAGAAAGAAAGAAAGGAGAGATTGAATCACTCTATGTATCCCTCCTTGCTAAAAGAAAATGAACTTGAACCAAGTCAGCTTGATCTTCAAGTGCTATAAAATTTTCCTGTAAAATCACTGCTGAAGATTCACATTTATGAGCTTAGGTATGATTTATTTATTTAAAAAAGGAAACCTTTAGGACGGCATGAATCTCCCACTCATACTCTGCCATGGCATTTGCAAGGCATCTCCTAGCCAACAGCACTTTCTTCTGTTGAACCATTGCTCCTATTGCTCCTTCACCAGTAGATGCTGAGCTCTCATAAAGTTTGTTTAAATATTTATCTAGTGACCTACACTTTGCTCTAGGTCATTAAACTGTAGTGTAGCTCCTGCTGTAGTCTTTTCATCTTTCCCAAGAGAATGTCCTTGCTTGAGTTGATTGATTGTGTATTTTACTATATTGGAAGTAATTCTTTCTTATCGATGCCAGGAAACTAATTTCTCCAATTATTTCCTTATCAGTGTCATTCTTTTCTTGTATAACCATCACTAACCACAATAAAACCCCTTCATATTGCTTATTATTAACTCCAAGCATGGTGAACTTGATTGTCTCTTCAATTTAATGAAAATTGTATTGAATTCCCTTTGACTGACATTTTCTCAGCTTTCTGTGAAACACCAATTTGGATAATTTGCTCGGATTTACCTCGGCAGTAAGTGTACAATGATTTCTACAATGCCCACTTGAATTATCTAGCTCAAACAAGGGGTGTTCTTCCCACAATTATCTAAAATTGTAGGTTTTTTCTGAATGAAAGATTTCAGCCGTACACTTTGGGAAGAAAAAGAATTCTTCAGTTATATCTTAAAAAATACAAATAAACTTCTCTTAAACATAGTAAATTTACAGGAGTGACAATTTTTTAAGTAAGTAACAGATGGGGTTTTTTGCTAACAAGCGATTTTCTAGAGTCAGCATAACTGATCTTTTCTCAGGTAGACATGTAGATTTTCTCTCATTCCCTTCTGACAGCACCCCCATATTTCCTTCATTGTGGAAGAAACTGTGATGTTACTTTACTTTGTGTTTCCTGTGTAACTACCAAGTTAATTTCTGAAAAGGTTCATCAGTAGCAAATGAGGAGTCATAGCACAGAATTACAGAATCATAGAGGATTAGGGGCTGGAAGATCATCTAGTCCAACCCTCCTGCTAGAGCAATATCACCTATACCAGATTACACAGGAATGCATCCAGATGGGTCGTGAATATCTCTGGAGGGAGAGAATCCACAGTCTCCCTGGGCAGCCTTTTCCAACCCTCTTTTATTTAAATTTTGTTTCTTTTTTTTTATGATAAAAAATATTTTTCTCACTACCTTCATATTTTAATGCTAAGCCCTTTTTTTTATATAGAAAGTGCCTTATATTTCAGCTGTAGTGCCACAGTTGATTTAGCTTCAAATTTTGGCTCAGATAAAGATGGAGCATAGATGATGTAACCAGAGCAGCATTGTCTGTTTTCCTACATTTCTGCAGAAATTATAGTTCTGTCTTTTTTTTATGAGCTCTTTTGGAGCTTTCCAGGAATAACAAACTAGAAGCGTTACAAATTCTGTCTATTTGACCCATTTAATTTGATCTGGATAGGGTTATTTAATGTCTAATTCATCACAGAACTCCTATCAGAGGATTATCAGATGAGCTGATAAGTCCCAGATCCAAAATGCTGTAGTCTTTTCATGTGTGAAGGGCTTTTCAGAGGCAGAAGACACTATCTTAAACCTGTATTTTTAAATGTTTGCCTTCTTGCTTTCTGGCAGCCTGACAGTGCCTTCAGAGTCTGCTATGTACTGTACTGTATTTGAAGTAATACATTGATCAACAGTTTCACAGTTATCTGAAGCTGAAACTAACATTTCAGCTGCTATCAAAATTAGACAGGTCTTCCATTACAATTTTTTATTAATTTTATAGCTTCTTCTTTCCTTGTTTACCTAATAGATCTCAGGTAACACTCTGTTTTAAGGATGGGTTCATTCTATATAGCTGTTCAATCAGCAGTTTTTAAAAACACATTTTCTACATCAATTGGAAGTGGTTCGGGCCACATCCCTGGAGGTGTTTAAGGCCAGGCTGGATGAGGTTGTGGCCAGCCTGATCTAGGGTAGGGTGTCCCTGCCCACAGCAGGGGGGTTGGAACTAGATGATCCTTGTGGTCCCTTCCAACCCTGACTGATTCTATGATTCTATGAATTTGTTTCTTCATCTTTCTCAATATGTGAGCAGTCTCCAGTCATGTGATATGCTGAACTCTGCCAGTGGATAGAGGAAATTTTAAACTAGCCTGTGATGGTAATTCATTTCTGATATGACATTCTCAGCAAATAATAATAATCTGCTGAAGTGAATGAAACTTCTGGAATCTGAAAATTGATGCACTGACAGAAAATGAATGTCTGATTTGTGCTCCCCAAAATTCCCAATAGTCACTCTCATGCCTTTTATGCACAATTTCATTTACTATTATTATTCATGTCTCAGCATAAAACTCAAGAATCTGCCTTAAATAAATATATATATAATGCAGGTTGCACATACTTTTATTTCAAAAGCATGGGGTTTATCTTTTCTGGACCTTATTTTGTATGCTGTTTGCATTTGTGAGACAATCTCTTCCATCATCTGCAGAACTTTGTAGTGAAAGTCAGAGAAGTAGCTTATGTTGATGGTTGCCTCTGTGACTTTTTGAAACATCAGGAACCCCCCACATGTTTTTTTTCTTCCCTTTTCCTCCATCTATTCTTGTCTTTGCCGGCTCATACAGTAAGTTCCCTGTGACAAGTGTGTTTCTTTGTGCAGCAAAGATTCTGACATGGACCTTGGTGAAGTGAGACATTTTCTCTGATTTTCTCAGTTTCCATCATTGGTTAGTGGAGGGTCAATACTTGTAGTACAGACTACAGGAACTACTCACTCTGAACAAAATGGTATTTTTTACTTACAATGAGTATAATTGCCTAAGACACACCCAAGCCAAATTTGTCCTGAAAATATGCAGGTTCAGCACATAAGACTGTGATTTTTAAATGATGGGTTTTTAGCAGAAGTCTCCCAGTCATCAAGATTTGACCATCACTGTGCCAGGCATTGTACCTTTGTCAGTAGAAGGAGAAGGAGCAAGGTAAAGTCTTCAGCCTAGATAACCTTGGGGATGATGAAATAAGACCTTTTCAAGGTTGTTTTTGCAAGCTTTGAAGAAACAGAATACTAATAAGTAGGAGAGAGTTGGTTTATCTGTACATTTTTCCAGAAGAAGCTAGATCACAACTTACAATTTTCCATCACTGACACATATTTCAATTACAAAAAGTTAATAACACAGAAAAAATGAAGAAGGGACTAGAAAAAGTAATAATAGTATTTTCCAACAAAACATAAATAGCAGCACTATTTGGTTTGCATTTAGTTTTAGTTGCCTTGAATTCCTATCAATAAATAATTCAGTCTTATAAAGCTATCGTTGAAGTAGCTGACACTATAAATCACTGCTTTTACAATAGACATCTAAGCAAGATAGTTTTACTGCCTCAGTATTTTGAATTAACTGAATAAAAGTTAAAAGCATTTCCCCAAGAGATTTACAATAGAATCGTCTTTGGCCTTTGTAAACAATATTAAACATTGTCATTAAAAAAAAAAAATTACTTCCAGCTGTTTTATAGAAATTACCACAGACATGAATCTCAGAGGGATTCTCTTAAAATGTGAACCTGTGGCCTTTTCAGCAGTGAAAGAATGAGACAAATGGAACCAGGACTGTGGTGCTTGCCTTTTCCCAGGCGTTTCAAAAAAGGCTTTGGCAGGGCAGCAAAGAAAAGAGAGGTGAGTGACTAGCAAAACAGAGATGTATGTTGCCTTATTATCTGAAAAACAGCTTGTCACTATTTTCTTGGTGAAAGGACCAGTAATAAGTTATGCACATTTTTAATTGCAACTTACAACTGTAAAAATAGGAATCATGGAGTGCAGTATATACACCACCTGAAGTCTTTAATTGTAAGAATAAACAATTGTGCTTGTTACACATATAGAACAGTGTATGGACATGAGTTAATGTAAAGGTTAGATATGAATGTGAGATATGTATTTGAACATTAATATAGTTTATTAATTTTATTATTCAGAAACTCGCTACCAACCAATATTTTTAATAATAATGGGTCCTTCACACGGTCATGAAAAGATTATACAAAGGGAGATAAACAGGGAATCTGGAACACTTAAAAACATAACTAGCAACAGTATAACAAATATCAAACTTGAAACCGGAAAGAGATTTTCTGGGGTTTTTGCATTTCTTGCCCACCTTGTGGTTCAAGAGTTGCCTTTCTAATGCTAAGGCAGAAGGTACTCAGATTCACTTGAGAATTTACAGAATCTTGCTCGAGATTTGCCAAGAGGCTTTTGAATGTTTACTCACTAAAGTAGTCCCTCCAGATTTCCAGCTAATGCCTGAAGCATGTGAAGGGGGTTGATATTGGTGATTTCAGAGTCGTTAGAGGCTTGCAAGCTCCCCCAGACCCTTTTCTCAGGAAGCTCGGGGTATAGCACAGTCTCTGACCTGGTTCCTCCTGAACTCCTGATAGCTGGAGACTTGTAGAGGGGTAGACAGGATGCAGTGAGATGGCAACACTGAGAGCATGCAGAAGAAAAACAATGGCAGTAGCAGTAGGCATCAAAACTACAGCAGAGTAGAGCATGCAGAGAAAAAGAGCCTCGTGTTACCGCTCATCTCCTCTTATCAATGCATGCCTGAGATTGGTTGGCCTTTGGATATAGATCAGCCAATCAGAATGGCACTTTGCCAATTCNCTGTAAAAATAGGAATCATGGAGTGCAGTATATACACCACCTGAAGTCTTTAATTGTAAGAATAAACAATTGTGCTTGTTACACATATAGAACAGTGTATGGACATGAGTTAATGTAAAGGTTAGATATGAATGTGAGATATGTATTTGAACATTAATATAGTTTATTAATTTTATTATTCAGAAACTCGCTACCAACCAATATTTTTAATAATAATGGGTCCTTCACACGGTCATGAAAAGATTATACAAAGGGAGATAAACAGGGAATCTGGAACACTTAAAAACATAACTAGCAACAGTATAACAAATATCAAACTTGAAACCGGAAAGAGATTTTCTGGGGTTTTTGCATTTCTTGCCCACCTTGTGGTTCAAGAGTTGCCTTTCTAATGCTAAGGCAGAAGGTACTCAGATTCACTTGAGAATTTACAGAATCTTGCTCGAGATTTGCCAAGAGGCTTTTGAATGTTTACTCACTAAAGTAGTCCCTCCAGATTTCCAGCTAATGCCTGAAGCATGTGAAGGGGGTTGATATTGGTGATTTCAGAGTCGTTAGAGGCTTGCAAGCTCCCCCAGACCCTTTTCTCAGGAAGCTCGGGGTATAGCACAGTCTCTGACCTGGTTCCTCCTGAACTCCTGATAGCTGGAGACTTGTAGAGGGGTAGACAGGATGCAGTGAGATGGCAACACTGAGAGCATGCAGAAGAAAAACAATGGCAGTAGCAGTAGGCATCAAAACTACAGCAGAGTAGAGCATGCAGAGAAAAAGAGCCTCGTGTTACCGCTCATCTCCTCTTATCAATGCATGCCTGAGATTGGTTGGCCTTTGGACATAGATCAGCCAATCAGAATGGCACTTTGCCAATTCTGACCATATTAGGTGGAACCAGGGCTTTCGTTTTCCCTTCCTGTAGTTGCTCCTCCCAGCACAAAAGGTGGGGAAGCAGGGGAACAAGTCTGGGCAAGCCAGGACATGTTCGGGCCTATTCAGACCCACCACAACAGTTCATTAATCCTTACTACTCTTGAGAGGTAACTGGGAACAGGTTTGACATTTTCATTCTCAGTTTAAAGAGGGAAAAGCTGAGGTAAAATCTGAAGTGACTCAACATTGAAGTGATCTAAGAGTTGTCAGCTAGAGCTTCTCTTTCTTTGCCCTTTTGCTAACATGCAATTATTCCTCCAGCCTGGTAGCCCTGTTTTTGCGCAAGCATGGAGAATGTGGATTCCATGGAGTTTGAGCCAGGGATGTTTTTCACAGCCAAAATGGAAACACCTGGTAAAAGATTCCCCATTGTCCATTGAAACCTAAGGCAGTTCTGTGCCATCAGCTTCAAAAGGGTCACAATCACATCAGAGGTTGCAAAATACTGCAGTATCTTAGGATATTCAAAAAGTTAAACATAGTAGTATGCTGTTCTCCTCTTCCATGTATCTTTTCTCTCCTATGAAAACATGAGTAATACCTCCCACTGATAACAACTATACTGCAGCTGAAAGAGATATTTCTCAGAAAAACAGGCCAAGGATAAAATCCCTGAAAGCCCATTAAAGAAGAATTTCTCCTATGCTGGGCACAACGCTGAAAGATCTGTTTTGCTTCCTTTATTTGTTGTGAAAATATATCAGAACACAGAAGTCATTTGTGCAAAATTACGCTATATATACAGCGTTCTTTAGTTACAATAGTATAATCTTGTCAAGATTGTAATCAAGATCCAATAAATAATCAAGATTCTTGAAGAAATTCTTCCTCAACTTGCTCACCATTCTGAGTTCAGAGTCAAAATTTTGCTAAAGTTTCAGCCATGCATGCTTAAAGTAAAGTGAATGTATTGTCCAGACTGGGAAATTAATTACAATTCTATCTTGATTGGTATTTCTGAAACACCTTAACTCTGGTAGTCTCAACCAGTTCTCACTTCGCCAAGATATCAACATTGTTGGATTTCCTAATAATTAAAAAACAAAAAGAATTGGGTTTTTTATCTGAAAATATGCTTTCCTGTGAAAAGTTAAGCCTCAAAGGCTTCTCGTGGATTCAGACATTGGAAGAAGGGCAGTGCCCTTTGACTCCGGCAGAAGTCTAGCTGGGAAATTTGGCAAGTTACTGTCTTCATTTTGTATTTCCTAAGGCCTTTTGGTTTTGTAGAAAATGTTGAATTATTCACGCTGTGCTAATAAAGTTCATTTGAGTCATCTCAGCAGCCTCCCGAGTTTATTAATAAATTATTTAATAAGAGAGTTAATTTGGTCAAGTTGTCTCTACATTAATCTCGCTAGCAATGTAGAGATAATCAGATAAATAGCAAAGATGATTTACAAGACAGGGAATGGATGCAGAATTATGCAGGGAATTGAGACTGCTCAAAAGACCCTGGGGAAATTCAGTTGGCAAAACCCAGAGAAATCCTGAGGTGGTGAAACTGTGCTCACTTCAGGGTGGAAAAAAAGTGGTTCTGTGCAGGGAGTCAGAATACGGCCAAGATAAGGCATTCTGATAACAGCTTCATTGACATTTCTCTGACATAAAGTTCCTACAGCACCTGCAGACATCCATACCAGACTGGGCATTGCAGAGGGCACTGATCTGCAACAGAAATTGATGCAGTCTATTTTAAGCTGACATTCTACAAATATATTCATTCTTTTCCCTTTGTGAAGGAGGTAGTTGTTTCACATTTATTGCTACACTGAGAAAATAACATTAATCTTTCTTTTTTTTGTTCAGCCCTCCCTCATGTATAATTCTATCCAATTCATATTTTGAATCAAGATTAAGAGACACGCTATTTCTTCAGATGACATGAGTATTTTATCATTCATTGCATAAAGTTCTTGATCACATTGCCATCTGAAGTTGCAATTTTCCCTAAATATTCAAGGCAGAATGGTATGCCCAAGCAATTTCTTGGGCATAGCTAACGGCATACCTATTTGAAAGACTAGATCTTTTGGCAGATCATACTATTACAGAAGGAAAACAATGTAGCTCCGTGGTTCAAGAACAAGTTTCTAACCATGTAAGGGTTTTGACTATCAGTCCAGGAATAAACTGCATACTCCATCTACCACTTAATCTCTAATAGTTTACTTAATTTTCCCAATTTTGGGGTGAGTAGTGGAAGTGGGCACAGAAATCAGAAGTGACATCTGTTTGTTTTTTCAATGTTTACATTTCTGGTGGGAAGTGAAAGAAGTTAAATCTTAGATGAAATTGTTGCATTGTCTGGGAAGGAATTTCATAGCCTTGTTTTTTCTGTTCCTTGCTTTAGCGAGTTGATCTTGCAGCTGACAATCTCATCGTGCCTCAGAACTTAGCTGTGGAGCAATGTTACAAACTCCTGACAAGAAATGAATTTTTAGAAATCTTGGTCAAGTACCAGAAGATCACTGCCTTCCCTCGGGAAGCAGTATAAGAAGCCTGGATAGACAGCACTGAATTTGTTTTTGAGTGAGAAAGGCATCAGTCATTCTCCAGAGGTTTTCTGCTTTACCAAACAAAAGTGCAGGAAGATATTCTCTGTGTGAAGAAAAATTGTCATAAAAAGGGAATCTATCTTTGATAACTGTTGAGAAGACCTCATTGTTATATTAGAAAATCATGCATCAAGACCAGAGGATCCTCAAAATTGATCTTTCTGAATCATGCCAATTGTACTTGAGCTTAAGATGTCCAAGCAGACAGAATAAAAATGGAATCAGAATGAGTGGAGTCCCTCAGGGGACTGGAATTGGTGCTGTTTAACATCTTTGTCTGTGACATAGACAGTGGGATTGAGTGCACCCTCAGCAAGTCTGATGACAATCTACTGGAAAGAAGAGATGCTATCAAGACAGAACTTGGCAGGCTGGTGAAGTGGGCCTGTGCCAATCTCATGGCATTCAACAAGACAAAGTTCAAGGTCCTGCACCTGGGTCAAGGCAATTCCAAGCACAAATAAAAGGTGGGTGACAAGTGGATTGAGAGCAGCCCTGCAGGGTGCTGGGGGTGCTGATTGATGAGGCTCTTGACACAACCCGGCATCCTGAAGAGCAGAGTACTGGCCATAAGAAAGGCATCTGCTATGCGCCGACATGTCAGCAAGCTGTGGGTGAAGCCTACCTGCCTGGAACCACAGCTGCAGTTTAATAGTCCATCTCCCCTTCCCAAGTCAAGGAGAAGTCTCCTGTGGTACTAAGTGATGGACTGAACACAGTGCCTGTACCAGTGCCAACCACAGTAAGTCCCACTCTCTCAGTTGGTCTCCTGGTGCCACTGCTGTGAGGGTGAGTACGACATGTTACCTCTAGCCCAAGCTGTGGCCCAAGTGGAAAATCTCTCTCTCGTTGTGGGACAGGGACAAAGAAGAATCTCACTTTTCCACACAGACAACCTATTATATATTAAATATTTCCACTTTGCATCAAAGCAAGCCTCTCTACAGTACATATTCATACACCAAAACTGTCAATGGAATGCAAGGGGTTTCTGTCTCAATGTCATGTTTAAGTGCATTACAGACCAATCACCCTCTTCATTTTGCTTGTTCTTATCTTCCAGTAAAAATTGTAAGTTTACCTTGGAGGCTCCTCAGGACTTCAGCTTTTACAATTTTTAGTTGTGATGATGATGTTTGTTTTTACAGGGCTCAAAGCCAATTGCTCTTGAGCATTGCCAGGCTAAGGAACGATATTGCAACATAGTGAACAGCTAATAAGTGTCTCATCATTCCAGAGCACTTGCCTAGGCAAACACAAAAAAGCTCACAGCTAGCCTGTGATGTGTAGCTACACAAACACTTTCATACCAGTGGAGTGAGACAGGCTCAAAGGATCAGGATTTCATTAGTGATATATGGCTCCAACCACAGGCTTGGATGTTAATGCAGTGCAGAAATCATGGCAGTGTTTGCTACAAGTTTTCTCCCACCTGGAGAAAATCACTTCAGGTGAAAACAATCCCTCTGAGTCCCTAGGTACTCAAAGTAAGTGCTTGAAAAGCATCTGTCACTGAGTGCAAGGATGGGAGCCTCCTCAATGAAAGTCACATTCTTGGTAGCAACAGCATTCCAGATTTCAGAATAAATGAGGTGCAGTTGGCTGACAGCTTGGCAAAAGGTGTGTTTGCAGAATGCCACCTGATGCAGTTACCATAACTCTTGCCAGCAATGGTAAACCTGGGTACAGGAGCACTGCTTGCTGGATCATAAGCTGCTTTGTTAGCAGCCTGAAAGTAATATGTGGCTCTGAAGTATTTTTCATGTCAGATGAGAAGGGGATGCTCAGAGAGTCAGAAAATGTAATGACTGCTTTTGGAAGGGTGTACAAAAGATCTCTTAAGTCCTCTATTGTCAGAACAGTTTCTGACATCAAAAGAATTTTCAAATTATGTCCATCATATTGGAATTACTTGTTTATTTTAGCACTTGGCAGGTAGTCAGCATTTTGAGTGACAGCCTTCCTGTCTTTCTGCACTCTTTAGTGTGGACTGTTGCCACTGATCACTGCTAACTGTATCAGGGTATATGGCCTTGTGTTGAGATCTCTACAACACATCGCTATGCAGCTATTTACAATGAGGCATAAAGAATCTCTTTGAAACTGCAAGAGGAAAATTCTTTAAGTGAACTGAACATAGTAATGAAGATTAGAAGCCAGAAAGCGCAGTAAACGCGTAGTTTGCAAGCACAGCAGTGCTCCCATTAGTTAAGTGAGGAAAATAACTCAAGAGATGAAAAGTAGCATATAGTGAATCATTGTCGCATTCTGCAATGCCTCAGTTCACAGGTTCCCAGGATATGATTTATATAATTTTAGAACCATCAAATATAGATTGCTTACTTTATGTGATCAAAGTCCTAAAGACCGTCTGCAGCCCTTGGGTTACAGGTCTTCAAGATTGTATTTTGTTCAACACACCTGTGCTGGTTTGAACTAATAGGAGAATTTGAATGAGAAATTAGACTATTGGCTGAGAGAGGAAAACACAATATGTCGCTTCACTCAGAGCTTTACTGAGAAAGAAAAAAAGGTTGTTTTAAAAGTTATAACCAAAATACAGATAACACAGATGGTTTCAGACCTCGCTGGACTGTGGCTCCTTCTCTTGCATGGTTCCTTTGTCTCTCTGCCTTGGTAGCTAATTCTCAGTAATACTACTAAATTCTTTCTGCTGCTAAACCCCCCCTGGCCAATCTACCTCTGCCTACCTTCAGCATCAACAGGTGGTGAGATAAGATTGGGGAAAGGGGAAGAGGTGGTAGGGGGTGGTTGGTTACCCTCTTGGGGATTCTGATCTCTGGGAGGGGTGTGGTGTTTCTGTATTACCTTTTTACTGTATATATCTGTAAATATCTGTTATACATTGTAAATATTTGCTTGCGTATTGTGCATTGCTGTAAATATAAAGCTTCATTTATCCACTTCCAGTGTTCTGAGCTCTAGCCGGGGTTTATTTCAAAAGGTGTGGGGGGGGCAAGTAACTGCTTAAACCCACTACAACACCTCTCAGCATTAAGATACATATGACAGACATATGAAATAATCTCTACCATCAGCCCATAACTAAGCATAGATTTTTGTCTACAAGGTGTTTTAATTGTCCTGCAACTTCAGACTCCCCAGTTCCACAATCTAGTATTAAAATAAATGTTTGCTATACCCCTCAAATATCTCTAAGTACTAAAATATATATGAAGAATTTCAAAGGCTCCTGGAAACTCTAAATCATGTTATATAGAAAACATTGGTCTTTCAGTAACATGTATGGCTAATCTGTAATTAATTAAAATATATTAATGTAAAATGCTTTGCATTCTATCCAGCTCCCTGCTAAGCCGGCAGACACATTGCTAGAACCCTCTTAAGGGTTATTACACTATTTGTAGTACTTCAGATTAAAAATGTATTACATCCTCAGATCTCTTCATTATAATATAATTTTTACACAGTCCACATTGCCATTAGGAGCATAGTATGAAAATTAGTTTCAAAATAGTGTTTGTCTGAAGTGTGTTTATGATATATATTTATTTCCTAAAAGCAACTGGAGAAGGGATTTGAACATTACTTAAAATTTCTAAAAGCAAAAGAACAAAACTTTCTTTTCAAAGTGAATTTTCTTTGTGAAACTGAATACAATATTCTTCACTTGTACATCTGAACTGGATGAAAGATGGGAGAATGTTCACAGTTCTCTACCTTCCTTCTAGCAAACCTATGTCCCATCTGTTCGCTAGACTGATGTGCTTAAGCTTTATCTCAGTGGACAGTCACCTCCTTGTTGTCACACCACGCTTCTGGCACTAAGAGAATTGAGAAGATAAAGACTAGGTGACAAAGCTGTGTGGAGGGAAGCTGTATTAGTTTTTTATCCACTCGCTGTGAAATAAGAGACAACACCAACATACCCTCAGCAGCAGCATGAACAGAAACACATCCTGAGAAGCAGTATTTTTCTTCAAGAAGCATCATCCAGGAAATTTCCCAAGTTAGGCCATACCCATTCCAACTATAAAAGATGGTGAAATAATGAAATCCAAAACAGTTTTTTTTTTTTTTAATCAATATACAGACTGAAAGAGTTGTGTCTGTTCAGTTTGGAGGAGAGGAGGCTCTAAGGTGACCTTATTGTGGCCTTCCAGTATCTGAAGGGGACCTACAGAAAAGCTATGGAGAGACTTTTTAGGCTATCAGGTAGTGACAGAACTAGGGGGAATGGAGCAAAGCTGGAGGTGGGGAGATTCAGACTGGATGTGAGGAGGAAGTTCTTCACCATTAGAGTGGTGAGGCCCTGGAACGGGTTGCTCAGGGAGAGTGTTTGGTGCCATTTCCCCGGAGGTGTTTAAGGAAAGGCTGGTTGAGGCTCTGTCCAGCCTAATCTAGGGTAGAGTGTCCTTGGGCATGACAGGGGGGTTGGAACTAGATGATCCTTGTTGTCCCTTCCAACCCTGACTGATTCTATTATTCTATGATTCTATGATTCTCCTATTTTTCTCACTACTCTTGAAGAGTTTGTCTTCTATTTCTGTTGTTGCTTAAATTCAAAATTAGAGGGCACTGTCTTCTCAGATGTTTTGAAAAATGTCATTTTGCATGAGGTGTTTACAGGAAAGTCAAAGACATTAAGGCAATTTAAACCAAATGAACTGCAAGACAGACAGATTTTAGACAAGAGCATCCTGGCTTATATTAGAAATAGTGTAGCAAATAGGATCAGGGAGGTGAGCATCCCTCTGTACTCTGCATTGCTGAAGCCACACCTCAAGTAATGTGTTCAGTTTTGGGCCCCTCATTAAAAGACAGATACTGAGCTGTTGGAGAATGTCCAGAGAAGAGCAACAAAGCTGGTAAATGCTCTGGAAAACAAGTTTTTTAAGGAGCAGCTTTCAGTACGAAGAAAACTAGGCTGTTGTGCTCTACAACTGCTTGAAGGAAGGTTGTAGCGAGGTGTGTTGATCTCTTTTCCCAAGTAACTAGTGACAGAACAAGAGGGAGGTTGCACCAGGGGAGGTTTAGGGGAGAAAAAAACAAAACAAAACAAAACAAAAAACCACAAACATTCAAAGGGTTGTCAGGCATTGGAACAGGTTGAGTCATCATCCCTGGATGTGTTTCTAAGTTGTGTAGGTGTGGTGCTTGAGGTATGGCTTAGTGGTGGACTTGATAGACTGCTAGGGTTAATGGCTGGACTCGATGATCTTGAAGGTCTTTTCCAATCTAAATGATTCTATGATTCTATGAAGGTTATATTGCTCACCAGCTGCAGAGCTGGGACTACTTTATACACAGCCTAATCATACATTTCTAAGCAGCAAAATTTCCAAATAACCCACCACAAACATAACAATTCTGTTTATGTGTGGCATCTCCTTTCGTGAGCAAGGGCAAATAGAAGATCAATTATTTAAGAGCTTGCTTAATAAGCAGAGTATGTTTCAATAGCAACTGAGGCCAACTAATGGGTTGAAGGACTTATAAACTCCACAATGTTTTCTCCTTGTACTATGGAAGATATTCTTGATTATCCCTCTTGTGGTTTGTGTGCTATGCCTCTCTCATAATGAGCAGGGTGAAAGCACATGATACTCGTTGACGTGCAGTTCTCATATATATCTCTTCAGAGATGAAATAATGTAGTAATTTAATTTCTGTCAGAATAATTTTATTTTTCATGTTTATGTGAATCTTATAGGGTGTTGTTTTAGGTGAATATTTGCCATTTAAGTTGTGAATTAAATAAAATTATAAAACCACATATTGTAATAGAGATATCTATGATGAGCGATTTTCAATTTTATCCAATTTAGATTTCAGTGTTTATTGACATTATTTTTTCATTCAGCTATGGCATGCTTTGAGAAGACTTGCAAAAAGCAAAATCTCTCTGAAGTCATCCAAACTTTCTGAGCACACCTTTTGCAGGAAAAGGCGCTGCAAATTCCCCTGGTTTACACTATAATAAAATAGGTAGTAATTTTGAATGTAGGCAGTAGCAGAGTTTCCAAGGCACCTCAGTAAAATAATGTGGTGGTCAGACATCAAGTCTTTTATTCCATATAGAGCAGACTCACACACAGGTGGGGAGTTTACAACCGCATGAAGGTTAAAGTCCACTACTTGCTGTTAAATTTGGGTCAACTGTTGTTCTCTGTTAAGTGCTCTGAAAGAAAATCTTGGTGAGTTTATATCCGTTGTATTAAATTACATCACTTTTTACTGAGTTTTAGCCTCCCATATGACAAGACACCACACCACAAACCAAATGTCAACAAGAGAAATTACATAAGGGCAGTATTGGAGACCTGCAGTAAATGGATGCTTTTCTCATAACCTGAGTCTATTCCATCTTTCTTTAAAACAGGAGTCAGCAAAGCACAGAAAATTTCCTGGGATTTAATGGTCAGAAGGAAGTGTTGCCAGGATGAGGTGTAGCCAAAGGCTTAATGGTCACTTGTGTTCCAGAAATGACTCTTTGTAAAGATACTACACAGAAACATTAATGATGGAAAAATAACATCGTCTACCCAGTTACAAGGCATGGGCAGTAGGATCTCATTTTTTAATTCAGTCTTCCAGATTCCATTGGTAGTTGCTAAGGCTTTTTTTTTTTTTTTTTTTTT
>VWZI01021067.1:62983-81160 GCA_013396835.1 Psilopogon haemacephalus | reverse complement strand
TCTTGCTGTGGTAGGACACTAAACCTGCTGTAAAATGCATCATTACAATGAGAACATATCACACAATAAGTTTTTCACTGACAGTAATTTCATGTTTTATGAAGCTAGTTGCTAAGCTTCAAAGAAGCCAGTCTGCATTTGAATAGTTCATTAGATTAACTCACTTCTCCTAACTTTAGGCAAAAGAACAGACTTTAAAAGAGAAAAAGTGTTGTTCATTAAGCTACAGAAATGATGTTTTGTAAAGGACTCCAGCAAAGAAAAGAGAAAACACACACAGAGAACTACAGTCCCTGTAATATGTAAAAACCCACATTTTTCAAAGATGATAATTCTGCCTCCTCATCACTTTATTGCAATTTTTTTTAAAAGTCTACTAACAGAGTGACTAGTAAGTAGAGAATTAATTTATAAAAAGATATATTCCCACAGAGTCAATTGAATATAAAAGATAAATCTTTACAATACTTTAATAAAAAAAAAAAAAATACTACCATTAACATCATTAGTACATTTTGGAGCAGATGCCTTTCCCTTCAGTGCATGTAACAAAATACAAGTGTCATTTGCATTCTTGGGAGGTAGACAAGCAGCAGACAGGCATCTGTCCTGTCCTGGCTGAGCAAGGCAGATTTGTCACCTCTTTATTAATCCTCATAGTGCCACTCTTGGCCCAGTATGTGAACTCGGTTTACGTGCTAAGATCTTGAAGATGATGGCTAATATGTTGGTGGAGTACTGTGCTAAGAAATGAGTGGATCCAGCATCACACAAACAATGTCTCCACCAGAGGATCAGCTGTCATAGCTTTCTGAAAACCCTCATGCAAAAAATGTAAACCACAGTTGTTGAAACACTTTTATGAATGCCACCTGAAGGGTTTATTTGTTGGTTTTTTTTATTCCAGGTGCTTAAAAGTGTTTTAAATTAAATAAATTTAAAAACCCAACACTCATGCAGGGAGAGGTAAACGTGTCTTCTCAGCAGGGTGACCCTCTTTTAATGGCCTGACAATCTGGGAAAAAATACTCTGAGATGCAGGACTTTTGAATTTATTTTGGGTAATATTCATTTCAGCTGAGTTATATCCAGCTGTTTTTACCCCACCCCAGACTGAAACTGCAGCTACTGGAAATCAGACAGCAAACAGAGTTCAATGTTAATTATATCACCAGCTTTCAAAAAATAAAACAAACAACCAAACAAACAAAACCCAAGAAAGATAGACCAAAACAACTGAACTCCCCCACAAAAAGAACAACCAAACAAAAACCCAAAACCAACCCACCAATCAAAAAAACCCCACATGGTGTTTTGTGTTCTGATATCTCATATATAAATTACTACTAACTTCTCCTTTAACTCCAAGATTTGACTGGGAAATCACATGTCACCAGCCATAGTTCATTGCTCTTTATAAATGTAATATAATAGGTTTGGAGATTTGTTTGTTTGTTTGTTTGTTTTTTGGTTTGTCGTGGGATACCAATTTAATTGGTGTTGATATCCGCGGAGCTGCGTCCTGGAGTCCCCCAGGTTCTTTGGATATGCAGTTGGCAGAATAAATGCACGAGTTGCTTAAAATGCCAGATAAACAGTTTAACAGTCAGAATTTAGGGATCAGAGAGCTCACATACAAACAGACCCCAGCCATGCCTACAAAACCTGTGGGGTGCAAGGTGGGAACAACGCTTCTTCCCGAGAGAAAGGGGAAAAAGAAAAGGGCCGACTTAACCTGGATAGGGAGAGAGAAGGAGAAAGAGAGAAGGGGGTTAGCCTTGCCACTTCTCTATAAGCTGTGGTGTCTGCTGCTGCTGCCATTGCTGCTGCACGTAGCTGGAGCTCTTCACAGCACAAATGTTGGTAGAGCAACATGAGAGTGAAGACCATTTCATTCCACCCTGTCCCTAGTCCCCAGCTGGGAAATAAAATTTACTGCAATGGAGTTCTTCCTGTTTGAATAATTGGTGGAGAAGTGGCCATTATCCTAAAACAAAATTGTGATGTATCTCTTGCAGTCTTATTAATCACTGTGATATTAATCAAAGTATCGGTACAGTTCTTGCTGGAAACTACTGGCCATCAAGGACAAAATGATCCATAGAATCATAGAATGGCTTCAGTTGGAAGGGGCTTTAGAGATCTACTCCAACCTCCCCACCATGGACAGGGACACTTCTCAGCTAGACTCAACTGCTCAAGGCCTCATCCAACCTGACCTTGAATATTCCCAGTGAGAAGACATCTACAACCTAACAGAGCAGCCCATTCCAGAATCCCACTAAACTCATCCTGAAGAACTTCTTCTCAAGATCCAGTCTAAACCTACTCTCTCTCAGCTTAAAACCACTCCCTCTTGTAGTATTGCTATACACCCTTATGAAAAGTCCCTCTCCAGCCTTCCTGTAAGATGCCTTCACAAGATCATAGGATATTAAGGGTTGGAAGGGACCTTTGGAGATCTCAGAGTCCAAACACTCTGCCAGAGCAGGACCATATGTTGTGGTAGACCTGAAGGGTCAAAATAGGCCTGTATGTGTGCTGGCTTGCCCAGTCATGATTTTCTGCCTTCTCTCTGTTTTTAAGGAAGAAGCAGTGGCAGGAAAAGGGACAAAAAGACATGGTGCCATGGAATCTGAGTGCTCTGGCTTATATAACTTGTTTTTCTCCTGCTTGCAACCCATGGTAAACAAGGTGCATGCCCTAGCCTCATGCTATGCCTGTGCTGGGCCTATGCTCTTTTGCTATTATTCTGTGTTCTGCATCCGTGTCTGTAATTCCTTACCATTATTATATAGCTATACAAGCTATACCCCACCCTGGAACCAGGGAGCAACTTGAATAAGCCTTCACACAATTAGAACATGAGATACACATTTGCTGAGACACATCACAAGACATCTGCCTGCACCTGCTGGAGCAACCTGCATCTCCTGAAGATGGGCAAGCCTGAAGGCATGCAGATCATCAAAAGCCAGGAACAGGTCAGCGACCGTCTGCACTCCCCCTCCTTCCTCCAGTAGCCTGAGAAGCTGGGGGTGGATCAGCCGCGGCAGCAGCAGCCAGCGGCCAGACCAGCCAGAAACCCTGCAAGAGTTCTGGGTACTTCCAATTTATTGGTAACCCCACAAGACGGGAGGAAAATAATACTTGTGAGTAAAATCTAAGCTTTGCGAATTACCTAGATTCTGCCCTAAGCAGAAAGCGAGCCTGGGTTCCATCTAGTGGCCAAGCGGCACTATTGACTGCAAGAGATCTCTTCCAGTTGAATTGATTGTTTATACATAATAATAGTTATTACTAGATCCAGATATCATTTATGTAATCATTCCATATCTGCTACAACTGAATCTGTTTAATATTAACAGTAAGTGGTCAAGGGTGGAAAGCTTGGGTTTGAAAATTAATAAAAAATATTAATTTTGGGAAATCATATCACATAACCCCCTCCACCACACCATAGAATCTACAGCAGGTCACACAGGAACATAACCAGACAGGGCTGGAAAGACTCCAGAGAAGGAGACTCCAGAACCCCTCTGGGGAGCCTGTTCCTTTGTTCCCTGACCCTTACCATAAGGAAGTTCTTCCTCATGTTGATGTGGAACTTCCTGTGCTGGAGTTTATATCCATCACCCCTTGGCCTGTGACAGGGCACAAGTGAGCAGAGGCTGTCCCTTCCTTCCTGACATCCAACCCTCAAATATTTATATACATTTATTAGGCACCCTCTCAGTTTTCTCCTCTCCAGACTAAACAGCCCCAGGTCTCTCAGCTTTTCCTTACAGGGCAGTGATGTAGTTCCTTAATTGTCCTTGTAGCCCTCCACTGGACTGTCTTAAGTAGATCCCTGTCCCTCTCAAGCTGTGGAGCCCAGAACTGGATGTGGTATTCCTGGTGGGGCTTCAGCAGAGCAGAGTAAAGGGGGAGGAGGACCTCCCTCAATCTGTTATACCCCAGGATCCCATTGGTCTTCTTGGCCACATTGCTGTCTCATGGATAGCTTCTTGTCCATCAGGACTCCCAGGTTCTTCTCCACAGGGCTGCTTTCCAACAGATTACCTCCCAGCCTGTACTGGTGCAGTTTATTGTTACTTCCCAGGTGCAGGACTCTGCACTTAGCCTTGTTAAACCTCATCTGGTTCTTCTGTGCCCACCTCTCCACTCTGTCCAAGACTTGCTGAATGGCCACACAGCCTTCAGGTATATCAGCCAAGCCTCCCAGCTTTATATTGTCAGCAAACTTGCAGAGAAGACACTCGTCTGTCTGTCTGTCCCCTCATCAATGTCATTGATAAAGATGTTGAGCAGGACCAGACCCAGCACAGATTCCTGAGGGACTCCACTAATTGCAGACCTCCAGCAGGACTTGGCTCCATTGATCACCACTCTTTGCACTCCATTATGTAACCAGATCCCAGTCCATCTCACCTCTATCCTACACTTCCTGAGCTTGCTCAGAAGCATGTTCTGGGAGACAATGTCAAAAGACTTGCTAAGGTCAAGGTAGACTACATCCACTGCTCTCTCTGTATCTACTCATTCAGGTACACACCACAGAATGATTCCTTCAGGTATTGGAAGGCAACTATAAGGTCAACAAAGTAAAAAAATGTAATTCATGGAAAGTTAAAGAAGCAAAGGATCATTATGTATTTAATGACATAAATACACAACATCACAACTTGATTCAAAATAGCTGTTCAGACTGTGAATCATATTTGCCTAACAAATGAGCACTCTTTACCTCTCAGGCTTAACCTACATTTTATGGTAAAACTCATTAGCTCAAGAAACAGATTGTACCACTAGGCAGCAAATTAGACATAAGAACAGTAAGACAATTAAACTGCAGTAGATTTCACTCTAGATTGTGCTCTTAAACATACACTAATGGCATCCCTTTAATTTCTTTAATGCTTGGTTGAGAAATCTTTCACAGACCAGTTGTGCTTGGAAACAATGGGATGCTCATGATGAGAGTAAAGACATGATTCTGTGAAACTGAGTAATAAACAGCTTTTCCCTTACTGTCCTGGTAGGGCATAAATTCTGCCCAAATTAGTTCAAACTCCTGTTCTTTCCTCCTCCTGTTGTAAGGTCCGGGAATACCAGGTGAACAGGTGATGAGGGTTTGAATGAAGAAGCCCCGTGCCACATGATCAAGTCATGTGTTTTGATGCTGTCCCTCAAAGTGTTAGGGTCAACCCTGGGTGCAAGATTTTGAATCTATTGGCCAAAACAATGGATGCTACTGCCTATTGGCCAATTTTACCCTTCAAAATATGGTATTTAAAGGAGGGTGACTTAGAGCTGTTGCCGTCTTTCCTGCTGCCTTTCGTTGGGATAGGTGTCTCTTGCACCTCATTTACAGTGGCCGTGTCAGCAGCCGCGTGTCAGCAGCCGCGTGTCAGCAGCCACGTGTCAGCAGCCACGTGTCAGCAGCCACGTGTCAGCAGCGTGCACTGCAGCATTACGGCATTACAGCATTACAGCATTACAGCATTACAGCTTTACAGCTTTACAGCAGCGGCAAAGGCAGACTCTTTCTCCTTCTCTCTCCAGGAACTCTATACCTGTCGTTTTTGTGAGTAATAGGTGGGGTTAGGATTTCCCCTGTTGTCAGGTTCCCTGTTTTCCAAGTTTCTGACTGTTTAGGCTGTTTAAACTGTTTAATTCAGTGTTTGTAAGTAATTTTGTGCAACAACCTTGCTGACCAAACATCCAAAGAATCCCAGGGAAATTTTCCCAAAATCTTGGTTATTGATAATAATAAAAGAAATTAATAATTGCAACACTTACTCTTGAAGTTACTCACATTTTTTTATTAAATCATGCAGTACATTAGAACATATATTGGCACATTTACTCTAAATCTGATATTTAATTTGATATCAAAGGTTTATATTATGCTACAAGTTCTTGAGTCTGCTCTAAAAAGAATTTCTGTTTCAACTCACTATAAACCTATCCTTGTGAGCTCTGTTCAATTGTAATCACATTTGAAATAGTGACAGTGGAACGTAAGCTCACTTTTAAAGGAACAATAAGAAATACCAGGAGCAGCAGGTACCAGCTTCAGGGTAGCAAGCCCTTTTTCTTCATCCTGGCTTACATAACAGCAGCTCCCATATCACATAGGTCTTTATTATACAGCTATGGGATATTTGCTAGTGCACAGTGAGAAACAGCAAAAGAAATGGATTTGTCCCATCTAACAGCTTCTAGCTCAAACACCTTCACATTCCTGTGCTAATTGACTTCATCTAAGTGTGGTAATTATTTTCATATTCAGCAATTGATTTTCATAAAGGAAAGCTTTGCACCAGTCATCACAACTAGTATATTATGTCGTGTAGCACAAACAAGGTGGGGATAAGAGTTTTCAACTGGCTTGATATTCTGACCCATCACTAGCACCTTTGTGTCAGTCTGCCAAAAGCAGTTCCTAAGTAAAATTGTCTGGTTTTCAAAACACTTTCAGTTCTCCAAACTTTTGAGAACCAGGCTTTGGACTTTTGTTCACAAAAAACAGTCATTAATAAATGACTGTTCAGTCATTTATTAAGGTAAAGCACATAAAAATCTATGACATAATATTATGTCTTCCCTCATCCTTCCTATTTTGGAGTAACACCAAACCTTGTCCCTTCCTGGCAAGCACTATTTCATTTGGTATAATTATAGCTTTAAAACAAATGCGAATGTTACTAGTGCTACTAGGAGATGGGGGATTGCCATAGAAATGTACTTTAATACTTCAGAACTTAATAATGAAACTGAAAAATTGCCTCTTTGTCATGGCTTTGTATATTTCAGAAAAGTATTGAGACTTTTATGGCCAATGTGTTCCACTTCTAATGACTTTCTGTTACTACATTGCACTGCACTTGCTACCAGGCTGACATTTTAAAATCTATCAGGTTTCCACAAATTCTTTAACTCAAAAAGTAGTACAAATTCTAAAAAAATAATCAGTATCAAGGTTGCACTTTCACCCACCACTTCTATCTGTCTGAATTTGAATGGGTCTCAATGAGTAGATATTTATTTTAGTAACAGGTTCATAAACTGGTGTCCAAGATTCTGCTGCTTCTCTTGCTGCTAGCAAGGAAAATCCAACTCACTGATAGCAAATGTTTCAAAATTAGACCACTGAAGTCCTGTGCCTGGGGATGTCTGGAGTCCCTCACACTGACACTTGTGAAATTAAGAGTGTGTTTGGATAGTTGCTGAGGAATGGACACATTGCACACCAAAGAGCTGGTTGATCTGGACAGAGTTCAAACCATGTCACAATCCCAAGATGGAAGTATAGCCAAAAGGAGAAGAGTTTAATAAGCAGACTGCTGATCTGTTTCAAAAAGGAATCTGAGTTTACAGAAAGTAGTTTGAGGCCAGTTCAGAATATTAGCACAAACCAAGCAAGAAAAATATGTACAGGAACTACACAGCTAGGAGATATTTTAGGAATAAGCATTTTTAGCTATGTGTCTTTTTTTCCCCAGCTATTCTTACTCTAACATACCATCATGCTGTTTAACTAAATACCAAAAAAACCTGTTACTTTAGACTGGAAATTGTCTTCACAGTGATCAAAAAGGTATAATCTAAGTTCTTATGAAACTTGCAGTGATTTTTTTTTTTTAAAACATGTTTATGAGAACATGATTTGTGACTTGATGGGATTTCTCCCAAAGCAAGTCTACAAAACAAACATCTTCTTAGAAAAATCTTTGATCCAGATGAGGAAAGCTGTAATGCAGATGTTGCCTTACTGTAATCATGGATTATTCTTAGGCACAGACATTCTTATACATTGTAATGAACATAAAGATTGAGACAACTTGAAAATATTCAAGAGATAGAAAGCAGAAGAAGGAGGCAATGGTAACACAGGCACCATGTTTCTCATTTATCTCTAGAGAGACAAGGCTTCCAAAGGACTAACAAGAAAAACAAACCAAAACAAAATCAAAATGGACAAAACTCCCACTACTAGATGCTGTCTGTTTTGGTATATATTAATTACTCTTAAGTTAATGCAGTTTTCACACTGTGGCATATTTCTTTGTGATAAGAACTGGAAAACTACTTTATTTGTATACCCTTGTTTTGACTGGGAAAGAATGCAAGGAAAACTATTTCATATCCAATGATTTTAGCATGTAGATGTGTCTTAGCCCTTACTAGTACGCTACACATTTGAAAGCAAATTCATACAGAATGGTCCCTAAAATAACCAAAATGGAAAACTCTTGGCACAATAACACGTAAGACAATTCTTTGTGAAATAGTACAAAGTCAGGCTAAATTCCTGGCCAGAGAAGCTAACCCAGATTTTATCAATTTCTTTTTGTCTCCTGTAAAGAAGCTTCTGATTATGCACTTAAAACTCACTTTCAGATCAAAGTGAAATGAATACCACTCTGAAAATGGTACCTGTCTTCTCACCCTAAAGAAAATATTTTTTAAGAAATTATTTGATTTAGGTAGTCTAATCAGACACCAAAGCTGACAACACAGCACCTGACTATGCCTGCTATGCTTTGCACATGTAGGAAATGTGTTTTATTTTTTTATGTGCTTCTGTTTGAAATATGGAGTTTTCAGAAGAGGAAGGAAACACACAGCTTCCATTTTTCATAAAACTGCAGGGAAAAGCAGATGCTAGCAAAATTAATTTCACCATACATTAGCTCCTAAACTAACTGAGGCATCTTCAAATTATAGGATCAGTACTAATCAGTCAGATGATTAGACTGAGTAAGAAGCTTCCAGAGACTTCAAACCCAAGGATTTACAAGCTCCTACCTGAACATGCCAACAGTCTGTGTTTATGTTTGGCTAAACTGTGTAGTCACATTAAGATACAGCATGAATTCTATTTCCCAAGCATTTACTAATGTTGCTTTCAAAATAACTATGTCATATAGTTGATTGTGTTTCAAATGATGGACTAACATTTTCTATGTGAAAGAAATTGTATTTGTGGGCTGACTCTCCAACTGTCTCTATGCTTACACAGCCACCAGTGACTGAGTAGCTAGAGCTCAGCAGGTTACTTCCTGGTCATAGCTCCCCAGTCAACTTCAGAATCAAAATAAGTCACAAAAGCCAGGATTCTGGCTACTCAAGGCAAATTCCATATCTGGTGAAGTCCACAGCAAAGGTTATAATACACTTAAGAGTATCTATCTGGGCAGTACCTTCAGTATCATCTAACAGAAAAATAAGGTAGATTAAACCCTTCAAATTAAAACAAATACTTTAAAATAAACAAATTTAAAGATTATCACAGCTCCAAAGTAGTGGAAGAAATAACTGGAATAAAAGTGTGCTATGAACAAAATCTTTAGCTATTTAAGCACACCAAATCCTCTTAAAAATAAAATATGTGTGGATCAATATTCCTAGAAGACAGCTTATGACAGGTATTAGGTGAAGCTATTGAATGGGCAAGAAAAGACACAAATCAAATCATAGTAAATTCCTTCAGTGACAATGTCCTGAATGCATAGATAGCCGTTTCAGTATTCATGTGATTGTTATAGTCTTATTTTCATCACCAGTCAAAAGAGACAGGTAATCTCTTTCCTTTCATCTCCAAGACTATGAATGTTGTCCATCTGCTTGTAAAATACCTCAGTATTGACCACAGAAAAAAAAATTAAAGGTAGTGTTAAACAAATTATGTTTTCCATTATTGCTTATATCCTGATTTGAATCCTTAAAAATAATAGTTCATGTGACTGATTTAATATTTTCATATTTATTTCATATTTCATAATGCCATTAAGATCCATGAAGTCAATCCAGAATGCTTTAAAGCCCATGTAAAACCTGTCATTAGGATCAATGAGCTTTGAATTAAGTCTTGTAGTAACTCATCAGACAAAGACTGGAAGAGGCTCTCTGAACCTCTGCACATCTTTATGAAAGCAGTTTTTCAGGCTGCTGTTATTTTTTTCCAAAGAAATGTCTTTAAATATAATTGAATATAAACTATGTGAACTAATTTCTCACTTCACTACTCCCATCAGAAAGATGTAACATTTCCTGGAGAAGTACAAAGGAATATGTGGATCTGAAATCAGAAACTTTTTCATTTGTGTGAGACGGTGGTACCCGATGTGATCTATTTCAATATAACATGTAGAGACAAAGAAACTGTCATCTCTAACATATATTTTCACAGAGAGATTTTCTTCTGAGTGCAATTCAGGCTTACATGGGTTATCTGAAATATTAAGACAGGGGAGAGATAACCTGATAAACACAACACTTACATAGTAAAGGGCCAGCTGGCCATCCCCAAGCCTCTATCTTACCACAGGGGATACCTTTAGAGGATGTATGTCTACACAATACAGGTCATACACATAACCCATAAGTAGCAGATGATTAGCTCCTTTACTTCTGGGTCATTGTAGCAACACTACATGATGAGAAATGAAAGGAAATTGAGGTTGTTTCTGCAGAGAAGGTTGTGGGAATGCTGGGGAGAATCCAACAAAGACACAAGAGAGATTGTGCTGTAGAGATCTAGCACCACATAAGTCTTTATTCATGCCATTCACATAGGGGTTTAATAAACTTTTTTTTTTTAACACATGGGCTCTACATGATGAAGTACAGGGCCTACAGAGACATTCAAATCTCCCCTTTTTCTCTTCTTGTGAAGAAATACTGAATTAATGGAGCAAGAAAAAACAATAACTTTATTTTTCCCCTTATGTTAAAAAAGTTTGAAGTGTTCAACCATAAAAAGCTGAAACGCACTTTAAAAAAAGGAAAAGTGTAAAATATTGTTACCTGTATTTTAAACTGTTATTATAAACCCCTGCATTTAAACCTCTGCTTAACCGGTTTTGAACTGGCTTTCCAGATAATTGTTTTGCCAACCCTCAGATTCAGAAATAAACTTTAAAAAATTTCTTTTGGAGAAAAAATAAAAACCAACCTGATAATAATACATATTCATGGCAAGATTTTTCAATTTTGTTCTCCCCTATAGTCTATGGATGTGTCAAATTATTTCACTTTATTGATATAGCGTAACAACTTCAATGTTTAAAATCAGTGGGTTCTCTCCTCTTGTAAAGGTCAAGATTAAGTGGAACAGGTGTTTGAAAAATTATCCTCTGCAACAGTTTTTAGCGCATCTGGCACCTGTGCACCAAAAACATTTTAAATACTTTAATGACTTAATTTTTAATTATTAAAACTAAAATAAATTTGATAAGTGCATTTGCAAGTTACATACATAGGTAAATAAAAATTAATATCCAAAACCTTCGCTTTAAACAGGTACTGTCAGTTCACTGCAACAACAATACGTCAAAATGATTTGAATTACTATCTTCTTATTCTTGTGTTTCTCAAAAAATGGCACATTGCGGGCATGTGCCGTGAAGTTTGACATGCCAATAGCAGTGATGAAGTACTATAAAAAAGCATGAAATCTTAAATCAGAAGACAATTAGCTGAGTAGTAAATAAGAAAAACAAGAACAGGGCGCAGTAGAGCCCTTTATTCTTCAAAATATACAAAGTATTCTTCTAAACAAGGAGGCAGCTCAAGAGCTTCACATACAAATCTCAACAACATTTCTAATATTTGTGGTTGAAGGGTCTTAGTTTTGATGCAGCAGGAGTTCAGAAAAGTAAATTTTCTCTCACTAGACCTGTCTCTGCCAGAACAACAGTCAAGACAGTAACAGAGTCCTGGGAACCAGGACTGTGGGGATCTTATCACATGAAAACAGTAATATCCATGAGACTGGAATAAAGTCTGGTTATCATTCTGTGGTTTTTCAGTTAACTTTCAACTTTTTCCCCACACTGATTTGAAAAGTCTTCACACGATCTAATAGATCCACACCAGACTTCATATCTCCTTCTTGGATAATCCATAATGTCTGCAGATGCCCTCATGGAAGTAAGTGAAATGGTTTAGTTTGACTAAGGATATCCTTTATTGAAGAGAGAGATATAAAGAGGCTGAGGTGGTTTCTTTCCAGGTTCCTAAACTATGAAGTTACAGTGCTTTCTATGAGCTTCATTTTCAATATGTTTCACATAAATATCTTGAAATATTTTAACTCCCACGATAGTAGTTCATTTCCAGTTAATCCATTAGACGCTCCCAGCTATTGATGCTTTCTCATGTTTGGTAAGTTGTGAGGAGATCTGGATTTGTTCAGTACAGTTGGTGCATTGCTTTGTGTTCATAGAAGCACAGAATACATTGGGTTGAAAGGGACCCTAGAGGGTCATGTTTTCCAGTCCCCCCTGCAGTGCTGTAGTGAGAAGGAACCTCTCCAACTAGATCCGGCTACTCAGGGCACAGAATCACAGAACGGTTTAGGTTGAAAGGGAGCTCAAATATCGTCTGGTTCCAACCCCCCACCATAGGCAGAGACACCTTACACTCAAGGCCTCAACCTGGAACACCCCCAGGTAGGGACCAGCCACAACCTCCCTGGGCAACCTCTTCCGGTGTCTCACCACCCTCACTGTACTACCTCACTGTAAAGAACTTCTTCCTAACATCTAGTCTAAATCTCTCCTCTGCCAGCTTAAGCCTCATCCTGTCATTACAAGACCTTGTGAATAGTCCCTCCCCAGGCTTCCTCTAGGCCCCTTTCAGATACTGGAAGGTAACTATAAGGTCTCCTCAAAGCCCTCTCTTCTCCAGGCTGAAGAGCCCCAACTCTCTTAATCTGTCCTCATAGCAGAGGTGCTCCAACCCTCTGAGCATCTTCGTGGCCCTCCTCTGGACTCTCTCCAGCAGTTCCATGTCCTTCCTGTGCTGGGGGCTCCAGAAGTGCACACAGTACTCCAGGTGGGGTCTGACAAGAGCAGAGTAAAGGCGAAGAGTCACCTCCCTTGCCCTGCTCTTGATGCAGCCCAGGACACAGTTGCTGTCTGGGCTGTGCATGCACACTGCTGGCTCATGCTGAGCTTTTCTTCAATCAAGAACCCCAGGTCCTTTTCCACAGGGCTGCTCTCTATCATCAAGTCCGATCCTGAATGTGTCTACAGATGGGGGCTCCACCAACATCTCTGGGTAACCTGCTCCAGTCAAAGTCCAGTGAACCTCAAAATTTTAAACTTGTATTTGAGTACAACAAGAAACTGCAATTTCAGTAGAAACTGTGAAGAACATGGTGTTGACTCTGGGTTATGAGGCTTCCTGTTTGCAAATTTTACTTGCTTGCCAACTTTGTTTAAAAGGCTACTGTGCTTGCCTACTTATTAAATGGCTATTTTGTCACTGGTAAAAAGATGGCATTGAATGAGTTCGATTCTTAGATATAATCAAAAGAAGGAATAAAATACATACAAGAGAAAAATAACACCTAATAAAATATGGTGTAGCTATAAACTTGAGCTTTCAGGACTTGTGTTTGAAAGTGAAATTGTAAACATTCCTAAAATTATAACTATCCTTTGATCAGCTTCTGCTGAACTATTTCCAATTGCCTCTAAAAGAAGGAAGATTTTTTTTATAGTGCTATGCTTTGTGCTAAAGTTTCTTCAGAAGCATTTGGAATGGGAATACTTGAAAAATCAGCTGATATATCAACAGCAATTTGCTTTGTTCTTTTGGTGGTGTACTCATATCATCTTGACATGGAACCAGAAATCTGCACTACCTCCTTGGTCATTCTGGAATCTTTTCCACCTTAGGCCTTGCCAGTAAAAACATGCAGTGCTATGACACAGAGTAAGAAAAGATCCTTTACTTTTGATGTTAAATATACATTACATGTTCTTGATTTAATTAACACAGAAAGGGGGAAACTCCAATCAGTTGACCCAAGCCACTTTTTTTGACTTGGCAGTCAACTATAATAACTAATTAGCAGGACTACCACAGACTGAATTCTAATGAGATTACATAGGCATAGTCATTTGTGAAGTCATGCTTTCAGAAAAGCTAATATATGCGGTGCAAGGAACTGAAGTGATCTGACTGGTTGCATGTCATACAGAAATATAATTCAAATATAAATTATATATAGGTTTTTCATTCTTTAGCTGCATTTTTTTCAATAGAGTGCAACATTATATTACCTGATAGACTCTGCATTAACTTAGGGGTTATAATAAATAATTTTTTCATAACTGATAGAAATATTCCAGTCTGTGCTGGTTGACCTCATTCTCAGCTGACTGCATAGGTTTCTCTTGGCATTTCAAAAAAGCTAAACATAGAAAAAAACTGTTGTGTACTGATACCTCTACCAGTGCACGCAGATTTGTTAACAATAGGACTTAATGAAGAATTTGAAGAAGTTATTGCATAACAGTGTGAGTGACCTAGATGATATAGGAAGCTATATTGAAGAGATAGAGACAACAGGTCACAGCAATAAATCACTGTGAGGCTAAAAGGAAACTCAGTAAAAGAATAAATTATATTTTTCAGATTGATTCTAAGTCTGACACAAGTTTCTGATATTGTTCCCTGTACCACCAACTGCATTGTCAGGATACTCAGGTTATGAATTGCTATGGATATTGATGTTCTGTGAGAGATTGAAGGCTGTTAACTTAGTTTTTACGTCATTACTCACCTCAGAGTCACCACTCCTAGCAGAAATATAGACATACCTGTCTTCTCTCATTCCAAGAGACAATGAGAGAATGTCTCTTGTCTGTGAAAGGCAGGGCAATAAAACACCCTGAAAATATTAACATATTTAATACAGAAATTTCAAAGTAGAAACTAAAAATATAAAGAGAAGAACCAACCATGCTTTTTGGATCTTGCTATATCTCATCACACACTACAATGGAATAGATTGTGTGTTCTGTATCTGATAAAGTATCTCCAGTGAAGGAAAACTAGCACCCTTCATACAGCCAAGCATGTGCAAATAAGCACAGAAAAACAAAGAAGGCTCTCAAGGTCCTGAATGATGACTTTGATGTGTTTTGAATTTTGAAAGAAGTGTTTGTCCAGAGAAGGATGAAGGCTGGACAGACGCAGTGCAGCTGTGAATTTCCAGGGAGATTTGATGCTTTGCAGTTGTAGGCTGGAGAAGAGAACAAGGTGGTGTCACAGAGATCAAGATTAAAGGCTTTAGAGCTGTTTAGTTTGGCTGGGATTCATTGCCAACATGAATGAATACTGCTATTTATTTTAACAGCTTTAGCTGTGCTGTGTTTATGGCTGTAACATTTCACTAACATTATTTCCTCCCTCCCCTTCAACTCTGCTTTCCATCCTCTTCTTTACCTACTTCAGTTCTCTTTAACAGTTTACAGAGCTTTGTCTCCATTTATTCTTTTTTCCCAGGTGTTACTTTCACCCTTTTCTGTCACAGTAGAATCTCTAAGTCAATAAAGTGATCTCACGTATGAGGTTACATTATAGTAGCTAGTGTAAAAAGCGTCCAAGCCAGGGATTAGTGAATGAAAACCCTTCTCAGCTCATAAATACAATATTATGACACGTTGGTTTTTTCATAGTTTAGGGTGATACACTTTAAAAGTCACTTGGGAAACTAATTCAGCACAGGTAGTAATACCATCCTCGTGCTTCTTCAGTGATAGAAACCACTGGAGTAATTCTACACATTATTATGTGTTGGCAATGCTATCAAAATCAATGCAATTCCATCCATAATTTTAAAAAGTGGATTGGGTTATCAAGAAGCCATCTCCTTTTAAATTATGGATTAATGTTCAGACTTTAAAGTTTTATACCTTAAAGGCGAATAGTTAGTGACTGAGAATACCTATAGTAGCAGTTAGTTTTGGTGACCATGTACAAATCTTCTTGACACCAAGCAGCAGATGAAGAGCAAATCATCAAGGGCAAAATGAAAGTCAATAATTAAAACTGTTGGGCAGAAATGCATTCACATAAAATTTTCACTGCACACCCGTGCACAGCATTATTTTAAGAACATTTTAGCCATGGGAAGTTGATTAAGAATAGCTATATATTTTAATCTCATATATTTCTTTTTCCTATACAAGTGCATTTTGACAAAGAATGATCTTTTTGTCTTCTAATGTCACAATGTCAGGGACTTATCTAAACTACTTGCACAAGGTTATAACCTATACACTAGGTTTGTTATGCAGAAATTCAACAAAGAAAACAAAATTGAGTTAGATGAAATTTTGAAGCTGTTCAATTGTGCAGAAAAAAAAAAAGGTAAATACTTGAAAATCAAGAAAGATATAAAATTTTTAATTATTAATTTTGGGTTTCCTTTGCCTGAGATGATGCAGTTCCTTACATAAATCAATAAATCTACAATTTGGAAATTATTCTTTGTTTCCTTGAGAGTATTCTTCATTTCAGTGATAGTACAAAAACAGTGATGTTGCTAATAATATCATACTTTGCTCACGTTAATTTTATGTACGTAGCACTAACAGGATAATGTCAAAAACTGATAGACTTATGGCTTAAGCATGGTGGTAATAACAGACAAGAACTATCTCTTTTCTTGCTGGCAGTTCTGCTACACTTACCTCACACAACACAACTTTTTCCCGTTTTAATCTTCACTTTCTCATATCTGGAACTTTTCCAGTTCTGGGGGTAACAAAATTATAAAAATCACTACCTCCCTACAGTACAGCCTATTGGAAACATTCTCAGCATAGTAGCATTAAGTCTTATACAGGGTACAGCCATGAATGGTGTGTTTTAACACAACTTGAATGGCAACTTCCAACCACTAATGCCCATCAAGCACAGGGGATTTAGCATTATGATTACAGAGTTTCAAGGAACTGCTTTGTATCTTACTAATTTCGAATTACATATGGTCATTATATTTCCTGCCCTAATTTAATCAGGTTGTGGTTCCTTGCCTGAGAAGGCCAAGTTTTCTAGTGATTTAATTGTTTGAATGGAGGAAACCTAATCTTGTTTCTAATTTCCATCTGAATCTTTAAAATGTTTATGCTTCTCCCTTAGGACAGAAGTTAGATCAGAGAAGAGACAATTTGCTTAGAGAGATGTACACCATCCACCCTTTCAGAATTGTTCTTTTCAAGTGAAATCAGATGTGTTTATCTGTAATGTGCATGAGAGTCAAGATTTCAAGAACAGCAGGTCCTGCCTCAGAGGTCTATTCTGAGTGTTTTAAATGCAGTTTCTACAGATCTGTGACCAGCTCAAAGGCTTTAGAGACCCTCCTCTCCTACTTATTCTCGGCCTTGTCAGGGAACCAAATTCCCTAAACTGCTTATGAATTACTATTATTATCAACTATTGCACTTAGCAACTACAATCATTGCAATGCAGGGTCATAATCTGCTGCAGTTAATTATTCAAACTAAATTTGCACATCAGTACTGGTTATACAGCTTGGCTTCAGGCAGGCTGGTAGAGCACTGCTGTAGATGGAAAATACATTTGCTCTAAACAGGTTCTCTTAAATTGAAATTGAAGAGTCTCTTGCCCCATAATACAATGAGACTTCTTCAGTTAAGGGAAAATATCAGAATTCATTGCTTTTTTTTCCCCATGTGTAACGCATGATCTGTCAGCCACATATTTTGTGGGTTTTACCATCATTTTCTTTTTGCAGGATTGTCACACATAAGACTCAGAATGCAGCCTAGGAGACACAAGGACAAAATTTCTCTAATGTCTTACAGAATTTGTTTAGGAAATTATTTTGCCAAAGGTGATTATTGAATTAACTCAGCCTGGATGACTTTTGGACAATGATTGAAAACTTTCATTTAAAAAAAATTTAAATTATGCACAATTAAAAAACCCACCAGTGTCTGTAATACAAAGGAACTGCTGCAAGCTTCCTTAACTTGGGAGGAATATAAAGTTTTATTTTTCATCAGAACCTCTAAGGACCTCACCAAGTTAAGCTGTTATATAGATACTACCAGGACATTGTGGTGAGAAAGCTTTCCTAATTAGAGAGAAAGAAATGGGAAGGAGGACAGACAGGTGACTGTCAACTGGATCAAGACACCAAAAAACAAACACCAAAAAGACAAACCAACCAACTAAACAAAACCAGAAAAAGCAAGACAAGAACACCCAAGAAATACTGACTTGAGTTTAATCTTAAGGCTCCATGAGGCCAAAAGCTATTACTATTTACAAATAGTTGCAGGAATCTCATTTAAAACACATCCTAAGTTCATGTCTTTTCCAAGTAACAAAATAATACAATTG
>VWZI01021067.1:44755-55058 GCA_013396835.1 Psilopogon haemacephalus | reverse complement strand
ACAAGAAATGCTATTTAACATAGGTAAAACTCACCATATGCAATTAATTTGGATGCAACGTGGGCTAACAGAATGAAGACGGGGCAGAATATATAAGCACATTTTAGAACACGCTAAACAGCTCCCCCAAGATGAATAAAAAAAATCAGAAATATGAGAAGGAAAAACAAAGCTTATCATATTGAAACAGTACTGCTATTTTTTGTAACTGAGATTTCTTCTGGTAATAATATTCTTATTTTCCTTTATTTTCCCGTAATAGTGTCATCCAGGCTAATAATGATAATTTAGATTTAATACTGCAATAGTGAAGAATAGTAACAAATTCTTGGCTTTATGCCTGTGTTGTGTTCCCCTTACAACCATAACAATCATTATGAGAACTATTAGCAGGATAAAGTAGACATGTATTTGTCTTAATTCTTAATTCTCTTAGTCAGGACATCCAATATAGAGGTCATTGTGCAAGAAAAATGGAGTTCTTCAATTAGTCCCTAAGAAATTGCATTGTTTCAACTGAATATCAGAAATTAGGGGAAAACAGCAGCAAGTGAGCCAAGGATATATTCAACATCTCACCTAGACTTAGAAATCAGTTAGGTAAGATTCTACAGGCAGTGTTGCAAGGAATCAGTCTGAGCAGTACGATAAAATGCACAGGAAACTAATTCAGAAGCAGAGACTCTCAGCTGAGATACATCAGCATTCACTGGAGCTGTGCCAGAGTGCACCAGCTGGGAGCCTGGTCTGGTAGGATGAAGGTGAGCTGAGAGCTCCATAACTCCTTCACACCATGCCCAATCTCTGAGTCCTGGAATCTGCTCACAGTTTCAACAGTTTCTCTTTCCACATTTCTGTATAAAACCCACAGCTGTTTATAAATCCTAGGAGATGGCAGGAAGTTTGGGCAGTCAAGCAGTGGGTAGTCTGGGTGTAATCGTGAGTTAGCTGTAGATTTGCTGATTCAATCAATGTACTCTTTCTGCTCTGCTACCTGCTTCTCTAATTCAATTTCCTCAGCCCTAACCTTCTTGTACCCAGTACAGAGAACTCATTTGTTTTAGTGTGAGAAATCAAGGGCTTTTACATCTTGAACTGATTGTACAGAAGCAGACTTCACAGTGTGCACATATGAGCAAAACAATCAGCTACTTGAGGTCCTTACAGATGAGGATGCTGGCTATTTCTCTGTGTAAAACCTGGTGTGCACTGTTGGAAGAAGAGGGCCCAGCACCAGTTCCTGCTCTCAGGATCAGCAGCAATGGGAAGACCAGAATCTGAATAGGATTTGCACCCTGTCAATACTATTGCTTTTAATAACAGATTTCTACTGTTTGCCTATCAATAGATATTACCATACTGGTGAGATGTACATGTCTGGCATGTCTGGCCTCCAAAAGCCCTGTCAGATGAAATGCCTCTGCCTTACAGAAAGAAGAAAATCAGTATGCTCAAGATATGCTGGACATACTGAGTAATCAATCTGAGACAGAGTAGCCAGCTTTTTTCAAGGTGAATAAAAGCTGCCCAGGCAGTTGCATTTTGTGCAGATGCCAGCCTCTGTCCTACAAACCACCTTCCATATCCAGTTGCTTAAGTGGCCCAATGCCTAATTTGTTGATCCGAGTGGCATTTAAGAAGGGAATTGATGAATGCTGTCATGAGAGAAATACTCCAAGTTACATACAGAAGTAGAGTATTACATGTTTGAGATTCTATCAGAATCAGAGAGACAGAGTTCTTCATTTGTTTTGGGTGTTCTTATAAAACAAGCAAGGGATATGAGGATCTCAATTTTACAGTCTAGCAGAAAAATATAACTTCCCATCTGCATCTCCGATTAGATATTTAAACTGTTGTGAATGGTGCTAACATGGTGCTGTTAATTTAATATAATCTGTCAGACAGGACTACAAAAAACAAAACAAAACAAAACAAAACAAACAAAAAAA
This sequence comes from Psilopogon haemacephalus, assembly GCA_013396835.1. Lineage (NCBI taxonomy): Eukaryota > Metazoa > Chordata > Aves > Piciformes > Megalaimidae > Psilopogon > Psilopogon haemacephalus. The sequence goes on along the minus strand of VWZI01021067.1, from coordinate 53,106 downwards.
AATAAAAACAACCTTGGTAAAATGTTTTTTATAGCTGACAACATCCATTACTGTATTAGCACCAAATTATTCTGCTCACTAAAAGCATCCTAGCTCTCAAACTGCCTATGCCAGAACTACCATTTTAAATTAATTTTCACAATCTGCTTTTATCTGAAAGTCAGTAACAAAGAAGCAATACAAAACATTTAGCACTTGATCATTAATGTGTTATCTTCTACATGACTGTGAAAATCAGATTAGGGGAGGCTGGGATGTTTACTTTAGACTTAATTTAATTTTCACACTTCCCAGTGAGCAGCCTAAGCCTCTCAGGAAAAGTCCCGTCCTGAAATATCCAGGTGGGCCATAGTGGCTTATCATGTCAATTCTACTTTGTATTCTATTTTTTAATTCTATTTAATTTCTGGTGCTTCTCATGAAGTTGCTGGCTCCAGTGTGCTGCTCTCAGTACGACACAAGAATACAGGAAAAACTGTTGCTGCTCTACAAGTAGATTCACAGAAGATTATTTTTCTTCTCAGATCCTTCCCTTTATTGATTTGTTGGACAAAAGTCAGTCATCCACTGGTGCTGTATGGCTTTTTTTTGTCTCAGAGTGACTAATGTCCATTATCGTATTGCATGATGCTCGTTCTCACACATAGCCAGCTTCATCTCTGTCTGTCTGAATCTCTTCTGATAGCTCTGCTCTGTCTCAGCTTCTTCTGATAAACAGTTCACATGCTGGGAAATGAGTGGGTAGGAAAAAAACGTCAGATGAAAGTTAGACCTGAGCAAGGATGTCTGGTGAATTGAGAAGGACTTTGCTTCACACAGCACTGCTTATGTTTCTCTCCTGGGAATAAAAGTGATTCATCTTGAACAGATGATTGCTAGATTCCTGCTAGCTTTGAGAAGCAAGGGAGAAACAACATGATGTCTTTCCAGACACTTTTATCTACATATGAGGTTAATTTTCCTATTCCAGTGAAAAATGGAAGCTGACAAAGTTAAAAACCAAATGAGCCCTGGTCACTGCATCAGGATTACAACGGCTTTAGAATGCGGATTTTTATTTCTGATGGAAGCAGGAAGAGTTTAAGATGAGTCTTGAGGATGAGTTTGAAGACACAGAGATCAGAAATTAATTTTGATAATACATATTGAATGAGACCCAGATCTAAAAGGAGTCCTTACAATGGATATTGGCATCCAAATCCAAATATTGTCCAAAGGTTTCCTGTTTCAGTAACTGCAAATCCTGCTAGGTGCCTACAAGAATGCAATGTTTTCATTTTTAGTAGCAATTCCCTACAGCCAAAGTTAGGCTTCCACTTGTACCACTTTCTGATTTGGGGAGGTAAGTACTTACTACTCAAGGTAACCCATATGGTAGTTGGAAGGCCACCAAAGCTTGGCTAAGTCAATCAATGACCAATCCTGGTGAAAATGCTCAAACCATGTGTAGCTCTCGCTCACTCCCATCTTATCTATATGTCTTTTACATTCTTGAATCAGCAATGCCTTCTGGAGTGTGGTGGTTAAAGCTAGTTCTTGTGAGGAGGTTTTCATTATCTCTAGCAAAGGAAGCCCTTAGCCCATAACTCTCAACTCCAAATGTTCTAAGCAATAGCACTTCTATAAGAATACAGTAGCAGCAGTATGCTCATGACCTGTAGATACACTGTAAAGAGAGGTAACCCAGTCCACTGAGTGTTGTGGAAGGCCTAATATGTGTTCTGTTTTGTCCAGGCATGAACCCCCACTCTCCTTCCCTTCTTCTGGAGTGGGGAGCAATGCAGGAAGAGGACAAAAGACCCGGAGCCACTGAGTCTGCTCCTGAACACATCTTATGGTAAACAAGATACATACACATCCTGATTCATAGTCTCATGTTTTCCCAAATACAAGTAAAGCAAGCCTCTGGTTTCACCTAATATGGTTAATTTTGGCAAAGTGCCATTTTGATTGGTGAATCTCTGTGACCAAATGGAGCTGTCAGACTTAGGCGATTGATAAATACGTCCAGAAGTTGTAAATAACTTCACCTTGTCAATCTTTGCCTTGCTTCTGTCATGCTTCATCTCACTTTGCCTTGGGAACCAGGAAGACATGTTGCTACAAACCATCCTTGCTGCTTAACAATAAGCTTTGATGCTTCAAGCTTGTCTACTTGGAAACTTTGCTGCGTCTCAGTTTACCAGGGAGAGACATTAAGTGCCTTCATGCCACAAGCAATAAGACATTGCCAAAAGCTGTCCAAGATTGCCAGCCTTAGCATGAACTGAAAGTGATAAGCTACTCCTAGCTGGAGAGCGAGCCTGTTGAGAGACCTCACAGCAGCCTGGGTGGTGAGAGAGAGCAGCTTAATGCCATGCAACAAGACACTGTGGTTGCCTGCACACCTGTGGACCTCTGTGAGGAGTCCAGAGCCCTGGAAAGGACACCGTCCACCCAAGAAGGGACCAAGAAAAGGTCAGAGACCATGCAAGTCCCAGCATCCTGCCAGAGTCCAAAAGTTTCTAATGGGTACCATATCACTAACAGAAACCCTCTAAGTGTTGTGGGTGCTGTCTGAGACTATAATGCAGCCCTGGGAAAGTAGTTTGTGAGTAAATATTCTAAAAAGTTTCTTCGTGATTAAAGCACTTTGCTTTGGTTCTGCTTACTCTGTAATTACTTTCTGCCTTAGCAGAAAGGAACCTTCCGAGTGCCCCTAGAGGTCAAGCAACATATTGCACTGCAAGAATCTCCAAAAGCTTACTGCTTGTGTTTTGCTAAATTGTTTAAAATTGCTTGTGTTTTACTAAATTGTTTAAAATTACTTGGTACAGCCCTATGCATTGTACATATTTTGTAATCTATTTGCACAACTGAGCATAAAGAACCTGTAAAAAAGTAAAGAAAATAAATTTGGGTATTAACAAATGTATTTTTAGTAATTTATTAATAATTCATATTTCATAATTAGTAACACTGAGGCATCTATTGCCAAAGCTGATGCTTTAATCTATATCATGGGCAGGCAGTGACCATGATGTCAGCAGCTTTCACGAGTTCACATTCCCATGCTTTGTACTCTCTACTGGCTGCCACCAATTTTCACCCAAGTATGTTGCCATGGATGTGTGTTGCTTATTCAGTCATTAGAAACAGCTACTAAGAATTACTCTCCAGATATCCTCAGGATTCCCCATGCAGTCCATCCTTATGCCCAGCTCTTTCATGGCATTTTCCTGCTGTACTGGGTAGGAGGAGATTTTTGGTACTGTGAAACTTAATGGAAAGTGTCTCCTATGCCCATTTCACCTGAATGCCTCAATTTCTCAAAATGTCAGCTCCTAGGACTGACAGTGTTCAGAATAGAGCAGCATAAAAATATTGAAAATCTCAGCCTTTTTCACCATAGGCTTTGTCTTGTTTCTATACTAGCATGACACTTTTCTGTCAGCTTTCTCCTTTAGTTCAGCAAGCTCTTTCTCTCACTTCTAAGTGGTCCTGTCTTTTTGGCTTTAACTGTGGCTAGAGGTTAAGAAAACTTTTTTCTGATGTTGATCAGCCAGCAGGGAATGTTTATAGCATCAGCTAGCCAGCCCCTACTTTACCTCCCAAGAAATAAAACAAGAAATTCTCCAAGCCAGCTTCCCACAGCCTGGAGGGCCTGGGATTTACAGCTTGTTTGAACTCTCCCAGATGGTAACGCACCAGGCTGCTGCAACACCACATTTGGTGGCTAATCCAAAGACACTTCCTCATATTGATTTATTTGTTCTCTCAACTTCAACGAGATTTTGTGTTTATGTCTCTCTGCTCTCTGACAATTTCCAACCAGTTTCAAAGACTGGACAATTTCTGCCATATACCATTCTTGTCCACCTAGCGAAACTCAGAACACGTGAATGAAACAGAGCAAAACAAAACACCCCCATATCATAAAATGGATCAGATCTGTTTGGTGTTCCATACTGACCAGGAATTAATGACCTTGCAAAATTTAGGCAGTTCCAGTAAATGCCTTCTCAAAGATCTTTATCTTATTTTTATCTTGTATACTTTAGTTTAGGAGGAAGAAGGAGCAGGATAAAAAGTGCAAAAAGTTTGCTCAAGGGAGGCAGGCTACTAGGTATGCTCTGTGGACTGATAGCTCCTTCCTTGAATAGTAAATTGATTGTCTACAGGTAAAAGAATATATTTGCCTGTGCCTGCAAATGTGACTTTGCATAACTTGCTCTTGTGGGTTTTACTTAGTTGTGACATGTGCAGTAGTCATAATTTAGTTTTAAAAAATCTTGTGTTTAATTGTATGAAACATGCTGTTCAGAAATAACACATCTTGGGAAGCACTTCAGACACGCTTTTTATTCATGAGGTCAGTCTGGCAGTAGAAACAAAGGAGTCAGTTTGTGTGTTTGTGTGTACGAGTATTTATATAAAAATAATTACACAGTAGTTTTCTGCACAGTTCCTGATCCTTCAATTTTAATGCATTAGCAAAGCAAATGAGGAATTAACTATCGAAGGGTGAAACAATAAACGGCAGCCCTTTCAACTCAATGAGGCATCAGGAAGCCCCTTCATCTGCACAGTTTAGTTTTGCTTTGAGAGACTGTTGAAAACATTGTTAGGTTGATACCAGCCTTATCACAAGGAACCAGGACAATAGCTTGGAAGAACAGAAGTAAAGATGGAATATATTATTTAGGAAGGAATAATATGCAGTTGAAAGGAACAAAATAATATAAAAAGCTTTCAGAGAAGCCTTTTCAATAAAAATAAGCAATAATGGAAAAAAAAAAAAAGAGATAACTCTCCCTGCAGTACTTTGTTGTAGTACACAATTTGACTCAGAATCTAAGATTCCATGCATTTTGTGCTGCTAAATTCAAATATACTCACTCACCTAATAATGAAATCTTATGACTAATAACATAAAGTGAGAGAGAAATAGTGAACTGAAATTTTCCAGATGTCTTGAGCAGTATTCACAGCTACTAAAGTTTGTTACAAACGTTTCTAAAGTGAGTTCTCCATTTCATGTCTTCATTAGAAATCATTGGTCTTACTTTAGCAAAATAAGAGCTTGCTAATTTACCCATTTTGCCAATGTATAAAAGCCCTTCTCGTTTCTTCTCCTGTATGACTAATTTAACTGCCTTTGCTTCTGAAACTCCACCTGAAAGTACCAAAAGTCATTATATGAAATGATCCTTTCAAATTTAACTCCGCCTTCTAATTATCTCAAAGTATTTGTTAACTCATCTGAGAATGGAATCTCCTTGTCCTTTTGTAAAAAATCTAATATTTTTCAGGGAAAGGATCAGAAAGAAGACATAAAGATGATTTCTTTCATCACATATGAAACTGAACTGGTAACAATACGTAAAGATTGTAATGACATTTAGCAAGAAGATGTCTCTCCATTATATTTCCTTGGATTTTCTAGGCTTCTTGACGAAGTCTTCTCCGAGTTTTTATCCAAGATGAAGAGCTCTATAGTCTTTGTGATGAGTAGCAGAGAGGAAGCAATGGTTGTCATGAGATCACTACTTCATTTGCAGCATTGAGTATAACCATCTGGGTCAGCTACCTGTTGGAAAATCAACTATGCTCTATATTAGAAATCTGCTTCTTGCCCTGAAATCCCTGCCACTATTTACTTTTATGTAATTTTCCAATACAGTTCTAGGTATTAAATGAAGTATTGTATCTCATCTCTCAGATATTTTAAAGATAACATTTCTAGTATTGTAATATATTTCATTTGTTTGTCTTGCCATGCAATCTGCCTAAAGCTATCTCTTCTTTATTGCTAAACATAAAATCTGAACAAAAATTGTTTTCTCTGCCAAAACACTCATTCCAAGTCAATTGCACTTTACATGAGAGAAAGGTGTAGAGATTGTCCCCATGAACTTTGAGTGTTTTTCAAATCTTAAGACTCAGAATGGTTCACACCACCTATAAATCTAGCTGCTATCCTGCTTGATTAAAAACTGCACTTCTTAAATTAAACTGCTGCAGTAGGCAAGCTCTAGGACATTTTATTTTCTATGTATCTGTTCATATTCTCTCCTTTGTAAATTTTACCCCTCTTTTCCCTTCCTCAATAATGTGACAAGATATTTTTAGGGTATTTAAGGTATGTATCTAATTGGAAATATTTGGATTTCCCAGCTGAATCAAAACCAAGACAATCTAGTTTGGTATTCTGTCTCCAAAAGTGACCTTCTTCATGCATACAGGAACAATCCGCTAACCATACCAGAATTCCTTCTGCCTTCTAAAAAACATTGACTTAAACCCTGTCAAAATACCCCTTTCACTAAATCCATACTAGCTGACAAAAAATGTCAGAAAATGTCCTGCCTTCTGTGAGGTAATTTTTGTGGATCTGTGGTATTCTTTTTGCAGCATCCTATCTGGAAATTTGTTTACCTCCTTCTTATCACATTGAGTGACTTCATTGTAGTTTTGTTCTATTGCAGCAGCAGTTTCTGATCACCACCTTCAATATGTGTGTTATTTTATAACCCTTTTTATCTATATCTATACCTATGTCTATAGCTGTATCAATATATCTACTTATGACAGTTAGTCATTTTCTGCCTTCATAAATTATTGCAGCTGCACTATCAGAAGCAAATAAATGCACACACAAATGACTAATCATAGTAATTTCAATCCCATGTAATCACTGACTGCACTTACAAACAAAAATCCAAGAGAAACTTAATTTCTTGTCAAGAGCTAAATCACCGTACTTTAAACAAATGTTTTTCAAATAGTGCACTTGGAATCAAGGGCAGCATTCAAGGGTTTTGACAAATACATTTAAATTAGCACTTCCTTAGTTCTCTCTCATGGGTATATATCTTGACAAATGTACACCTGTACCAAAAAGAAGCTGACCACAGCAGCAGAGAACTTCAGCTCATCCACACTTTGGAAGATAAAGGTCTCCTTGCACAGAATGATTTGAGTGAGACCTTACAGACTTGAAAGGTAAAGTCTGAGTTAAAGATGGGAAAATACCTGGAGAGACTTATTTTGCTCCAAGATCTTCCATTACAGTTTTCAGTGTTTGAAATACAAGTAAATTTTAATATCAATATACTGTGTTAATAGCTTAACAGGATTTGTTAAAAAAAAAATAAATTAAAAAAATCAACAAATGTGTGAAATATCATCAGACACACACACAAAAAAATCTCTTGTTATGTGAAGTCTATTTAAACATACCCAAAATTCTTTAACATATATTGGTGGACTTTAAATTTTATTTTATTTTATTTTATTTTATTTTATTTTGCTTTGTTTTGTGTTTAGAATTGAACTATTTCAGCAAATGCTTCTGTTTCTTTAGTTGGGTGTCTTACCAGGTGCCTGGGAAATGAACCTTATAAGCAAAAACAGGCTTTGTGGAGGTTTTTTTCTTACTATATAGGGAGGTTGAGATTTTGGCATGATTAGATTTCATAGTTACAACTAAGCTAAATTATAAAATGTTACACAGCAACTCTTTATATTTTCTGTTCAGTGTGCAGAGGTTCTTTCCAAGGACTTCTTAAAACATTTAATAGTATTTCCAAAAACTCATCTGATTTTTCAATTGTATTAGACCTTATGAATTAAAAGGGCATTTATTCAGTACTTCACTTGTCTGTGCCAACTGGTCACAGAGAACTCAGAAAGACAGTTGAGGTTTTTAGTCATAACATATAAGCAGCAGGGATGACTTTTCTATCTTTAACTTAATGAAAAGGGAAAAAAACAAACCCAAACCCCAAAAAACCCACGGGTCTTTTTGACTTAACATTTCTGTAGAGTCTAGCAACAGGGTGAGTAGAGTGGCTGAACACCACTATAGGTTTTACTCTTATTACAATGCCATGACAACAGAACCACTTATCTAAAAATTGATAGAAAAGCAAGTGAAAGACCAGAGAAAAGTGTGTACTTGTGTGTTCAAGCATCTAGGTAAAGATTTCATCTTACGTCAGTATGTTGACATTTTAGGCACTTTTTTTTTTTTTTCCTGTGGAAGCTCAGCATGAAACGAGCTTTACATATTTCTCAAGCATTCAGCATTTTAAAATCCTGCTTTATGTATGTTATTCCTAATCACATACATGAAGCCTGCCCTTCTAGAAGATCCCACAGGAGCCTTAATAAGATAGCCTGTCATCGAAAAATTATTAGCAAGGCATGAATGAAGGCACAGTTCTGCTAAACCAAACAACAAAAAAGACACAGATTAAGGCATCATCGATAGACTAGAGTGGATATTTATTGGTGGTGGAGGAATGTATTAAGGGCTTCATTAAAAATTATGGTCTTCTTAGATGTCTTTCATTCTGTTGATATCCATC
>VWZI01021067.1:33804-44336 GCA_013396835.1 Psilopogon haemacephalus | reverse complement strand
CCTTCCAAATTAATTCTCAGATTCTTCTTTCCCTCTTTCCTGATGGGGTGAGACACAATACACTAGCTTCATACCAACACTGGTGAAATTCAGACCTCACCTGCCTCTGGCTTATAATAGAGGAATCTCAATACTTTCTGGCTTTGCTGAATTTGTTTTCAGAGAAGTAGATCAGAAGACTTAGATGAAAAGAAAAATAAATAAATAAATAATGTAATGTACAATTTAAATTCAGTTCAGCATGAACCTGATGTGATAAACAGATCACAGAAGCCTGCGTCAAAATGTTCCAGGATAAAAATGCACCGACTTTTGGGGAAATTTTTCTGAAACTAAGATTTAGTAACAGTATTTTTTTTTTTTATGCCAACATTCTGCAGTGCGTAAAATAAATTGTCGTTTTGTAATGTATTACATATTCACACAGCTGTATTGAAGTGTCTTGACCAAAACAAAGACAAGATGCAGACAAGCTCAAGACAGCTCTAGCACTGATAAAAATCTGGAAATGAAGATGGGGGTATGGAGCCATGCACTCACAAATGGAGGGAGGGTAGAGGGAATGTAGTTCTCTTCAGCATGCCTCTGGACAGGGAGCAGTCCATACTGTATGTCATTCACACATGGATCCAAAATTATGACAGAAGTCAGATTTGTTTGTTTGTTTGATTTTCTTTTTAATCTGGCATTTTTTGTTGCTGTCCAGAATTATGCTGTGTGTCCATCTCTTCTTTGGTTTATCTCTCTAGATAAATTTCATTCCAGTAGCCACCAGCATTGCAAGCATAAAATATATATTCACTCACTTCCAGGCTGAAGCAAAGCTATGTTTGGGAAAATTTACCTGCCATTTGCATTTCATGGATTCGAGTGCAGCCACATTCACCTTCCATACTACGCGTTCCATAAGCTATCCTAAAGCTACAAATTCTCCAAGTTTATCCTTCCTTCTTTTAAACTGTCTACTATTTCTTCTTGTTCATATTCACAGAATCACAGATTGAGCGTTTCTGCAGGCTTGGCAAGGCATCATGTAGCCTACCTCCTCTTCAGAATTCTTGTGCTTTCATTCCTGTCACATCCATGTGTCATTCGGTCTGGAAAACTCCAGGGACGAGCGTTTAGCAGAGCTCCATCACGTTTACCCTCAGGTTTCATGTCCTCTGCCACACTGTGGTAGTTTGAGGGGTCCCCCTTAAATAAAATCATAGGGGCAGAGGGCCATCCCAGGGGGATGGGCCTGATCATCCCAGGATATTGTAATGTTGTTATTCTATTCTTTTTCCAGTATAGCAACTTAAAAGATAGTGCTCGACTGCACTTCTCCCCCTTCCTTTCCCTGCTTTCCTTGCCTCCACTTCTCCTAGCAGCCCACTCTTATGACTTGTGAGGGAGGTGGCAAGCAGGGAGTTGAGCCACTGCAGCCTTGAAGGCCCAGCGGGGGTGGGGCCGTTACTGTCTACCTTACAGGCTGACTGGGGGGTGGAGGGGGTGGAGGATTCTAGAAGCCCAGTTTGGGCCTGGTGGATTTTACACCTGGTGGATTTATGCGCTCCTATCAATAGAATTTGTCTCTTCCAATCGGTGTACAGTGTCCTCATTCTTACTACCGAAAAGGGGTAAGAGTCAATTCTGATCTCCAGAACTGGGTGTGCTCCTGGCCCAAACTGGAACTCACACTTACACCATCACTTCTGTCCTATCCACCACGCAAAAAGAGGAAACTCCTCACAATATTGCAGCAGTTCATGTAACAGTTCTCTTTCCTCATTTTGTGTTTATGTCATGGATGGCTCCACTCTGGGGTGCTCTCATTGTGTGATGTTGAGGTCCTGTGCTGCTCAGGTGTATATTCCCAGTTCCTTGATTTTAGTACTCAGCTGCAGTTTTGCGTTTTAACATCCTCCTGTCTCAAAATTTTCTGCAACTCCTGACTCCTGGATGTCTAATATTGACCTGATCTTGATGAGGGCTTTGCCTTGAACAGAACATCCTTAGACGTTTTGCTTTTCTTACCCTTCCAACATGCAGAAATGGCTGCAGTTCTGCTCTTCTCAGGTTTGTTTGGGTTTTTGGGTTTTTTTCTTTTCTTTTGAGAACTTTTGAACAGTAGCAAATAAATTAGTCATTTATTATTAATGTTCTTTTGGGCATTTTGACGAAAATAATAATATAGTGTTGTGTGGTTGTAGAAGGAGAAAATCTTGCTGTAAACAGAATGTTCAGTGTGGGAATAGAATTTTACCTCATTGCAGGGAGCATTTTCTTCCTCATAGAGTTTCCTGTTCAAATACCTAATCTTCTATTTTTGCTCTTAGAAAAATGCAGCTATTCAACTAATGGGAGTATCTGGATTTTTTAACAGAGATTTTGTTTTAATGGAATTTGGCAGTGGGTTTGGTAATAGAGGTATTAGTGGGAAGGCAGTACTGCATTTATTTGGTTCATTAAAATACAAGTGAATTTGAAGGATATTTCCGTTTTGTCAAGGTAAGTGACCTGATATCTTCTGACAAAATTCTAGCTTTTCTGTGCTACTGGACAAAATATTTTCTCTTATAGGTCCAGGTCACCAAGAAAACACAAAACAACAGATTTTAAGAAGGGGAAAAAGGCAAAAGCAAAAAACCAAGGAACGATGTCTTTTTTTCCATGGTGCTTACTGTAATTTTGCGATCATTAAATCAGATTCAATATTCTGAACTAGTTTATCTAGAATTTATTATTCTTTTTGTGGCTAGAGTCACAAAATGGTGTTAGGTTATCCAACTCCTACTCCTCCTGCAAATGCTAGATGATTGTGTTTCTCCTCTGAGNGGCAGGGCACACCCAGTCCACTGCCCCACCAGAGGTGTGAATGGGGCAGGAAACGGTCTTCCTCCCTCCCCACCTCTGTCACCGGAGGCTTAGTACAATAGGTGTGAAGTGCCTTCTTCCACCCTCCATGGGCTTGAACAGGGAGGCAACAGATCACCTCAGTATATATATGGCAGCTGGACAGATTGCAGCAGGACTTGCTTGGACTTGCTTGGACTTGCAAGGACTTGCTTAGACCTTCACTGGGACCTGCACGGACCTGCACTGGGACCTGAACACGGACCTGGAGACACAAACCTCACACGGACTTTGAGACAGTCTCCCATCTGTAAGTAGGGCAAGTTTCATGCCCAAACCTTTCCATTTTTCTGATTTTTCCTGAATTACAAGAAAAGGCATCATTGTGAAGACTTTTCCCGACCAAATTAGAACCCAAACTTAAACTAATCTACACACAGATTGTGGGTGGGGCTTTTGGAAATTATAAAAGCTACTTCAGCCTCTTCAATAGCCCACAATCAATACAGTGAGTTTTTAGTGTTCAGCCTAGGTTATAAGAATCATATGATTTTCCTGATATTTTCATTTAAGTCTTCATTCTTACAGAAAAGCAGTCCTTTCCAAGAAACAGCTCTGCAAGAGCCTTACACAGCAAGCTGCAGAGAGACATCAGTTTTAAAATGTCTGAGTCACAGAATCATAGAACCATCACAGAATACTAGGAGTTGAAAGTGACCTCCAGATATCATTGAGTCCCCTGCAAAGGAAGACCACTTAGGGAAGGTCAAGTAGTTTTGAAAATCTCCAGAGAAGGAGACTCCACAACCTCTCTGGGCAACCTGCTTCAGTGCTCCATTACCCTAACAGTAAAAAATAAATTCTCATACTGAGGTGGAATTTCCTGTGACTGAGTTTACCCCCACTGACCCTCATCCTATCACAGTATCACTAAAAAGAGACAGGCTCCATCCTTCTGACAGTCACCCTTCAGATATTTGTATACATTGGTAAGGTCCCCTCTCAGCCTTCTTTTCTCCTGGTTTCTCAGTCTTTCCTCACAGGAGAGATGTTCCAGTCCCTTAATCATCCTTGTAGCTATCTGTTGTACTCTCTCCAGCAACTCCCTGTCCCTCTTCAATTCAGGAGCCAAGAACTCTGCATAATATTCCAGATGTGGTGTAACTAGGGCTGAGAAGAGAGGAGGAGAACCTCCCTTGAACTGCTGGACACACTCTTCTTAATATTCCCATGTGTAATACTGGTCTTCTTGGCCATCAGGGCACATTGTCATCTTACCAATTAGGACTCCAAGGTCCTTTTCTACAGAGCTACTCTCCATCAGATCAACACCTACTCTATAGGGGTGTACACATGCCCCCCCCAGGTGCAGGACTTGGCACACCCTTGTTGAGTTCCTGCCACATCATCTGCATGGAAAATGAACACAATGCCTTACCCAACCATGTTAACAGGCAAGTTAAGAAACCAAAAGGCAATGTTAAAATGAACACATTATCCACTATTTTGCAAGAAAGAAAGAGTGAGAAAGCGGCAACTGCCATCTTACATGGAACAAAAATGCTTCCAGGAGATGGTGGTGATGTAGCTGAAAACTCGATCAGCTTTTAGCACCAGTTCTCAAACAGCTGTGACACCTCAGAGTGTTTTAACCCTCTTGAGCTACACTCTGTTTCAGGGAATCGGTCTTATCAGCAGTCTAGCTGTGTCTAGTCACAAAAATACTTAAAGAAATTGCAGTATTTGAGTCAACACAGACTTTCTAAAAGTGTTTATGCTCTGGATTTAAAGCAGACTCTGAAGCTGTGGTACATTTCCTTCCTTAGGTCACAGTGGCATCTAGTGGTCCTGCACTGTGTGAATGTGGAAGAGAAAACGTATATTAAAAATAGACTTTATGTGACCATAAATTCATATAAAACAATTCCTGCATAGTTAGGCATACATTAAGGTAAAATTTTCAAAGCCACTCAAAGCCTGCTCTCAATGAACATTTTCCAGTGGGGATAAGATATATAAATATAATTCTGAACGTGATTTGGGTGGCTTGAAGTGCATACATGTGTGAAAATAGACCCTCAGATACATCAAGAACTCTGCTATATTGCTTTTTGTATGTACACTTGCAAACTCTTCTATTTTTTCCTTCTTTTTTNTCAAATACACAAGTCTGGGTAAATGATGCAGGAGAGAAATCAGAGCACTCATACTGCTCAGTGATCTGATTTCAACCCCATTAAAATGATGCATTTTTAAGTTGACTAGGAGGGGACTATGATACTTACACAGATAACTGAGTTTTAGGTTTGGCTAATGTTGGTGATTTGAGGGATTCAAAGTTCAAAGTAGTCATATATTTGAGAAATTTACCCAGGAAACTGTATGTGTTTATTACGATATCTACAAGCTGTTAAAATTTTACAGAGAAAAATCTTTCTCTTCTCTTCTCAGTGATTTTCCCAAGCATTATTCATGATGGTGAGTGGTAAAGAGCATTTCTGCTGCTGGCACTAAGAAAGAAAGTAGTCCAAGAACGTATTTTGAGATTACATATCAGTATAGGTTGAGAAGTGAGCTGTTCACACAGGATCACAGGATGTTAGGGGTTGGAAGGGACCCAATGAAATCATTGAGTCCAACCGCCCTGCCAGAGCAGGACCATACAATTTAGCATAGATCACAGAGGAACATATCCAGACGGGCTTTGAAAGTCTCCAGAGAAAGAGACTCCACAATCTCTCTAGGGAGCCTGTTCTAGTGCTCTGTGATCCTTAAAGGAGTTCCCACTTGTGTTAAGGTGGAACCTCTTGTGCTTCAACTAACACCCATTGCTCCTTGTCCTATCACAGGGAGCAAGTAAGAAGAGCCTGTCCCCCTCTTCCCCATCCTGACCAGCCCTCAGATATTTATTAAATCCTCTCTGTCTTCTCTTTTCCAGATTAAAAAGCCTCAAGTCCCTCAGCCTCTTCTCCTAAGTCATGCTCTCCAGTCCCCTAATCATCCTTGTAGCCCTCTGCTGGACCCTCTCCAACAGATCCCTGTCCATTTTAAACTAGGAAGCCCAAAACTGAACACAGTATTCAAGATGGGGTCTCACCAGGGCAGAGTAGAGCAATGAAGGGCAAAAGGACCTGGAGGTCTTAGTGGATGGAAGATTGACCATGAGCCAATGCCATTCTGAGGTGTATTAGAAGGGGAGTAGTTAGCAGGTCAACAGAGGTTCTCCTTCCTCTTCTGCTTTGCCCTGGTGAGGCCACATCTGGAATATTGTGTCCAGTTCTGGGCCACTCAGTTCAAGGAGGACCTCTGGGAACTGCTTGAAAGAGTTCCACACAGAGCTGCAAAAATGGAAGAACATCTTCCTCATGAGAAGAGATTGAAAGAGCTGGGCTCTTTAGTTTGGAGAAGAGGAGACTGAGGCTTGACCTCATTAATGTTTATAAATATGTAAAGGGTGAGTACCAAGAGTGATACCCAATGACAGGGCAAGGAGCAATGGGTGGAAGTTGAGGCATAAGAAGTTCCACGGAAACATGAGGAAACTTTTCTTTTGCTGCGAGGGTGTGATGGAACACTGGAACAGGTTGTCCAAGGTGAGTTGTAGAGTCTCCCTCTGTGGATATATTCACAACCTTCCTCTGTGATCTGGTATAGGTGATTGTGCTCTGGCAGGGAGGTTGGACTGGATGATTTTTTGAGGTCACTCCCAACCCCTAATATTATTGCTGCCCAGACATTCAGCCAGAGCAATGGTGACTATCCCTCTGAGAAAGAATTAAACTTAAAAGTTATCCCTTTTGTCTTAATGAGATGATGCAATGTGTCTTTACACAACTGTTTGTTTGCAGCTCACATTAGAGTCCAATTCTACTGAAAAGCAAAATACTTTAGTTTAATCTTGATGTCATTGGTTGATCTGTTTGCTAGTCAATGTTCTTTTTTTTATTTTTTTTTTTTTTTCCATTATTGCAGTTTAGGTGTTGGAAATATCCATGAGCATCTTTCCTGTTTCGACAGTTTACTTACTAGCATATGGCAGAAAAATAAAACCGGCTGAGGCAACAAGATTCACACTGCACACCTGGTAGCTCTGAAATGAATATTATTTGGAACCATCAAAGGATCTATTTTCCTTTTGAAATGTGGATGCAATTCCTGTTAACATTAATGAGAGTTAAGTGCTCACAGTGGTGGGAGAAAACACACCCATATGTAAAGGAAGGTTAGTTCTACCGTTTACCACTTGAAAAACTAAACAAAAAAAAAAATTAGCAAGGAAAATATAAGTGTTTTCATGGCTGATGGAAGCAATACCAAGAGTCCTGTCAGTTTCAGACACTTTTGGTATATTTCTATATGTAAGGCTACTACAGAAGGAAAGGAAAATAAATGTCACTCTTGTGAGAAATGCAATAAAGATAATTTATTATTGATTTGGAGCTTGCCTTGCAGAACTCTATGATGACTTTAGCTGTCATATTATGGAATTTTTTAAAAAATCCATTGAAGTAACCTAGTAGATTTACAATGAGGACCTGACAGCAAGTAGAATTCTATAGAATCTAATGCATTTCCTGAGGCAAAGTTGAAGCTGGATAAGGAAGTCCTTTTAGAGTGTTGAGGAAGAAATTACTGTATTGTGGACCTTCTTTCTTTCTCAGAACTATCTAGATCTTGAATGGAAGCCAGCTATCTCATGGTAAACATGCTGAATATGTGCATGTTCCATGATAGACAGACAGAGTCATAGATTCTTGTCCTTGATCTCTTGCCAGAGACACAAGTCATCCAATTGCAAGCTGAGCTTTGGGTGAAGAACTGATTGGGTGGTAAGGTTTAGAGTGTTGTAGCAAATGGGGCTACATCTGCCTGGTAACTGACCACCAGAAGTGTTCCTCAGTATTCAAGTGTAGACCCAGTTCTGTTCAAATATATTGCAATGATCTGCAGGCAGGATTTGAATGCACCATGAGCAAGTTTGCTACTCATATGAAACTGGGAGGTGAGATTAATTTTCTTGAGTGCCAAGGTTAACAAGATCAAATGCTGGTTTCTGCTCCTAGGATGGAGTAGCACAGCATACAAGTATAAACTGGTAGAGAAGTGTCTGAAGATCAGACCTGCAAAAGGGATCTAGGGGTGGTGGTGACAGTGAACTCTATAAAAGTCAGCAATATTGCCTAGCAGCCCAGAGGGCAAAGGTCATCCCAGTGTGAATCAAACACAGCATGACCAGCTGGTCAGATAAGGTGATTGCATCACCAGTGCTAGGGCCTCAGCTTGAGTATTCTGTGAGGTGCTGAGCCATCAGACAAAGACTTCCTTACTAACTCACAGATTTAATTCTGCTGTATTTGCTAAAAAAAAAGCCTCTTCATCTTCAGCTAGAATTTTCTTCTATTTGGTTCCCTTAAAAAAATGCAAATGAAAGGAGGTTATGTAGGTTTGGATATTTTTAGTTGAGACAAGCCTATTTTTAAAGTAAATTAGATATAAACTGATCAATAAAATTCTCTTCAGCAGAGAGAATTTGGAGAACAGAATGATGGTAACCAAGATTATTATAGGGTACACATAGTATTTTATTCTGACAACCTATATTTGAGCAAGAAACTGAGATTCTTTGAAGGTAAAATACATATTATTATACACAATTTCTATCAGGGTATGCATGAGTGAAAAGCCCAAGAAATGAGCTTTTAAATCCACTGTCAACACTTCCATGAAAATGGTTATGCAGCTGCAAACAAGACAGCTGAGTGGCAGCCTTAAAAATTAATTCTTGAGGCAGCTGCCCAGGCTTGCAAAGCCATATCCAACCCCATGTAAAAGAGAGCCAGGAGTAAGTGTGTCAACATTTGGCAATTTTCATGAATAGCTAAAAATACAGTACACAGCTGAGAAATCAAATTTTGATAAAGAATTACATGGTAAATGAAACCAAAGAAACAAGCTCTTTCCACTTTATCCTACAGCTGTAAGCATTTTACAGTTTTACAAGCTTTAATTAGGCTGCTGCAAGCTCACAGAAAAATATATTTCTCATTTTGCGGCCTACTGATGTGGAGGAGCCATGTGAAGATCTCATTAGAACAAATTATGCTCTCCAAGCCCATCTCACATCTAGCTGAGATTAATAATAATGGTGTATAACATTGAGAAACATGATGAGAAGAGAGCAATGGCAAAGGGGGTTTTGCATCCCCATGGTACTGTTAGCTAGGAAGTCCATCTGTCACTCCTGAAGGAAACCTCTTTGTGTTTACGTAACAGTCCAGTTGACCTCCAGATCAGGAAGGCATTGCTCATGATCTTTTCTGCTCTCCTGTTGTCTGAACTACCTGATGGCAACTCACTGACTGCAGTCATCAGATCAGTCTTCATGATCTGCTGAGTTTCAGGTCACTAACCTGGTGCCTTACAGTATGTGAAAACCTGATAGGACCAAGAAGTCTGTGTCACAGCTGAGAAGATGTAATTCCAATATCTAATGGGGTGTTTTGTAAGCAAACTTCCTCAACCTCTTAACTCATCTTGCATACAGATACATATACACATATGCAAAAAAAGCTGTATACACGAACCCTTAGACTATAGTATTCAAATCTATCTTTGCTGGACTTATATACTGACCTGACAATCAATGAGACTAATCTGTGTTCAGAAAAGATGTATCTACATTTACAAGCCTGGTTATTGCAGCTCCTATTCTCCTAATCATCCAGAGAAGCGTTGTAGTTTGAGAGGGGCCCAGATTTCCTAAAACACTACAGAGACCAAGATCTATCCCAAGTGACAAACTGAACGGACTCAGATATCACAATTTCATTATTCAATCCCATAATCCTGCCGACAGTTGATAAGCAGACAACAAAGTTGATTCATTCTGTTCTTTCCCTTTTCCATTCAGCTCTCCAGAGGGATCCTTATCTGGGTAAGTATGTAAGCACACCCTGTAGGCTGCATCCTTCAAGGATGTGTCTGCAGTGAATTTTGGCCTGTTTGGGCCTAAATGGGAGACAATGATAGGGGGTAGTGAAAAAAATGTGCACTGGGGTTGTGGTGGTTTTGATTTGGTTAGGTGAAAGGTTTTGGGGGAATTCTCCTGCATCCTGTATCTGTGTTAGGTGTTAAGGAGACATGCATGCCTTGTCTTTTCCTGAACACCTTTAAATATGACCTTTCTGTATTTTCTTCTCCAATTCAATGAGAGCATTATTATTTTACTGCCCTTTTTCCTTAAAGAGAGTAAAGTAGAATAATCCCAGTCTGTCATGCTCTTAACCAAAAAACTATGACAAGAAGTCATTCATTTGAAGAGTTTAATACTTTCTGCTTGGCTTTGCTTCCCATGAAGATGGTGTATGTGCAGATCTTCTCCCAAAGACAGGCTGAGCAACAACCAGGATGACTCAGGTGATGGTTCTCTTTCCTTCACGCTGCTAAATCTGGAGCTTGTTGCCTGTGAGGAAGTCTCAAATCCATAAGAATAAAGATCGTTCAAAGCTGTTGGAGAATATGCTTCTATAAGCTTTCCTCTTCCTTTTCCCTCTTTCCTTTTCCCTCTTTTTCCTGATTTTTTTTTTCTCTTTTTCTATGAAGATTTTTTTCAAAGCTGCTCCCTGTAAACAGACAGACATGCGTGTTTGAAGTAATCTCAGATTAAATCATGTCAGCTCCAAACATATACATAAAAA
>VWZI01021067.1:3156-28778 GCA_013396835.1 Psilopogon haemacephalus | reverse complement strand
GAACTGGAAAACAGGAAAGTGAAGAAGCTAGGTGGCTGATATTGATGATAAAACAGGAGAAAATATAGAAGAAAACCTAAAAAGAACAGGAAGAACCATTAAAATCTCATGTTCCCTCTTTCAGTTTTTCTTTGGATCAGAACTATGTCGTTTTACTGCTACAGATGTATCCACTATGATGGAAACAGATATTTCAGGGTTGTTTTGTTTTTTTTTTTTTTTTTTTACCAGGCAGTTACATCTACTTAAATATGTAATGTTTTTGAGATCGGNTTTTTTTTTTTTTTTTTCTGACCAGGCAGTTACATCTACTTAAATATGTAATGTTTTTGTCTGTTTAAATATATAGCTACATGTAAATATATATATAGTACGTATATATGTATATGTATGTGTGTGTATATATATATATATATATATATACACACATACATACATAGAAACACAATATACATACATACATAAAAACACACAAAATAAGGAAGTTTGCAATGCTAGATGAGAATTTAGGAGCATGCAGCTTTCATTTGCATGTCTCCATTATTGTTTCCTTCACTGCTTTAAAATACCCAAAGGAACATTTGGAGAATGGAAGAATTGTTTATTTTTGATGATGAACAGAATGTTCAACTGTTTCAGAGATTACTCTGTGCTAAAACATGTGGCAATGAATCCCACTGTTATCAACACAGAGGGTAATAGAGCCAGCCTGCAAGACTGGGCATATTCCAACCTAATATATACTAAACGTAATCATCCAGCCTTACTTTTATGCCCTTTGCAGCATCTTCATTATAGCCTGTTTTCAAAAGTGTGCATAATATTTCCTGCTGAGTTTATATGCTTCTGTCTTATTACATACTTAATTAGCTCTGCGCCAGCATGCTTGACTCTGCGTATGTATGCCTGTGTATATAAATGTACTAAAAGTTGTTTTCTGATGAACTCTTTATAGATTTCCACTTTTATTTTAAATTGCTTTAAGGGCTAAGAAGTGATATATGTCATGCATGAGGACTATATAATTATGATATTGATAATGGATATGGTTGACCAGATACAGAATACCATGTACAACAATACTGAATTTTCTATTGACAGCATGCAACAAAAGTATATTGAACTGACAGTACAAAGCTAATGCTGTGACTGGTGTAACAATTCATTGCTGTCTAAGAATCCATTTGTCACAGAAATAAATGGCTATAGAATACGGCAAAATCCCTCTAAAAGTGGGAAACCTAAGCACTGAAGACGCAACAATTCTCACATTGCTATAGTTAAGGACTTATGTTGCATATTTCTATATAAGTGTTAGAAAGACAAATATTTTCAGGCAGAAGGCAAGAATGAGTTCTATTAGCACGTCTTTTGCTTATACACGTGGCAATCATTTAATGAGCCCAGGACAGACTAAGTTGAGATATGGCCTTAATGAATGGGCTAAGCCGTTCATTAAGGTTGGACAGTCATTGCCAATGTGAATAGATCCAATAAATAAATTACACAGTCCCTGTGTAATGTAGTTAATATGCTCTGTTTTAAACCACAGTGCAAACATTATCTAGAAAGCAAATTAATTCAGACTCCCTGGGTCTGCTTCTTTAATTCTGGTGGGGGGTTTGTTAATGCTGTTGTTTTTCTGAGGGGTTTGGTAGGTTTTTGTTTTATTTGCTTGGGTTTTTGGTGGGGATTTTTTTGGGGGTTTTTTTGTTTGGGTCTTTTTATTTTGGTTTTTTTGTTTGTTCGGCTTTTTGTTTTGTTTTGCTGCTCTGTGACCAAGCTTAGCACACTTGGTGTGCTTATAAAGTGTTCCAGAAGTAGATACTAACATTTCTACTTCCCTAATATAATAATTTCATCTGGAACTAAATCTACACATCAGCTTTAAAAGTTTCCTTCCCAAATGATGACCTGATCTGTCTGAAATATTTGGAAGAGGAAAGAAAGTCATAATCATCCTGAGAGCATCAATTTTAGCATCGTGGCAGTGTTGCACAGATGAGGTGCTTATATTGACCAGCAAAAGAGGTATATGATGTTTTTAGGTGACTTCTGTGTGCTAAAACCCCCTGACTAATTTGTTGGCACAGAGCATCAGCATGTGGCACTCAAAAACATGTTAACAAGGCAGCACGTGCATTTTGGAGCTCCAATGAAATGTCTCTCTACTCTGCTCTGGTGAGGCCTCACCTGCATTCCTGTGTTTGGTTCTGTGTCCAACTCGCCCCCTGTTCAAGAAAGACATGAGACTGCAAAGAGAGGGGACAGAAAAAGGATATAAAGATGATGAAGGATCTAGAACACCTCTCTTAGTAGAGAAGGCTGAGCAACTGCAGAAGAGACTTACTGATATTTGTAAATATTACAAGGGTGGGTGTCAGGAGGATGGGGCTGAATTTTTTTCATTAGTGCACAGAGACAAGAGAAGAGGTAGTGAGCAAACATGAACACAGGAAGTTTCATTTAAACATACAGGGGAACTTGTGTTGAAGGTGGCAGAACACTGCAACAAGCTGCCCAGAGAGTTGCTGCAGTCTGCATCTCTGGAATCATTCAAAGCCTCCCTACCATTCCATGTAACCTGCTCTAGTGAACCTGCTCTGATAGGAGATGTGGATTAGGAGACCTCCAGAGGTAATTTCCAACCCTTAACATTCTGTGATTCTGTAATTCTTTTGTGTGACCCAAGACAGCATAGCACACTGCATTGTGACCACTCTTCACATCCATCCTCTGCACAGAACTTCATGGAGTCAGTCTCAGCATTGCTTTATCCAGTCTAACTGTGGTGAGTTCACTTTGACTAGCTGCTAGATGTCCATCTGGCTGCTTTCACTCCCCTTTCTCAACACGACAGGGACAGCAAACAAGGTAAAAAGCTCATAGTTTTAGGTAATGACAGGAAAGTCACTTACCAGTTACCACCACAAGCAAAACAGCCTTAACGTGCAGAAAAGTAATTTTATTTATTGACAGTTAAAGTAGGTTTGGATAGTGGAAAACAAAGATAAAAACTGAAATAATTTCTCCCACATCCTTTTTTTTTCCTTGAGTTCAGCCTCCCTCCTTCATTCTCAACTCATCTAACATAATGGTGGCCTGGGGACAGGTGGTTGTGATCAGTTAATAAGAATTCATAATTGCTGCTCCTTTCTGTTTCACACTTTTATGCTGCTCCAGTGTGGGCTTTCTCTGAGGGCTGCAGTCCTTCAAGAAACTGTTTCACCATTAGGACTCCATCAATTACAGTACTTCAGGATAAACCTGCTTCAGTGTGGGATCTCAAATGACTCTGGCTTCTTTCAGGGCATCTCTGCCTACTCTGGTGTAGAGTTCTTCATGGGCTACAGTGTGGATATCTGCTTTGGTGTAGCTAGTATGAGCTATGGGAGAACAACTTGCTTCACCATTGTCTACTCCACAGACTGCAGGGGAATCTCTGCTAGGTCACCCAGGACACCTTCTACACCTTCTTCTCTGATTTTGTTACCTGCAGGGCTGTTTCTTCAACACCTTTTTCCTTACAACTGCCATAAAGCATTTTTCACCATGTTTAGATGTATTTGCAGTCACAGCAGATATGATTGCAGGAATCATCTCGGCTGATGCATTCAATTTTGTTCTATATTGGGACAACAGGGAGTCAGATTAGACTGGCTCTACCCAACATGGGAACAGCTCCTGACCTCTTGTTGCAGAAGTCTCTCCGCCAGATCCCAACTACCAGCATCTGGACATAGTGACACAACACCCAGAAAACCCTGTTTCACGTACTGCTGTGGATGGGTGGAAACTTGATGATTCTGCCACATGCAGCTTTTCTAGAACAAATTTGCAGAGTATTTTACCCTGGAATCTTTGTGAAATCAAATGAAAGAAAAAGCTATGAAAGAAAAAAAAAAAAGAGTTTCAGTTCTTACATAGAACCTTGAATACCAAATAACAGTAATAAATACTTGAATTAACTATTCAGCAAATCTGTGTTTCCTTAATATATAAGGGTACATTTTAAAAATGATGATAAATATCTAGGACTTTCTGGTACATATGTAGATCATCAGATTTTAAAAGCATCATCTCAACAATAAAAAATTGGACAGTGTCTATTGCTGAATGGTGGGATTCCAAATAAAACACAGAAAAAAACTCTCGACTGGGATTTTCTGACTACTTCACGAGGTTCTGCCTTTGCTAAACATCAAGAGGTTCCTTTGAGAAACGTGAAGAAATATTATCTCTGCTTAAGCAAGAACCCCAACCTTCACAGAATACATTCAGCCTTTGAATCCTGTCCATGATGTCAATTCATGTGTTGCTAATTGATGAGGTTAGCAAAAGGGACACAGACATCAAGTTAAGGACATAAACTTACTTATGTATAAACTTGCATATCAAGCAGTAGAAGAACAAGCAAAACAATAACACTGCAAAGACAAAATACATCAAAGTAATACACCTAATCATTACTACATTAGGTTAGCTTTAGTAATTAAGAAAAATATATCACCCATTGCCCCAGTGCTTTACCAGCAAGGATTTGGAGAACCTACCCTGGCACTTGGGAAGTCCTACACACTGCACCCAGTCACAGGTGAGGTTTCCAAGTTGATGCTGAATGAACACTTTTGTCTGATTCCAAATGTGGAATATCTGTGTTTATTTTCTTAGGTTTCTTCTTCAGCCTGTCAAGGACCCAGAGAAGAATCAAAGAAGAGTCCTTCTCTCTTTAACTTTGACCATGTACTTCCAAACATGGCTGGACACCTAGTTGCATGGTCTTGACAATCTTCTAAACATCTGGACATCTGCCTACATGGCCTTCATAATCCACTAACCAAGGGAAGCTGAACACATTTTCATGACATTTCATTCTCACTAATTATTACATTTTATCTAAGTAATTTCTTTCACTAATTTTCAATATTTTACTAATGAGCATGCATATTCCATTAACTAATAATAGATGCTAAGAATAATATATGTCTCAGTAATGAACAGACACTAAAATTATCTAATATTTGATTGGGATGTTAATTTAGAAGTCTATATCAGTTTTAGTCCTATTGTTCAGGTCACAGCACTTCAAAGTGGGAGGAAAAGAGTAAAACATTTCCATGTGTTATAAGATGACTAGATATAAACTGTACTACAGGGATTATCTGACCATCTTTGCAGGCTTGGAAGTCAGTTTATTAGTTTATTTTTTCTGTAACAATCACCAGAACTATACACTGGCTAGTTCAGCCAAATGTATTAAAAGATTCTCCCCTCATAAAGTAACCAAAGCATCTTTTTGTTTTGCCTTCTTTGTTTTCTTCCCAGCCTGTTTGCAGTCTGGAACAGCAAAGATACTTCAATGTCAGTCTAATCCAATCATCATGGCTCATTCTCTTAGCTGGATATTTCCTTCCAAATCTTAGGTGTTTCAGTTGTGGGGTTCTGTTTTGCATGGCCACATGAGTAATTGCATCACAGTGCTTTAATATGAGTCCACGGGCATTGTTAAAACATATGGCATGATGCTGAAGTCACCAACCAGAAAAGTGAACTCTCAGCTGCAAGACATTTTTGCGCTTCCCTTTTAACCTTCAAGAAGCTGAGGTCTTCTGACTAGGAAATAATCCGCTCAGAAGTCATTAAGCTCCTTTAAAAGGCTCTTAAACTGGTTGAAAATAATTTTCCTCCTGAATCTTCATTTTCAGTTCTTCATAAACTTTCCACATGATGAAAATCCATTTCAGCAAGTGATGATAGTAGGGAGTGCAGGCTTTTGCAGTAAATTCTCTGCTAACATATAAGGGACAGCCAGCACATACATGCACCCTGTTAATCATGCACTGTCCAAAACCTAAAGCCAAATTGGTATGTGTAGGATTTTTTTTCTATATGTATGACTTGTGCATTAATGAGTGCAAAAGGAGGCATATGGAACCTGCAAGATCAATGTTTTCTAGCAAAGAAAGAAAGAAAGTCTCCTGTGGCTAATTATTAGTACTTATGTGTAGAAGAGAAACTTCTTGGCTGAAGAAAAAAATATTGTCTTATTTTTTAAGTGATATGATTTTTAACAATTGAGTGAAAGCATTGTAGCAGGTGTTATTCACCATAAATTTCTATTGCAGTACCTTCTGAGGTCAAACTTACATCAGAAATTAATGCGGAGTTTGTGTAGGCCTCTTTAGTCAGCACTAAACACCTAAAGAGAAGTTCCTACAAGTAGCATTTTGTGGTCAAATCAAGAACCAGGGGATAAGAAAGTATGCAGTTTGTAGGATTTAGGGGGAGGGAAAGGAAAACCACAAAACGTACTGAATGTAGACAGAAAATCTAGTCTTTCAATAATGTCACATTTAATTGGTAAAAAATCATCATAATTATCCAGTACCTCATGCCATATGTGACTTTCGCTTTCTTGAAACCTCCCAGATTATGGTGAGAAAGAATATGTATAATGCATAAGCATAGCGCGCAGAAGCTGGTGGGAAATGCTGTGATGTATTTTCTAACACTGATGCTTTGTTCAAAATACCACTCCTTTTTTCCTTCAGAAAACAGGCTTTCTTTTAGTAGTTTGTACAAAGGCTATTCAGATTGTGTGCAGAAAGAAACCATTACTGAAGAACACAGAGGTCCTCAACAGTGGAACAAAAGGAATGGTTTAGGTGATTTTAACTAAACTTCTTTCCGTTTCCATGGAAGTCAATCACAATGATAAAGGACCACTGTTTTGTGCTGCTTGAAACTAGGTGTGCAGCATGCAATAAGGGAAGGGAGAGGGAAGTTAGAAAAGATGATAAATAATGTAATCATTGCCTTCACTAGTTGGTGTCCCCAAACTAGAATTTGGCTTACAAAATGCTGAAACAAGGAAGTACTGCTCTAGCTCATTAGTTGCTGTTCCATGTTGCAGAATAAGAGCCTTACATATATGGCATTGAATCCAGTCTGTGCTAGTTAAAAGTCTTGCAGCACTCTGAAAGGCAACTATCCCAGCCATTAAGTTTGAGCTTCAATAACCCACAGACCAAGGAGGCAGAGAAAATATGTAGGACAGCAAGAAAAACAATTAGAAGAAAGGAGACAAAAGTGGTTTCCAAACTGCCAGTTCAACTCTGTATCACAATGAGACAGTAATGGGGTATTTAGCTCCATCCTAACATTCTGTCATCCTTGTAACATTATCAGGGATAAGACTAACAAGTCTGCACATTTCTTGGTGTATGTGAACAGTTTAGTGAGATCCTCAATTTAAAGTTTTCCTGGGTCCCATTAAAAAGTAGTTGTTATTGTAGCAGGCAGATATGAAAGACCAAAAAAAAAGGACAATCATCCAGTGAAGCTGGAAGTGAGATCTGTGAATCTCTCTGGAGGAAGAAGGAAAGTGAAGTATATTTAAATTTCTTGAATTTTGCCTGAAGGAAGGATGCAAAGTCAGAATGATTTTCTGCTTTGCAAACTGAAGATAGCAGTCTTGTCAACCCAGTAACTGCTAAAGAAGTTGTGCCCTAAGAAGCTGTCTGGAGAAACTTCCTAGGGAGATCACAGTCTTATTTAGGATGGCAGAAATCCCAGAAGGACACTTTATCACTTTCAATTACAGCACTCCACAGTCATACTAAAAGCCTCAACCTGGTTTAACATGAGTTCCTAAGTCCTTGATTTACACTAGGAATTAAATTTGCTCTTCTCATAGTGGGTTGAATGTGTGCTGTCAGCAAGAGGAAGAAGTTCAGGAAGAGATACCGCCTGGCAGGAGATTTAAAAAACCCAATAGTTTACTGATTTAAAAAATTCTCTTTAAACTCTTTCACTGCAAATGAATGCTCATTTAATAATGAGTATGAGAAAGTAGCATGTACAATGATTTGTCAAAATAAATGTTATGTTGTTCTGCATCAATCTACAGGACACAAGAAGGTTACGTGATCTAGATTATGTAATGAAAAAACAAAAGTTCAGAAAATATGGTGAAGCTCAAAGTCCTTTGGTAAATAAATCAAAGCTACCATGCCATCTTTTCTCTTAGTACATAGTACAGAACCAAACCACAAAATGTTAAGTTAGATATGGCTGTAATACTAAGCCTTTTAATTAGTATGACAGCATGAGTTTTTACAGCCAACTAAAGCAATAAATTTTTTACTAAGCATTTTATTTCTGCTTTTCAGTTCTGCTCAGCAAAACTCTGCTGATCACTGAAAGAGCACCATGTGCGAAAATAGACTAGTACAGTGAATTAAGACCGTATTCTTTGCACTGACATATTAAGACAGACAGTCTAACTGGAAACTGGACTGGACTGAAAGTCAGTCTTACCAGCATCTCAGTACCAAAACAGAATCAGTACTGAAAAGAGTTCTGGAGCCCTCAGTATAGGAAGGACATGGGCCTCATGAAGCAGGTCCAGAGGAGGGCTACAGAATGATGAAGGGATTGGAGCACCTCTGCTACAGGAGGGAGCTGGAGTTGTTTAGCCTGGAGAAGAGGAGGCTCTGGAGAGAGCTAGTAGCAGCTTTCCAGTACTTGAATGTGGCCTACAAGAAGGCCGGAGAGAGACTGTTTACAAAGGCCTGCAGTGACAGAATGAGAGGCTATGGCTTCAAACTGGAGAAGAGCACATTTAGGTTGTATGTTGGTAATAGATTTTTTACCACAATGGTGGTGGAACACTGGAATAGATTGCCTAGGGAGGTGGTTGGGGCTCAATCCCTGGAGATATTCAAGGCAAGGCTCAGCATGGCTCTGGGCTACCTGATCCAATTGAGGATGCCTCTGCATACTGCAGAGAGGGTTGGGCTAGATGATCTTTGGTGGTCCCTTCCAGCCAAGATCATTCTATGATTTTTAATTTTTTTTGTAATGCTTTTTAAATGCAGATGATGTGCTATGGACACATTCTTCCACTGACATCTAAAAAAAGATTTATGATGTCTTTAGAATTTTACTTTTAGCAGTTACCGAAAGACAGTGCAAATAAAAATTGAGACAGTTAGTTCCTGGTTCTTAGTTTTCCCATGACTTATTGATTAAACTTAAGTGGACAAAATGAACACAACTAACAGTGGGATCATGCTCTCATCATATCTGTTACTACAGCATGTGAAAACTGTAACCTAATTCTCTGTTCCTCTTTGACTCTTGAAATAACACAATTTCTGACATTTAAATTATTTCTGAAGCTGAGAGAGCAAGCTTTTAATTTTCTAGTTAAGGCCTTGTGAAAATAATGCATCATTCTGTGTATAAAACTAATAGCAGCAAGCCTCTGCAGCATAATTAGACATAATGAAAAAATAGCTTTTTAACCAAGACAGTTAGATAAGCAAGGAAGTGCATAAACTACTTCTCCTATGAAGTGCTCCCTAGGTACACTGTGGTTCATTCATTTCAATGAGGCTGAGGGAGCTGGGGTTGTTTAGCCTGGAGAAGAGGAGGCTCAGGAGTGACCTCATTGCTGTCTACAACTACCTGAAGGGAGGTTGAAGCCAGCTGTGGTTTCCTCTCTTCTCCCAGGCAACCAGCAACAGAATGAGGGGACACAGTCTCAAGTTGTGCCAGGGGAAATATAGGCTGGATATTAGAAGGAAGTTTTTCACACAGAGAGGGATTTGCCATTGGAATGGGATGCCCAGGGAAATGGTGGAGTCACCATTCCTGGAGGTGTTCAAGAAAAGACTGGATGGAGCACTTAGTGCCATTGGATGGGGCTGGGTGATAGGTTGGACTGGATGATCTTGGAGGTCTCTTGCAACCTGACCTATTCTATTCTATTCTATTCTATTCTATTCTATTCTATTCTATTCTATTCTATTCTATTCTATTCTATTCTATTCTATTCTATTCTATTCCATTCTAACCTGACCCTGTTCCCAATTGCAAACCACAAAAAATAATTAAACAGTAGCAACAAATAATTGAATGAAAATTAATCTTGCAAAGATATTTTGCAGATGCCTTAAAGTACCAAATTCATTCTAGGAAAATAAGATTTATTTGGAAGTGGATGAAAAATATAATTCCTGTTTGGCAAACAAGTGTTCTTGGGCAGGAACTATGTGAACTGGATCATGCTCATATAACAATTTTTTACAGTTCATTTCCTATGTGTATTTCAGGAATGACAGATTGGACTACAACAGATATATGGTTATAATGCTGGCCTTGCAATGTCTCTTTCTACCTATGACAAAGCATGATTTTTCCAGCTGAGAACCATTCACAGAGCACAAGTGACCAAGCTTGGAAGAATTCCACTGCACCTACCACTGACCTAAGCCTTTTCTACAGCCAAAATCCTTCAAACATTATTTAAAAATGTAAATTCTGCACAGGCTTGCTAACACTTGCCCAAATCAAATATGTAAAATGGAAGTCTTGTGTCAGGAGGCACTTCATTACAAGAGGAATGTGGAGGTGTTGGAGTGAGTGCAGAGGAGGGCCATGACACTGGTGAAGGGCCTGGGGAATAAATCTTATGAGGAGAGACTGAAGGAGCTGTGGCTGTTTAGTTTGAAAAACAGAAGGCTGAGGGGAGACCTTGTTGCTCTCTACAGCTACCTGAAAGGAGAGGTTGTGGAGAGGTTGGTGTTGATCTCTTCTCTGAGGTAAATAGTGATAGAACAAGAGGGAATGATCTCAAGCTGTGCCTAGGTAGGTTTAGACTGGACATTAGGAAACATTTTTTTCACAGCAAGAGTGGTCAGGCATGGGAATGTGCTGCCCAGGGAGATAGTGAAGTTACCAACCCTGGATGCATTTAAAAGTCATTTGGATGTGGTGCTTGAGGATATGGTTTAGGATGAACCTTGTTGAGTGGCAATATCATTTGGAGTTGGTGATCCTGAAGGTCTTTCCCAACTTGAATATTTCTGTAATTCAGTGGTTCTTTGACAGTGAACAAACTTATAAACTTTTATCCCTACCGGACAGACCATGCAATTTCTTCCATAAATAATTTGGCAGCTAGTCCCTCCTGGGTTTGCAAAGAAGGCTCCTATAGGCATGACACACAAATGAAGACTTCAAAATTGTGATGCAAGTTTCTGGTCTGCTCCTTTTTGTCTTCATTCCAAGAAGTCGGGCATTATCCATACCTGTGCCCTGCAACTCAAACCAGAGCAACACTTTCCACAACCGAACAAAAGCACACAGATTTGCTCAACAAGGTATCTTGATGAGCTGCTTGTTTTTCTCTTTCAGTGTGCGTGGAAGGAATACACAGAGCAACTGTGGAGTCCATCAAATCAAGTTAATCCCACAACTCAAGAATTGGAATTACATGTTAAAAAAAAAAAAAACCAAAAAAAAACAAAACCCAAACCAAAAGTCCAGGAAGTATTTAAATACTTCTCTGGCTGTTGTATGTTCATTACAGTTATGAGTTTTCAAATGCAGCCAGTTATTCTCTGATTGCTACCTATTACAGGACTACAGGCTGAGGAGAGAATTTAAGCTTTCAAATTTCATTAGAGCTGTTCCAGCACTATGGGGAGAGAATCCTGAATACTAAACACACTTCAGCTGGGCCTATATTTCTCCAGAATAGCAGGGTAGATTTCACAGACTACAGAGTAAACAACTGCTATTGAGGCTACAGCTGCAAGCCGAAGCCTTTTGGTGAGATGTTTGTCTGAGGCAGAAAAAGGCTTTGTCACTAAGGGTATGTGCTTTAACATTTTGTACATTGTTATTTTTTAATAGAATCCTAGCAGTAGTGCCCTGGGCAGAGAAGAACATCCACTCTACCAGAAAAAGGCATTACTGTCAAAATATCTGCATCCCAGTTTCAGAAAGGTGGTAGGTGCAGGTTGCACAACAAAACTGGCAGGGGTTGTAAATCTGAATGCTTGCAATGAGACTCTGATCCAACAAATCACCATGACTTTTACATGCAAATTTAGCATGGGTTTATGTGTTTCATTAGGCTTGGCATTTATATTAAATCAACTTTGAAGTGAGGTTTAGAACCTGAGAATATTTCTGTAGGCTCAGGATGAATGCACACTAAGAGATCTCTTGCCTTGAAATCTTACCAGTTTCTTAAAACAGTGATAATGAAAGAAAAAAAAAAAAAAAAGGAAAAAACCCACAGGTTGTTGTCTTTGCTGAAGTCTGATTGACCTTTTCAGTACAAAGATGAGAATCCAGAGAAATTCTTCCCTCATTTGCACCAGTTTTTCCTGTTCAGACATGCACTCACTCACTGTTCCTACAAATCCTTTGCACTGAATTCAAATAATTTACACAATTAAAACAAAACAAAATTCAAGTCAGACATCAGTGAGAGAAGTGGGCTTGAGGAGTGTGTGGGTGAAACAATTAATTACAAATAGTAGCAGCACCACAAAAGGAGAAAACCAACAACAAAAAAAAGAGACCAAAAGACTAGACGATTATATAACTTAGATAACCACAGGTTGTGGAAATCTTCATGCAGAGTGACAGTTCCATGGGTATATACCGAAAGAGGTGTAAAGGCACAAACCCATGTATTTATGTCTCCCTCTACTGACTTAAGTCAGGGTTTTAGCAGTTTAAAAAAAAAATGCAAAGCTTGATATTTGTCTCACTCTAATAAGAAAAACATAATTAAAAATATGAATTTAACAAGTAATACATGTATTTTCTATACCCTGAATAGTAATATTTTTTTTCAGCCTGTTAGATGGATTGGAACAAAGTTTCCAATACATTTGAAGAAAAATATTTTTATTTTGAAGAATTTTTTTAGTACATACAAAAGCCACTATTCACAGAACCAGTAGTGGAGAGACATTTGTGACAGCAGCCTTGGCTTTGGCTTATCTGAAAGATGTTCTGGTTTTGTCAGAGAACAAGGCAACTCATATCCCAGCAACATTCAGACTGCGCTAGGACTCCTCTTGCCCGTTGGAACAGCTTTATGCCGTAACTGGAGAAAGGGTTGAGGATGACAATGTAACCCTGTTTTGCAGGCCTTCTTTTCAAAATAATTTTCAGCCTTCTGTAGGAAAATATGATAGAGTCATTCCAGAATACTCCAAGTCTTGTTAGCTGTATCACTTTGATGAGGAATAAACACTTTCAGCTTCAATTCTTATTGCATTCTTTAACAGAAATCACTATCTACTTGAGACACTTCTTCAAGATCAAGACCTCTCTCCTTGAATTAGCTTTACAAGGGATGTTGGCAAACCCCAGATGGTCTAGCCTACATGTGCAGATAAAACATCTCAAGTTTGTGTGTAATTGTGGATCCAGTTAAAACGTTTTTTTTTCCTCAACAAACTAACACCCAGTGCAAGATTATTCATGTCCAGCCCTTGCAGCCCCCCTCACTGGACTGTGGTGTGTGTGCAGCTTGTGATCTAGACAAAAATTTTTCAGAGAAGATACCCCTGCTTACAGGTTTGCCCTGTTATCTTGCATTTCTTGCTTGTGCTGCATCCTGTCACAAATCTAAGCAATTCATCTAGATGTGTGTTTTCAAGAAGGAAAGCTGCTTTGATTCAAGGTAGGCAGACTACTTCTCAGCATGTAGTAGAAAGCCTGGGGTTTGTGGGATTTACTCCCCTGTCCCTTTTGAACTGTTCAGAATATCAGAGTGAGTTGGAGTTCATGCTACACTCAGGCAAAGCACTCAGGGAGGCAGAGCAATCTGTCAACATGTTCTGAAATCAAGGGCATGAAATTTTACAGAGCTTCAAGAGAAAAATAAACAAAAATCTCAAACCAAACCAAACTAAAACAACCAGGCTTCCAAAAATCTAGCTGGGAAAACAAACAAATCAACCAAACAAACAAACAAAAGCCAGGACACAAAACAGAATGAGCAGAAGAAATTAAACAACACAGGAATAGAGTATCAGGATGGAAGAATAGAGAAGCAATATCACCAAAAAAAGGAATGAAAACTATTTTCTGTTTGTTATCTGGGAAGAAATATGTAAATTTCTTGTCATTTTTATCTGGTTATAATGTATGTATCCTAGATCTGTCATTCTGTCTCAGTACTTTCAAACAGAGGAAGGATGTAGGCAAATCTGTACCATTAAATGGAGAAAGCATTCTAACATGAGCTGATCCAGGACTAGCCCATGTCTTACCCTCAGTCAATGATGATTGTTTTAAGGGCTTGATAAAATTCAGCATCCTTGTTCAAGAACTGAAGGTTTGTGGTCTAAATACAGAATTTTTAAGCTCATTTGTCACGTCTGGTGACTGTACAGACTGTATGTCTGGTACAACTGTAGAGAGAGTAAAATAATTGTTTCTCTAGTGATTCAAATAGGTTTGCAGATGATGCTATTTCAGCATTTTAATCTATTTTATAAATCTCTGGTGATACTTTTCCTTTCTGCTCATTAATGTATGAAAAAT
Source organism: Psilopogon haemacephalus (assembly GCA_013396835.1). Taxonomy (NCBI): domain Eukaryota; kingdom Metazoa; phylum Chordata; class Aves; order Piciformes; family Megalaimidae; genus Psilopogon; species Psilopogon haemacephalus. The sequence continues at coordinate 14,417 of VWZI01021067.1, read as the reverse complement.
CTTAGCAAAGGCAGCCATTGTCAGTGTACATCACATATTCCCCAACTCTTCTGTTTTACTATTTTATCACTATTCTAAATGTTCCTGCTATTAAGGACATATGGAAACATATTCAGAAAACCAAGTGGAAGTGAAGCCACATAACTCTGACCTGTATGTTTTCTTCTTTTATGCATTTAATCCAAATCATAGCATAAATAAATTATTTAGTTAGCAAGAGAACAAGAAGTGGAGTCATAGAGAGATAGGAAATAGTGGGAGAATAATTATCAAATGAATGCACATTTTGTTATTGGCATTTTTTAATAGATGAAAGTTTTAATGAAAAGTTGATTGTAGCAAAGGCTTTAAGAGGTGTTCAATATTTGCATGGGGAGTAGAGGAGACAGTTTGGGCTGAGATGATTCTCACAGTGACACATTTTATGTTAGAGTGGTACCGTTTCCTCATTCTAGAATTTTTAGTGTTTCTTTGGAAGAAAACAAGCCTGATGATACTAATCCAAGGCATGCTCAAACCATTGTGAGGCACATCTTCTACCAGAAGGTATGAGTCAAATCTCCAGTGCATATTTTATCTCTAACTATTGACATCATATGAAAGAATGAAATAGGTGAAATATCTTCAGGAAACTTATGCATACAGTCTACAATTATAATGATTCCTGATTGTATGTAAGCCTGCATTTTAATGTTCAAAACCATTTTTAATAAGTAAAAACCATTCATAATATGCAGATTCTGTTCCAAAATGTCTACAAGGGACAAGTTTTTGTGAGATGGTTTATCACAGAGAGGAGAGCCAGGTGTGGTGTATTTGAAGGGTAACTGTCAGAATTTGCAGGTACATACCATAGTTAACAGAGATTAATTTTCCGTGGTCTGAAAGCTTAGAAGTAACAGGATGCTGGTTTCATTCACTATGCTGGAAAAGCTACTTATGTCCTTCTCTTCCCATTTTCACATCAACCTTTTTTTTTTTTTTTTTTTAATTTATTAACTGAGTGGATAATCTGGAAGAAAAGCAGGACCTGACTGAAAACCAGATGCTATCTGGCTTCATTAGATAAACAGCATTTCAAAGTAGCAATATGTAACTCATGAGACAGGTGTTTAGAATAATCACTCTTAAGTACCTCAAGCAATATAGCCAGAGATAACTCTTGAATATGGTTTAAACTTAATGTCTACTTTAAACTATAAAGCTTTGATGAGTGTCACAGTGAGGTCGTCAATGAATGCACACACCAGAAAGTGTGATTAGGATTGCATCTATATTAACAAACATATCCTGTTCCCAGAGCACCAGATGTTGCTTTCTGAAGAGGTTTATTTATTGCTTATTTATTTAGGTTACCTCTTGAAGTGGTTTATTTGTTTATTAAAATGTGTTCAGACAGGAAATATTTTAAGCAAAGTCATATGCCTTGTCTCAAAGTGGGGCATCTCCAGCAGCCATAACAATAAATGTTGCTTTAACTCAACAATATAAGCATGTTATAGTTGATCATTATAAAATAAATCAGTACATAAACTTTTAAAATATACTATAAAATCTTAACAGTGTGCTGACATGATTATTTCCACCTTTGTGCTGTAGTTAATTTATAGAGAAAGGAAACACATGTGGAAAGGTTACCATGAAGGACTGATGAGCTTTCGAAGCTGCTATCAAATTTGGTTGTGGCTTTCTTCTCACACTAGGATGAGTAATTCCATTAAAACTGATCACAATATGTCAGCACTATTCCATTACAAGCAACAGCAGAATACTTCCCTCTACTCTAGCTCAGCTTCTTCAAGGACAGGACACAAGAACAAGTAGAACAAGTAACTGATCCCTAAAACATAATACAGGTGAGGTGAAGAGTATTTTGGGGGTTTCTACAACAAACCACATTAGCTACCCTTAGATCAAGTGTTTCCAGCCTCATGTCATCAGAATATAATACAAGGAAAACCCAGACATGATTGAATACTGACAAGCCACAGGCTCTGGAGTCCACGTGCCTATGGCTCTCAGGCAGTTGCTTTGATGGGTCTGCCAATTGAAGAGGACTCTGAGCTTCTGTGCTCCTAGAGGAACACTCAATACCACAGAAGTTCCTTGAGGATTACACTAAAAAGAGTTTAGCATAATTTGCTTGCTTTGAAAACTAAATAGATGTGCTTCTGGGCACACATGACAACTTCCTCAGGCTGCTTTTCAAATCTTAATAAAGATCAGGCATCACATTCTGTCATGCTCATGGTCTGCCACAAAGCTTCTGATAATAAGCAATTAGGTTTGGAAGAATGATATCAACTGCAGTGAAAATATTTAAATTTAACTTGCAATCTCTCTATTGTAAATTTAAATACAATTTTTAAAAAATTAAGTAGGTCTCCAGGCCAGACGTGGCTCTTGGGATAATCAGCAGACAGACACACAGTGAATTCTGTTGCACAGTACTATCAATAGAATCATAGAATGTTTTATATTGGAAGGCACCTTTAAAAGTCACCCACTCCAACTTCCCTGCAGTTACCAGAACATTGTCAACTAGATCAGGCTGCTCAGAGACTCATCCAACCTGACCTTCCATGTTTCCAGAGTTGGGGTTCCACCACCTCTCTAGGAAACCTGGCCCAGTGTTTTGCCACCCTCAGTGTCCTGCCAGAACAGGCTCTGTCCCCACCCTTCTTATCAACCTCTTTAAGTACTGGAGGGCTGCAAGAAAGTATCCCCAGAGCCTTCTCTTCTCCAGGCTGAACAGCCCAAATTCTCTCATCCTGTCTTCAAAAGGAAGATGTTTCAGCCCCTGGATCAGCCTCAAGACCCTGTTCCCAACCTGTTTAAGTAGAACCATGCCTCTCCTATGTTGAGTTCTCCATAGCTGGACCTAGCACTGAGGGTGAGGTATACACCCAAGAGGAGTCAAGGAGTGTAATCCTGTTCCTTGACCTGCTTTCAACGAGCCCAGGATAATGCTGGCTTTCTGTGCTGTGAGTACATTTTGTTGGCCTATGTCCAGCTTTTCATTCATCAGCACCTCCAAGTCCTCTGCAGGGCTGCTCTCAAGCCCCTTTAACTCCCAGCCTGTATTTTAGCAAGGCTTGCCCATATTCAGGTGCAGGTTCTTTCACTTGGCTTTGTTTAACCTCATGAGATTCATACAGGTACACTTCTCAAGCTTGTCAAGGTGCCTCTCAATAGATCCCATCTCTCCAACATTTCAACAAGACCACCAAACGGTGTTTTTTGTGAATTTGCTGAAGGATCACTCAATCCCCTTGTCTGTCACTGATAAAGAACACTGTTTTACACTTGTGTATTGCAAGTCTTCCATTCCTTTGTAGCTACAGCAAAACAAGAGAAAAGAAGGTGGCAGAAGCACAAGAACACATAGGTAAGGAATCTGTTAAGATCTGTATGTTGGCATTCAAAACTGTTGTTTAAAAAATAGTCTCCTTGGAGGAAAAGGAGATGAAGAAGCCTTTGTGGGAAAGTGACTAAAGAAAGACAGTACTTTAAGAGCTCTAGGCCACAGTTTACTACCATATTGTTCTGATTTGCAGCAGAGATGCTCGATTCATTGACTCTTACCTTGAGAAAAGCAGTCAGAGACAAAAGAAACCAGAAATCTCTGCCTTGCTATTTACGTATCAGTGACTCAGATTGGGTATTTTTTGATAAAGCTGAGATCTAAGTAGTAAAGCACCCAGGGAAGAAAACATGACTTGTTATGAAGATAGACAAAACTCGAAATCACAGTTCAATCACTCCTTTTAAAAACTGCCGGTGAAAAGCAGTCTAAATATGATTAAGGTTTGAAGTAACAATTTGGTTTTGTGAGCTATAGATAACCTAAAAATTAGCTACAGATTATTAGCTACAGATAACATAGTATTTTTACAACAGGTTGAGAAATGGACACAGATTAAAAGAAAAATAAATAAATTAATGTGGGGTTTTTTTTCATTTTCCACTCATTTTCACTACTTAAACACACAGCATTTCAGCAAAACCATGAAAGACACTTCCTCTGCCCAAATATTTCATTACTGTCTACCTATCCTTATCAAAAGATCAGAACAATGAAATTCTCTTGAGGGTGTTCTGACAGTACTTAGAAGGCTTAACAACAAGTTAAGAGTTTGGAAGGAGTTTATGCTCTTCTGTGATGTGTAAGAGAGGTTTAAATAAGCTCACTTGGCCCATTCCAGAATCAGTTGTGTTAAATAAATTTACACTGCTACTCAGACAAATCTGAAGAGCTAAAGCTGTGTCTTGATTACTTTTGATTTAGTAAATAAGCAACTTCCAAAGGGAAATCCTAATACTGTTAAGCACTGTGAATAGATACCACTGATTTCAACAGGTTTAGGCATTTGCCCTTTCGTCCTGGGTGGTGTTTTGGGCATTTGGGGAATTAGATACTCACATATAGTTATTATATTGAGTGAAATTTATAACAGAAAGGAATAAAACTTTCCAGTTTTTATGTTGATTTCTAGTTAAGTCAGTAATCTGACTTAATACAAAACACTCAGCATTTGCAAAATTAATGCAAACAATCTACCACTAGAAACTTTATCAATCTCACCACTACTTTTTAGATCACTTCACTTAGATTTCAGTAAGTATCTTGGAAATGTATTTTGAAAAGGCATATAGAGACACATTCGCATTTACTGTTGGCAGTGGAAAAAAAAGGTGGTTTAGAAAACCTGTGTGGGAGCTACAAGTAAATACAACTGATAAACACAGCCACAGGTGGCAAGAGGCAAGACTCAACTTTGCCCTTGCTCCTAATGCATATAATTGCTAACTTTATAACTGGGGGGGGAGGGAGAGGGAGGGAAGTGTATATTAACTTTGGAAAACAGACTTTTCAAGCTGTTATGATTATATGAGTTTTTTCCCACTATAGATACTCTCTCTTATTTCTTTTATATTAGGTTCCTGCAGAGCTACTTGATAACAATGATGAGGGGTATGGGGGAAGAATCTGAATGTGCTTGATAGTAGCATTGCATTAAAGAGAAGCCTTCTGTGCTATTGATGTGGGATTGTTTAATGTCACGGTGTGCGTTGTCTTTCCTGCTTTTATTATACTATTTCTGGTCAACACGTGTTGACTGATTGCCTGGAAGAATGGGAGTACGCCAACAAAGAATAGAGAAAGAAAAAGCTCTTGTTAGAGAAACACTGAGAAACTGTCCCCAAAAGGATATGGTTTAAAGATTTCTATCATGTTTTCACAGAGGTGCACATGGGAAAAGGTGTAAACTGGACTAGATCTTTCTAAGTAAGTTTCAGCAATGGTAATGATAATAACTTGATGGGTGAGTGGCTCTGACCTGCAAAACCATCAGGTCAGAGCAGGAATCCCATTCAACAAGGTAGCACACCTCAGTAAACCACTAGGTGTTCTGTGACCCACTCTCCCTGGCAGTATTATTCCAGCAACTTGTTACAAATAAGGGAAACTCTCCTGGTAGAACAGATCCCAGGAATTATGTCTTCAAATGTGCAGCCCACAGTCTTTCCAGTTTATTTTAAATAAACTCTCCTAGGCTAGAGGGAGAACTCCAACCCGTCCTTCCTAATCTTCTCTTTCTTTCAGTTTATCCTTTCTTATGTATAATGTGATATCCATACGTGCACGCTTTCTTCTCTTGGTTCCTTTCACAAAGAGATTATCAGATTCAGATATGGTATAGTCTAGCACCACATTCCTTGTCTGATAAGGTGCACTGAAGGTTTTAAGGACTGCTGTAAGCAGAAAGGGAAAATTACATGTAGCTTCGTATTCAGAGCTGCATTTAAAGTACACTGCTGTAGAGGAAATCACCAATTCCTAAAGCATGAAGAGGGTTTTAGATATGTGAAACTGTCTCTCTTGAGACCTAAGGGAACATGACACATGGTAACACTTTAATAAACTAGACACTCTTTAATTAAGACTTTTACAGAATTATTTTTTTTTTTTTTTAAAAAAGGATAGATTAGGAACAGACAGCTTCTGCGTGAGCACGTCAGTGTTACCATGAATACCCCAAATGCCATTTGCTGCTATTGCCACACTGAGAGGATAACACGTTAGTACATGAACTGCTTACAAATGTGGAGAAAAAAAATTGTATGTCTATCTTCCGAAGAAAAAAGCCCTGCAGAAATAGCATAGACACAGAAGCAAAAGCAAAGCTGGATTACACTAAGAAAGACAGAAGAGTGTCAGCCTGGAGACAGATTTTGAGCTATCGGATGAGAACAGTTTGGCATTGTGAGCAAGGGGATTAGTTGCTGTCATTTGATTTTTCTTCCTTCAGACAAAGGGGATTCAGAACATTCTTTGCAAATAAACATTGGTGCATCATGGATTCCCTCCCTTCTGATCAATTTATAGTACGAGGAGCCTTCAAGATCTGAAACTTTGAATCAGAGACAGCAAACCTGATTGATTCAGTATTTGTATATGGGCTCTGGGTTTTTGTACTTAATTCTTGACTGAGTACCTCTTGCCCTTCTGCAACTCACTGGGCTTAGAGGAGTGGGAAGTGGAGGTCGATAGGTAGTTTTCTCAGACACCTTCACAGGGTTTAGAGACTACAGCATCTCATTTTGTGCTTTGTTTGGCTGTAGAAGGAGCACAAAGTAAGGGAAGCTAAAAGGGGTTTAGAAATGGATAGAGAAATGTTAACAAAAAGGTTCTTTAAACCTTGCTGACCTCAACCTGTTGCAAGAAAAGTAGATTTTCAGAGGGAATTTAAGATACTAAAATACAGTTATTTTCAGAAACTGTAAGAGGTCTGTGTGCTCAGCAATCCACAGAGCTGCCACAATGACCTGCTGTGCAAAGTGTCTGAAAATACGTGCTATCACTCTTGTATTTTCTAAAGGGGACCCAGGGTAGGTAAAAAATACACTGAAAAAGTAAGATTGATCAGAAGCCTGCAGCAAATAGATGTCCTGACTGAATTCCATAACATAAAAGAGTAATATTTTTAAGCTGTTTCATTGTTTGAAGGCAGAAATTCATCAGCCTCCTTACAACCTCAAGGGGTGGCTTTCAACAACCTTCCAACCCCATCCTAGAGTGAGGAACATGACATGTTATGGTTTCAGCTTGACCAGTCAGGCAGTTCACAGAAATGTAATTTGACTGAGATGATACTGTGAATAAAAGTTTCTTATAAGGTGATGGACACTGTTGGACTATATTGAACCCGAGTGGTCAGAACAGTAACTGAGGTTATGAGAGGTGTCATTGCCATAAAGAAAATGTGCCCCATTGAAAAGGGTTAAATATTGCAATGAAATTACCACAATGTAATATAACACAGTATAATACAGTAAACCATACACAGGTGGCTTAAAGGAGAAAAAAAAAAAAGTGTTATTAATGGGAAATAAAAAGGGGAAAAATAAAAAGCAAGCTAAAATCATAAGATCTCTCAGATTGGAAAAGACTCTTGAGATCATTATGTCCAGTCATTGGCCCTACTCTACTAAGTTCGCCACTAAACTATATCACTAAGTACCACATCTACAGGGCCTTTAAACATATCCAGGGATGGCAATTCAACCACCCACCTAGGCTGCCTGTTTCAATGCCTGAATTCTCTCTCAGTGAAAACGTTTTTCCTCATGTCTAGCCTAAACCCACTGTGGTGGTTTAACAGTTACCTGCCCCCCCACCCTTTGATATAACCCAGGCTAGAACTCAGAATGGCTGGAAGTTGGTAAATGGAGTTTTAAATTTACAGCTATGCACAATACACAAGCAGATATTTACAATGTATAAAAGATATTTACAGATATATACAGTGAAAAGGTATATATACAGTAAAAAAGGTATATATACAGAAACACCACGACCCTCCCAGAGATCAAAATCCCTAAGAGGGGTTTTCTAACCACCCCTACCACCTCTCCTCACTTCCCCTATCTTATCTCACCATCTGTTGACGTAGCAGATAGACAGAGGTAAATTGGCCAGGGGGATTAGCAGCAGGAAAGAAGTCATTATTAAAAATCAGCTACAAAAGGCAGGGAAATGGAGCCATGCAAGGAGAGCAGCCACAGCCCAGAGATGCCTGAAGCACTCTGACTTATGTGTATTTGGGTTACAACTCTTTAAACATTTTATTTTTCTGTGAGTGAAGTGACATCATGTATTTTCATTTCTCAGCCTATAGTCTATTTTTCTCCCTCATCTTCTCCAATTAGTTCAAACCAGCACACCCACTTTGTCACATCTTAAGGCTGTTAACTCTTTAAAAAGGGAGAGATGAATAGATAGAGCACACTCTCAGCAAATTCAGTGATAATGTGAAACCAGGAGGAGTGACTGATGCACCGGAATTCTGTGCTGCCATTCAGAGATATGAACAAGCTGGGGAGCTTGGCAAAGAGGAACCTTAAGTTCAACAACGATAAGTGTAGAGGTCTGCATCTGGGTAAGAAAAAAGCCCTGCATGAGTACAGATTAGGGTTAGACCTGATGGAAAGCAACTCCACAGAGAAGGACCTTGGTATCCTGGTGGACATCCAAGTCTTGCAACATGGGGTGAAGAGATGAATCACGTTCTATTTTAGGAAAGCAGAAACAGGTGGATTGCAAAATGCAATGAGTGTGGAGGTGTGGATGACAGTTGGGTTGAAGAATCTGGGTGAGGAATAGACAGATTCCAGTGGGTCCCCAAAACTCAACCTAATCTACCAAAGCTGGCAGGTGGACCATTCCTAGGTATTCCAAAGCTCTGCACATACTGGTTTTAGTTGGGATAAAGTTAGGTTTCTTCACAGCATCTTGTATAGTGATATGTTTTGGATTTGTGCTGATAACACATATTTTAGTTATTGTTGTGTTTATACTACTCCAGCATCATGTCACTTTCACTTCTCATGATTCTCTCTCAGTGAGTAGGTTAGGGGTGTACAAAAAGATTGAAGGGAACACAGCCATGGAAGTTTTCCCCAGCTTACTAAAAAAAATGATATCTGAACTCCAGTAAAGCTGTTCCCATAGCATGTTCCTGGAGAAAGTGATGGTTTATGGGTGGATGGGTGGAAAATCTGCCACACTACAAACTGTCTGAAGGGCTGAGCCCAAAGAGAGGTGGTGAAAGGAGTTAAATTCAGTTGGTGGAAAGTCACAAGTGGTGTCTTTTCCCCAGGGCTCAATGCCAGGGCCAGTTTAATATTTTTATTAATGATCTGGACAAGGGGGTTGAGGCACCCTCAGTAAGTTTGTAGATGATACTAAATTAGGTTGAAGTGTGAATCAGCTTGAAGGAAGGAAGGAAGGCTCTCCAAAGAGATCTCAGGTGGCCAAGAAGGCCAACAGCATCCTGGCCTGTATCAGGAATAGCAGCAAGTTCTGGGCACTGGTAACACTGCATCTCAAATAATGTGTGAAGTTTAGAAGGAAGTTCTTTACAGTGAGGGTGGTGAGATGCTGGAACAGGTTGTCCAGGAAGGTTGTGGAGGTGTTTGAGGTCAGGTTGGATGAGGTCTTGAGCAACCTGTTTGAGTGGGAAATGCCCCTGACTATGACGGGTGTTTGGAACTAGATGATCTTTGAGGTCCCTTCCAACCTAAACCATTCTATGATTTTATGAAGTTTTGGGCCCTCGCTACAAAAAGGATATCAAGGTGCTGGAGTGTGTCCAGAGAAGGACAACAAAGATAGTGAAGGGTCTGGGCAACAAGTCTTATGAGAGGAGACTGCTGTTCAGGCTGGATATGAGGAGGTTTAGGGAGACCTCATTGCTCTCTACAACTCACTGGAAGGAAGTTGGAGTGAGGTGGTGACAGGTATCAGGTGATAGAGTGAGAGGAAATGGCCTAAAATTATACCAGGGGAGGTTTAGGTTGGATATTAGGAAAAAATTCCTTATGGAAGGAATGGTCAGACATTGGACCAGGCTGTCCAGAGAGATGGTGAAGTCACCATTCTCAGAGATGTTCAGGATATGTGTGGACATGGCACTTTGAGACATGGTTTGATGTCCATGGTGGTGGTAGGTTGAAGGTTGCACTTTTCCAACCAAAGAAATTCTATGATTCTCTATTCCATACCACATGATGTCATGCTCTGCAATAAAACTTGTACAGGGTGAAAGTCAACTTTTGCTTGAGGCCTGGCTGGGTATCAGTCAGTTGGGAGCAAGCCATAGCTTTCTTTTGTATCACTTGATTTTCTTGTGGAGATTTTCTTTTTTGTTTGTTTTGGTTTTGTTTTGTTGCTTCCTCTTGTTTTACTCGTTTGTATAATTATTGTCTCAACCCATGAGTTTTTGCACCTTTTCCCTTCTGTTTCTCCCTCCTATCCTTCTACAAGACTGAACAACGTTTTATTCAGACTAGCAAATGATGGAGGCATCTGAGACACACAGGCAAATGTGACCGTAAAGGAAAACTACCTTAGTCCACCATATTATGGGCCTACATAAACGCTTCTCAATAATTTAGTGCTGAATTTAACAGCGATTGTCACCAGTCTGTGTCAGAGAGATTTCTGTCCTGCTTCCTTCAAGGACCATGGTCTTCAATTGTTCCCATATTATGTTCCCTTGATATCTCGATTTATTTAAACAACTTATCTAGGCCAAAGAAACACAGCTTGTATGCTGATTGAGAAAGGCATGTTATCCTGTATTCTGCTATTCGCTATGCAATAAGGAGATTTTTTTTTTTTTTTAATCTATTTACTCAACTGAAACTTACCTGGAGCTTTAAAAGATAAAAATCCAAACAACTCCCCCCTCAAAAACACTAAATAGTGACATTAGCTGATTTAAAATATACTAGAAAAGACAGGCAGCTTTCTTCACATATTCCCATGCAGCATATTTGAAAAGCAGACAGCATTACTGCCATGGGAAACTCACAAAGATGAGAGTGAAAAGTATTGATTAACTTTAAACCCATGCAAATGCTGCAAACACCAAACAAAATGTAGTGACAATCAGGAAAAATAAAAAACCAACAAATTGCAGATTTAGAATCAGTCAGGGTTGGAAGGGACTACAAGGATCATCTAGTTCATTTTATTGTCTTTATTATAGCAGGCAAGCAAGCAAGCAACATCAGCAGTAAGATTTGTCCCTAAATGAAAGCCGTAGCACTGCATGAGATGCCAAGAGATTCATTGAAGACCTTTTTGGGAAGATGGTTCTCTGCTACACAATCACTCAGCCAGGGAGACCCACAGAGCACCCCAGAGGTCAAGTAATAAATTTCATAGTTAATGTTATAGAAACAAAGATGAC
>VWZI01021066.1:0-13351 GCA_013396835.1 Psilopogon haemacephalus | reverse complement strand
ACACATTTCTTGGTATTAGATTGTTTGCTTTGCGAGCTTCATTTTTCTTTTTTAATGGACCAGAGGTTAAAAGGGTGAGCAAGACTGTGACCACACCAGCCCTATGTACACCAGTAACTTTGAGTGACATGGATAGGTGTGAGCAACAGAAGAGGAAGGGAAAAACAATCTGAACTCATTGTTTGTCAGGAAAGCTTCTGCTCAAATCTTAAGGCACTGTGTCAGTGTTAAACCTTCCTTAATTATTTGCTCCTTCCTGCCAGTTTATCAGGCAATTATATTTCAACTAATTTTCTGCAGAGATTTTCCTTATTCACTACAAAGTGCTGATACCCTAAAATAATATTTGCAATAAAAGATTAAATTCCCATAATCATGATTCTAAAATAGAATTTAAAAAGAAATAATCCTGTGTGGCAATGCTGCAGAAGCTATCAGGCAGCTCTGCAGGTGATTGGATGTTGCTGCCATAACACAAATGTGAAGGGTTAGAGTCAGAGCAGATTCCTCCCGCGATAACCTATTACAAACCTGCCCCAGAGAGAGTAAATTTGCTGCAACTCAGAATTTGGAGAGTCAGAAAAAGGAAACTATATTTCTATGCTTAAACTAAATAGAACAGTATAAACAGAATGAAACTATTATGGAACATAGTAACCTTAGATAAAGGTGAGGATGGGGACAAGTGGTGGTGAAGCAGCAAAGCAGCAGCCAAAAGAGGGGTGGGGAAGATCACAGCAGGCACAGCAAAAGCAGCAGAAGCAGCAAAGGGCAAGATGCAGACTGTGCTTCCAGACATCAAGTTTTCTGTGCTCCAATGAAATTATATTAACTTCTCCATGGTTGCCATTTTATGGCCTATCCCTGGAATGTTCACACTTCACCTCACTCAGAGACTCCAGTACTTTTCTGCTTTACAATCAGCGTCTAAGTTTCTCTGTTCCTTTTTTTTTTTTATGTCTGAGCTCAGNTGAAATTATATTAACTTCTCCATGGTTGCCATTTTATGGCCTATCCGTGTGTCCCAGGTTGGAAATTATAGTGTTAAAACTCGTTTAGGGACTAGAGGAAAATGTTGTTGAATCCCATAATTCTGCTATCTCTTTATAAGCTCAGGGCAAGGGCAGCTTGCTCTCCTTTCCTCCCCCTCCAGCCGTGGTTGGGCAGGAGCTGTTATCTTGTAAGTATGTAAGCAGGTAGGTCTGTTTTGGGGCTAGGAATGGCAGAGGCATGGCGAGGGGAGGACTGGAGCACTGGGCTTTATAGGCTTAATTTTGGGATGGGAACAAAACTCAAGGGGGTTGCTATGACTTCTATATCTGCTCTGTAACTTTTCTCATGAATCTCTCTATCCAAAATATAATTCTGTTCATTTTCTTGTCTGNACTAAAATTATCTCAATATAGTGCAGAATTCATTAAAGACTAAATAATATATCCAGTGCCTGCAGTTGCTCAGCACAGAACTGCATTCTGTAGTCTTAACGAAAAAGAAAGCAGTGATGTTAGAGACATCTTAGAGCTCCCTCTGGTCTCCAGAGAGGATAAAATCCATTTTCTTGCATGTGTGTTAATCGTGCACAGTCCTGGCCTTGACAGTAAGCAGATGAGTGACTTGCCAGACAAGGATCACAGCCTTAAAATTGTTCCACTTTGCAAAAGCATCTCTCATGCTGCCTGCACTGCCCCTGGCCTGGCAGCGCAGGCATTCGGCACAGCCCCGCGCTGCTGGGCAGGGACTTGCAGGCACTTGGCTTCTACATCAGCAGTGCTGACAGCCAGCAGCAGGCTGCCCTGACACCTCCAACATGGGCCCCATGAAACTGGGGGCAGAAAAGGAAAAAAACCAGTGGGATTCAGCATTTTTCTTTATTTTCTCTCTTGTTCTCAATAAACCCAAATTTGCAGCCAGCCCTATCCACACTGAAGAACACTTTCAACCAGAGCTTATAAACCCAGAGCGAATTCACTCCTAATTGGAAGATGGGATTCCTGGCAAACGGGCAGATGCTGAAGTGCTTATATACTTGGAGAAAGCCCAGCATAAAGGTGCCAAATCTAAACTAGGAAAGGCTCTGGATTGTTTTTTAACAACACTGTGGGAAAACCCACTCTATTTCTCTCTGTCCTTCTCTTCACCTGCAGTTTATTTTTCACATCCTCTTCCTGGAGGGAGCCGTGGTGAGGGCTGAACTAACTACCCTGCATCCAGCTGTGGTGCAGGTGTTTGCCCCTCATCCTGTCATCCTGCTCTGTGCCTCTGCTGCTGAAGCAAGGAAGGCTGGGACTGAATTTCAGGTACATGACACCGAGGGGCTTGTAGCCCTACCACCTGAGCTATCAAGTCCACGCTGGTGGCCCATCTTTCCCCACCAGGGAGGTGCTCATATGACAGTGTGATCTGCCAACATTGCTTGTCAGCATTAAAAAATATTGACACCCTGCCCTGTCAGGGTTTTCTTCACGATAGCTTTTAATGAGCGAAGCACATCCCTGAGATGATTCAGACATCCCATTGCCTCAACATTTGTCTCTGCTGTTAGGGGAAGACTTTTCTGGCACACACCTGCTTGTTAATAGAGGGACCGTAAAGAGGCAGGCCTTTCCAGTCACTGAAGCTGTTTGCGCCATCCGGGAACACTGGGGATACTGGTGTCACATCAACCAGGGTTTATATACCTGCAGCTGCCCAAGCTTGCCTCTGTCCACCAAGCTCCTTGCCCACCCTCAAGAGACATCTCCCTCCCTCTGCTCCCCATCCACATTTTTGCACACTCACAACCCTTTCTCCAGCACTTCACATGCTGAAAAATACCACGGAGGGGAAAAGTGTCACCCACTGTGGGTGAGTCTGATTGGTGTCTTTGAAGGCTATGGTCAGTCTCCAAAGGTTGTGGAGGGGACAGAAAGGAAAGCACAGGAGGACTTGTTGGGCACAACTTCACCAGTGGTGGGTTTGACTTGGGTCGTGGTGGGCCCAAATAGGCCAAAATAGGCCTGAACATGTCCTGGCTTGCCCAGACATGTTCCTCTGCTTCCCCTCCTTCTGTGCTGGGGGAAGCAACTGCAGGAAAGGTTTCACCTCATGTGGTGAAGCTTGGCAAAGTGCCATTCTGTGTCCAAAGGCTCATTAGACTTGAGCTGCATGGATAAAAGAGGAGCAGGTAACAGAAGGAGCTGCTGCTGCCATTGCTGCTTCTGCCTCAACCTGCTCTCTGTGCTACTGCCTCATTGCATCCTGCCTGCCCCTCTGCAAGCTTTCTGCTGAATCAGGAGTCAAGAGGAACCAGGACAGAGACTGTGCTAGACCCTCAGCTTCCTGAGAAAAGAGCCTGGGAAAACCTCCAAAGCCTCTAACGGCTGTGGAACAGGTCATCTTGAGTGCAAGCAAACAGCACCTACAGGATGGGCAAGGGATCAGACCCAGGCAGCATGGGATTAGGAAGGGCAGGTCCTGCCTGACCAACCTGATCTCCTTTTATGATCAGGTTACCTGCCTGGTGAATGCAAGGCAGGCTGTGGATGTAGTCTACCTGTTTCTGAATAACAAAATTAATAAAATATATTAATTTTCAAAGTACCATCTCGCACTCATACCTAACCATTACAACTTCTCTGCCGATGTGTTTCTTTGCAAGCTCTGTTTCATTTGATGGTGTGGATGTATGGAGTAATATTCTCCCTCTTACAGCACTTTTACAAGCTGGAGCTGCTGCACAAGGCTAGCTGTGATGAAAGGAACATGCTATGCCGGTCTGAGGCTAATTGGAGGATTTTAATGAGAAATTAGGTTACAGGTTGAGAAAGGAAAACATGATGATATCTCCTTCACTCATACGTTTACTGAGATGTACAGAAGTAAGAATCCAAACATAGGTAAGGTAGAGCTGCTTGGGTCGCTCTGGCTACTGATCTCTCTGGCTTCTAGCTGAATCTGTGTAACTCAACTAATAATTTTCTCCTTTTTAACCTCCCTGGCTGGTCTTCCCTGCTTACCTGACAGATACTGGGATAAGACTGGGTAGTGAGGGGAAGGTGGAAGGGTGGTTGGGAACCTCTCTTGGGGACTCTGATCTCTAGGAGGGGTGTGGTGTTTCTGTATTACCTTTTCACTGTATATATCTGTAAATATCTCTTATATATATTGTAAATATCTGGTTGTATATTGTGCAAAAGCTGTAAATATAAAGCTTCATTCATTAACTTCCAGGTGGATGAGTTTAGTCTGGGTAATTTGAAAAGTGGGGAGTGAGGGATTGGGGGGTGTGGGGGGAGGGAGAAACTCCTGAACTACCACACACGTATGCTGCTTCCCCAGGTTTACCTCCATTATTTAATACCTAGGCAGAGGAGTACCTTGTGAGCCTGGCATATTTGCTTGAGAAGACTGATATTCCACATTATCCCTTGGAAATCTCACAGAAGGAGAATCTGAGAACAGATCATGGAGTGGAGATTTTCCTCCTCTTTTAGTCGGAGCAATGCAAACAGCATTGAGTGAGTTATTGACCAGTTGCTGTGGTCACTGAATTAGGGATTAGCCTTCTTTCTGTGTTCTCCAAGAATCCACTCAGGACCCATGATTTCACCTCTCCCATGGGCCTTATGATACTGTGGTGGGATCACACAGTCAGCTTTTGCAGCTGCTCTTCTGTCTTCTGCCCTTGAACCTTATTCTCCCTGGTAGACTCCAGTTGAAGGAATGATGTGGCCCAAAACAATCTTCTTAAAATATTGCTTCTTTAACTCTAAAAGCAAAGCCCAAATTTGTGGGGGGAAGGGCTACAGATGCCAAAATGCCTTTTAATGTGTTTCAGTCCAGGCCCATTATGCCTGGGTTGTTGGCACCACTGTTTTGTTGACTCTCTCTTGCCCAGCCCTTGAACAACTGAGACCTAAACCATGTTGGTGCTCCCAGAGACAAAAAGAGAATTCCTCTATGCAGCAAGTCATGCAGCATCTACACAAGTGGCTCCTTCATAGTCTGTCATTGTGTGTGCCAAGAAGATTACATATATGGCTTTCATTCTCCCCTCTGGCTGCATCTTCTCAGAGCCATAGAAGCACAGAGTAACTGAGGATGGAGTGGACCTTGGGAGGTCTCTAATCCAACACGATGAAAGCAGTGCCAACTTTGAAGCTTGACTGAGTTTCTCAGGGCCTTGCACTGTCAAGTTTTGAACTTTTCTGAGAATGGAGATTTCCTAGCCTCTGTGCAACCTGGTACAGTGATTAACTATCCAATATTTTTTGATGAAAACTCCTTTTCTTTTTTCAAGTCCAAATTTGCCTTGTTGCAACATGTGATTGTTGCTTCTGACCCACTTGCTGTGCACCTCCAAGAAAAGTATCACTCCACCTTCTCTATAACCCCCATAGATGTATCTGGAATTGTTTCTCAAAAGCCTTGTCTTCTCCAGGCTGAGCAGACCTAGTTCCCTTCACCTCTGCTTGTAAAACCTGTGCTCCAGCTTGGTGATCTGCACTGGCCTGTAGCACTTAGGGGCCATTTTATACTAAGGTGCCCAAAACTCAACACAGGTATCGAGTAGATGGGACCTATCACTTCCCTGGACCTGCTAATAGTGGTTTTCCTAATGCAGCCCAGGAGGCAGTTGGTTGCTTTGCTGCAAGTGTGCATAACCCATGGTCAGCTTGTTGTTCACAAGGACCTCAGGGCTTTTCTTGCAGACCCGCTTTCAAACTGGCTGGTCTCCATCATATACTGGTGTGTGGGGCTTTTCTGTACCCAGTGCAGGACTTGGCAGTTTTGTAGCTGTATTTAATAAAATTCCTGTCAGGTTGTCATTCCTCTGACACCACCATCCTGTGCCACTAAGCACCTGTGAACTTGCTGGAATTGTTACTGAGGACACTAAACTGTACTAGCTGTAGGATTGGGCCTCAGGGATGCCCTGGCAAGACTTTGAACTTTTGGCCATCAAACTTTGGCCACAGCAGCCCAGATAGCTCTTCAACCTCTGTATCAAACAGCCTGAGAATCCTGGTACAGAAAAAAAATGCTTACATGCTGAGTGCATGGCAACCACCTACAGTACACATAGCAAGAGCCACAATGATTTGGTCATTAAATAGTGTTCATGAAGGCATCTCTTCACTGATCTCAGCAGTCACATTGGAGAGACAATTCTGCTTTACCCAGAAGCCAGACTGCAGGGCACTGGATCAAACCAGGTACTCTTCTCTCCTGTGTCTGGTAGGACAAAACCTTCCTTAATTTTGTCTCTGCCTTAATGTGAATCTCAATCAAGATGTGGACAAATAGGCAGGGAATTCTTTTGATAACACCTGATTTAAAGGCCAGAAATGGACCAGCTTTCTGTCCTTCCTTTTCTTGCAACAAGAAACCTTTACAGTTCCAGACTGAGACCTGCAGCAGGGCAGCTTGGGGGGTAGAGGCACAAGAGAGTCTCAGGTGAGTTGTCTCCTCACTGTGTGGGTTTTTCATGCTTTTGAACATTTCTACTCTATTGCTAATTTGCTTAACAAGGATGGGGTAAGTAATGAATGATTCTAGTTATGTCTTCAAGGGGGAAACTAGGCTGATAAAAACTTCTCAAAGCAATTAAGCCCCTGTAAGCTGTGGGACTTTATCCAGTCCCTGGCAAGGAGGTGAGATGCTCTGAGTGCTCAAGCTGTTGCACTGGCTATTTCCCCAAGGCTGCACCATGGCCTTGTGGGGAAATATAGGGGCTTGGAGATAAATGGTTAAAACATGAGGAACTGGCAAAACTTCATGGACAAGGGGAGCAACCTAAAAGAGGTAGGCAGCACTTGAGCTGTAATACAGCCGGGCTGTAGCACTGGAAGTTAAAGAGCTTGTAGAGCATTTGCACTATAAGCAGGGGATAGCTGTCAGAGGTAGAAGACTACTCAGTTTGGCTGATGGGATCTACAAGGTGGGCATAGCTGGCATTCAATTTACCACTGGAAACAAAAAAACAAAACAAAACAAAACAAAAAAAAAAAGGAAATAAACAGCATGATCACAATAAATGAGAGATAATGGACAGAATACAATGGCAAGGGTTTGGAACATCTTAAACAATTAAGTGAGGTCAGACCCAAAGTGCTTCTGCAAGGTTGCTTGGAGGCTTCGAAAACAAGTCAGGAGAACTCAAATGCTCAGTGCCAAATGCCAACCCCAAAATAGCAGGCATTCCTAGAGTCCTGGTAGAGGACAGAAAGGTAAAAATATTATAGGGAAAGAGAAGCACTCTAAAATCCTGTGGGTTTAAAACACAGAGACTAATGATAAAAATGCTGCAGTAGAACTGGACTCTTATTCCTTTATGATGACAACACAGTGGTTAGTGAGAACAAAGAAGCAGTAAATACAGGATGGTGGTACAAGTGGCAGCTGAATCTATGTCTTCTTCTCAGACACAGAAGCAGAGGGTTTTTTTCCCAATAAATCCCTGCTTTCAAGAAGAGCTGGTCCAGGAATCCACAGAAACAAGTGCTAGAGAGTGGTACAAAGGCTTCATTTGAAGGGTGTAAGTGGCAAACTGCTCTGAGGTTGAAATCTCACAACTTGATCACTGTTAATATTGACATGGGGAAAAGCAGGCCATGTACACCCAGTATGGAAGTATTTGCTTTCCATGAAGGCAATTAAACAAACTGAGACAAGTATTACAGAGTCACAGAATCCATTGGGTTAGAAGAGACCTCAAAGATCGTCCAGTCCAACCCTCAACCCAGCACTGAAGTGCAACACTAAACCATGTCCCTAAGCACCATGAGCTGCTTAAACATCTCTAGGAAAGGCGACTCTACAACTGCCATGGGCAGACCATTCCAATGTTTGAGAACCCTTCCTGTGAAGAAGTATTTCCTAACAGCCAGCCTGAACCTCCCCATGTGCAGGTTGAAACCATTTCCTCCAGTCCTGTCACTTGAAATCTAGGAGAAGAGGCTCCAATCTCCCTTCACGTAGTTGTGATGAGGTCTCCCCGCAGTGTCCTCCAGACTGAACAACCTCAGTTCCCTCAGACGCTCCTCACAGGCCATGTGTTCCAGGCCCTTCAGCATCCTTGTTGCCCTTCTCTGCACATGCTCCAGCACCTCAAGGTCCCTCTTGTAGTGAGTGACCCAGAACTGAATACAGTATTCGAGGTGTAGCCTCACCACTGAGTACAGGGGGGATGACAACCTCCCTTTTCCTATTTGCCACAGTGTTACTAGCACAAGCCAGGATGATGCCCCTGGCTTTCTTGGCCACCTGAACACACTGCTGACTCATATTCAGCCAACTGTCAACCAGTACCCCCAGGTCCCTCTCCAAGTCACAGCTTTCCAGCCACACATCCCCAAGTCTGTACTAGCACAGTAACTTTGTTGTGACCCAGGTGGAGAAACAACAGTCTAGAGCAAAAAGCAGCCCCAAAACAAAGAAGCCTGTAAGCATCCTCTAGGATGTTCAAAACTACCTTGGTAGAAGTCTACATTGTAAGAATGTCACAACTCAAGAAGAAAACAAAATGTTGCCCCCTCAAAGAAAAAGTGAAGGTGACTGCCATAGGAAAAAGGTTGCTATGCAGGAAATTTAAAACTTGTCTGTATGAGAGTTGGTGGTAAATTGACTTAAAACACAGGAGGTCACACAGTAAACAAGGAAAAGGACTGAAAAGGGGCTTGAGAAGTGCTCAAACTGTAAGTAAAAGGTCTTCAAATACATCAAAAGCAGGTAGGAGAAGTTCAGGAGGGCTGCTTAGTGAAAAACGTGTGAAAGAGGCTCTCAGGTGCAACAAAGCTTTAGGACTCCTTTGTAGCCTTTGTGCCACTCTTTATTGTGGAGCCCGTGAGAAAGTTCCCTGGGAACCCTGGGACAGTTGATAGGACATAGATAATTCTGTGTAAATAGTAAGTAAGTACTGGAGCAAACAGAAAGCCTCCCTGTCAGTGAGTCTGACCTGGCAGAGATGGCTGCAGGCACTGAGCTGTGCCAATGCAAAGAAAGCTGCTGGGCAAGGGCTCTTCTGCCTGGTGGTACTGGCATGTCAGTGGGCAGCTGGTGTCACCCTCGACTGCAGCACCAGTTCCAGAGGGGTCCTTGGGACCTCAGTCTGGCACCCATCCTGGTAAATATGGAAGTAAGTTAAAGGTAAGATTACTGAGGTGACAGATAAACTTGATCAGCTAGAAGATGATCAGCCCAGCTGCCATAATGGGCAATTCTGCCTTGTTTCCTGATTATCTTGTAGGATGATGTCACTGAATATGTGGATAAAAAACAGCAGGTGAAGTATACTCGGGTTTTCCAAAACGATTTTGTGAAGATTCAAAATAGTGTTATCAGAGAACCTATGACCATGGCTTTGCCAGTCAGGAGGCTGTAAAGCACATTCCCAAAGCAAATGGATGGATTTGTGGGCAAGAGAAGCACAGGAAGGATGGTGTCTCCTGCGCCCCTTGCTAAGCACCTGGGGATATTGGTAGCATATGAGGAAAATGGAACACAATATTGTCCTGTTTGGCCTGGATAAAACATGAGATTTGTTTTTGTTTTGGTCCTGAGTATTCCCAAGACAACCACCAGAGAAGAACCCTGCCCGGAACAGGCTGTTGGCTAGGAAATCCCAGCCCACTTTTTCAACGACTAACAAAGCAGAACAAACTCAGTTATTCAGCAGTGCTTTGCTGTGGCATTTCCCTCTGTTTCCTGCATTTCATTTGGAGAGAAAAACTTGGACACATGGCTCAAACTGATCCAAGTCAGAGCGATCTATCCCCCCAATGTGGTTCATTCCGCCCACGGGGACTTGTTTTTGGCAGTGCTTTCCTAGTGCCTCAGTTACTGCTGAAACAGGTTGTTTAATTGCTGCCTCTGGTGGTCCCTGTGAAAGCCAGTCACTGCAAGCCCAGACTTCAGACAGATCCTCACCTGACCCATGGAGGGGTCAGGCCACACCACCTGCAGATTAACAAGTTGACTAAAGCGTAGCTTGGCACCTCGTATTTTCTGTTTATTGTAAGAGCACATTTAAAAGCACTTTGCAATACTGACACTGGTTGTAAAATCAAAGCATAGGACCATAACAGAGAAGATTTTTCTTCCCCAATAGTAATTTATTGTCTTTTCAATTTCCTGACTGCTAATTCAGATGCAGCGATGTTAGCCTGGAAGGGTCCTGATACAACATCCATTCAATTTCCTTGCTCTACAGCAGTGTGACATAAAACTACATTTACATGTGGGTCTCGCTTGTTCTTTAAAATGCTCAGTGAATGTTGCATTACTTCACTAGCCTGAAAGTTTTTTGAAGTATCCAACATAAACCTGCTGCTAAACTCAACACTACTTGCATTACCCTCAAGGATAAGGCAAGGACATGAGTCATTGCCCTCATTTATTTGTGTATTAGAAAAGCATCACTGTGTCCTCTCTATATTTCCTTGGGAAAAAAAAAAAAAAAAAAAAAAAAAAAAAAAAAAAAACCAACAAAAAGAGGAAAAATGAAAAAGGGAAGGAAATGAAAGAAAATCTAATTCTTTGTTTCCTGTAGGCTATAGCTGCCAGCTGAGTTGCAGTCCTCCTGAGCACATTTTTGTTGGTGTGACAGACTCAAACACCACAGCCTCACTGAGGCGGACAGATTAATAGTTGAGCAGAGAATTAGCCCAGCTGCTTAATATCCACTGCTATGTTAAAGATAAATCATCATATGGGATTTATCCTCTTCTTTATTTTCTCTTCTTCCCTAGTACCAACTCCTCTAGTTCCCACAGGAACACTCAGCCTTTCCTGTGGGATGGTCACTTGCCCACTCAACCCTTGCTTACGTGCCTCATTGATGTCCTCAAGAATTTCGTATCTGTGTTTACTTTATTGCAGTATTTTGATTCCTAATAGGTTTTCATGCAGTTTAGCCATTAGTGGAAGTGCTTATGTTCCCCATCAACAAGGCCACCACCCATGGCTTCATAGCTCTTGTCCACCATTCATTTTTCAACCACAAATTTGGGAGAAACTGTTGTAGGACACACTTGTACAGATCTTCTTGAAATACCTCAACAGTCTGACCACAACCTGCCTCTGGGAAATTATACCCTTACAGTCTAAGTTTCCCTCATGCAACAGTTCAGTCCAGTCATGGTATTTGTGTCTGGAGTCTTCTTGTTCCTTACTGGATCCTTCCTCTGCCTCGGCCACTTGTTCCTCTTCACATTTTGAGGATACAACTTCTCCTGATGGATGTGGCTACATTATTTTTTTCACAGGGTGCAGCTTCTGCTGATACAAGTGATATTTTTCACAGAAGGCAGTGGTTTTAGGGCCCCCTTCACATACATTCAGCACAGGTTCACTGCTTGTGGCCTAAGGCTTTGGCAAGTTTTTCTATTAATGCTATACAAGGGATTTGTGCTATTACAGCAATTCTCCCTTTGTTTTCATCAAACATTCCTGCTTTAATAGGTCAAAGTTTGGAAAATCTTTCAAGATGTGACCATTCTGCACTTCATTGTTTGTCGGTGCACAGCAGCCCTCAGCTGACCTTACGCTGGCTCCTGGGCTCAGTGGGAGTCAGTAAGGAGAATGCCAGTGCTAAGAGCTTGCCCTCAGGTGTACCCACCTATCCAGTCCATGTCTCACCAGTCTGGCTCTAAGGATACTACAACAGCCTGGGGCAAAGATCTTGCCACACCAAGGTATACTGTACCCACTTCTCTCCCCTTCCCCATGAAGTCAGTCATCTCATTGCAGGAGGAAAACAGGTAGGGCAGGCACTATTTACCCTGCCTAAATCCATGCTGGATGTGTTCAGCATGGTCTCTAATTGCCCCTGGGAGGATGTCTATGGTAACTCTGTGCACTGTTAATGGCTTTGCATTGCATTCTTCTATCCATCGAAGATGCTTGCAGGCATCATTTTGACATAGTTATTCACAATCCCAAAGGTGTGCTCATCATGGAAGGAAGCTCTACAAGCATGCAAGTGGATGCTGGTGGAAAAGGTACAGCTTGCACTGCTTGCTGCCAGACCAACAGTAATTCTTCCTTTGGCCCTGGAGAATGAGTACCACTCAGTCCTGCAGGAATCTACTCCTCTTGTTTTGTTGCCTTTCCATCCTCCTCCCTCAAAATAGTTCAATTCCAAGTCTAGAAGGAATAGGAGCACCAAAATAGGCCAAAAGCAAGGACCACTGTGTTCCACAAGTATCACTCTTCAACAAGTAGCAGAGAGGAGTAAGATTTTTATGATGTGCAAACACCTGTTTCATCCTGTTCCCTTTTCAGTTTCTCTATCTGCCTAAAACTAACATACTTATCCAAACTTAGTTGACACAGGTCAGTATGAGTAGAGTGGAGTCCTGCTTAGTTTGCAGAGTTCAATTTCTATTTGTTTATTTCTGTATGACTGAAAACATCCCTCTGGATTCCATGCATTTATATGAAAAAATGAGTATTCAGGAAAATAATGACTACTCCACCACAGCATAATGTAAATATCAAGCAGCTATGAAAAATTAAATAATGAAGCTAATACACAAAGAAGTATTTTGCATTTTTATTTCTTAGGAGAAGGACAGCTTTTCCTGGAAATGTGTATTAAGATCTGGAAGGCAGCAAAGATAGTCCTCTAACTCAGAGAAAATGTATAGATAGCAGGAAAGTAAAAGATTTTGGTAATATTCCTTTGTAAAATCAAAACCGTATTGCTTGCAAAGAAACTACATGACTGGTGTCCTACCAAATGTTGTTTCAAACACTCAGAGTCTTAGTCTGCACATTCTTATTCATGTAAATCACTCCTCTACATTTGCACCTCTGTGGCTTTGCAGGGTGCAGCTGATCTGTGTTTTGTCTCCCTCAAGGTATCATGCAAGTTCCTCAGCAGAGATTACCAGGCCTAGTATCCGTGCTTCTTGTAATACTGAGCTCGAGCAACCACATCGTTGGCATAGTCATTGTGGGTGGTGCCTATGTCCATTCTGTCATAGCTTTGGACGTTGCCTGTACCAGCGTTGTAGGCAGAAACCCCACCTGAAACAAAACATTGAAAGAACTCTGGCACAGTTTTAAAAACCAGAGAAAATTCCAGCTTGATGTGTTCTGCTTTTACCAGTTTTGGTACCAGTTTACTGGGACTTTGGACAGGGAGGAGGCAGCATTATTAGCTCTTCTATGATTTAAGTAGGGCTTTGCAAATAACATTCCACCAAACCATCAGAGAGATACTTGAGTGTTTATGTTTACTAATATTTGCATCTCTATGAACTTGAATGCTGTATCTGGCCCAATACAAGCCCTTCATCTCCACTGAGCTTGTTCAGAGTAGAATAGAAAGGGATTGTATCATACTGTGTATTGTATTATATCATGTCAT